>OZ026623.1:55116298-55478798 GCA_964020975.1 Hermodice carunculata | reverse complement strand
ATGCCATAATTTACGTTACCTCTTGTAACAACTTTGAACGAGGGCCAGAGTGTTGTTGGTAGTCCAAAAATAATGTTCAGGTGATTCAATAGAATTCCCACAAACACATAACGAATCAGGTAAAATAGAGGTCAAAATATTCACTTTAAATAAATGGGAACGCAGGCATGACTGACCAAACCACACTTGTGTATGGCAAATATTCAGAAACGTTGGCCAAAGGCATAACATGTTTTGGGATTATCATCAAGCATGAATAATTTCAAGTTCTGTTTAAAGCGAGACAAAGTAAGTGACTCTCATATCAGCAGGCAGTTCATTCCAAAGTTTTATTGTTGAAGGAATAAAGGAGATTTCAACTGTAACGGTTTTAGTTATTTTTCTCTCCAAAGATTGATTATAACAAACTTAATGATACATTTTTTGTACCCGTTGAAATCAGTGGCGGTAAAAGTATGATCCTATAACATTCATAATGTCAATGATTCTAATGTAACAGTTGGAGTTATTTGTAGTCCGTAGGAACACACTTAGTAAATTTCAACCAACACTTTGAAGTTATCTTAGAAAAAAAGCAACAAGAAAATAAATCTTGTTACTTTTTCGGCGATTTTAACATTAATCTTCTAAGCATAGATACACATCTGGCTTCTTCAGACTTTATAAATAATTTATAAAGTAATTTTTTCTCCCCTGCATTAAAACCAAATAGAAAACCAGAAAATTCAGCTACGCTCGTAGATAATATGTACACTGATGTAATTCATGATAATTATGACCGTCTAATTTGTATAATCTAATATTACATATCAGACCACGTGCGTGTGTTTCGCATCAATTCAACTAAAACTTTACATCTTGTTTCAGTAAAAACAAATAGCATACCATTAGTTTTAAGTCTTTAAATGACTTCTAATATGCAATTTGTTTTTATTCTTAGACAGACATATATGATTGCAATGTCTCTTTTCGTTCAAAATATTTAAACTGTACATAAAGAAATCCTCCCCCTCAGTACAATAAGTTCACAATAGAAACTAAGTAATCCATGTTTCACTCAAAGAATTGTCAAATTTATTGATAGGAATCTGTCAAAATAATTACACATACTCTATGCTGATGAAGGCTCGTGAGTGAAATGAATAAGTAAAATATCAAACGTTTTTTACTTTTTGTCTGGATTGTCCTTCATAGCTCCGACAAGTGCACATGTCATTTTTTTTTTTTTTTTTAGCTGGTGAAGGGTGAAGCTGCAGAATACGGCTACAAGTATAGTTAGTGTTTTCTAATCCCGTAAGAGGGCGTGTTGCTTTGTAGTTCGTTCGTGTCCTTTTTTTGTGTGTGTATGTTACAGGGTCTCCACGAGATGGCGCTGCATACTTCCGATGCAGTTATGCGATAGCATTTTTCCTTTAATAGATTTGCATTTTATGGAAAATTTTTTTTTTTTTAAATGATGAAAAAGTTTTCAAGTTATAAAGAAATCAGTGTATGAAAGCACAATGATGATGAGATTTTTCACATAAAATAACAAATGCAAAATAATACTTTAAAATCTTACAGACATTTTCGTGAAGGGGATGTAGCTCAGTGGTAGAGCGTTCGCTTTGCATGTGAAAGGCCCCGGGTTCGATCCCCGGCATCTCCACACAAATATTTTTCTGCTTTCTAAGAATTTCTGTGCATTATTATTTAAGGGTCCCTGGCTGCATGTTAACGCCCAGAAATAAATAATTAAATAAATAAATAATTTACAAAAAAATCCACTGTTTTCATGTTGCTTTATGAAAACTTTCTGTGATTGGAAATTTTTCATTGACATCTAAGCATAAATAGTCTCTCTTTCACCATCCTCTGAATCTCTTGATTTATGTATTTACGTTTTATTCATTTATGCATTAAAAATACAAACAATCAGCCTGAGAACACTGAGAACAGTATTATATCTTAAACCAAAACAAATCTGAAACATCTTATTTATTTAGGTGTTAAAATACAAACAATCAACCTACGAACACTATTATATCTTGAAATACCAGTATGCCAGTAAACAGAAAAAACAAGAAAACAATGCACACAATCCCATAAAGGTACAATTTTCCATACGAATCAGCTGAAAACCTCCCAGTATAAAGAAAACATCAAAAAATTACGCACAGACTACTTGTTTTTCCTCAAATACATTATTCTTTATTTCCATGTGTGAGTTTGTGGTCAGCTTTTCTCAGACACTATTGTTCCGAAAAGTACTAAACTTGGCATGGCGATGGACCTAGTATTGAAGTTGTGCATATTGCACATATATGTCAAACCAAGAATAAGAATGTGTCAAAAAACATTGTACTAAAGTATTGATCCACCTCCATAATATATATTTCCTAAAATCAGATTTTGATGAAGCAGGATAAACCACTTTCCTGGTCAGAATTAGATCTCCACTTGCGTAACTGGAAGTCTGCACTATGATCTGTCCTTTCTTAATAAATTTCAGATCCCAGCACTTAAGTATAGCTCAGAGACATACAGGGAAATATCCTTTATCAGGATGGACTTGTGATCAAAAATATGTAAATTTAAAAAAGAAAAAAGGCAAGATTTCTGTATCAAATTGGTACAATTCATTTAAAGTATTAATCTTCTGTATCTCTTGCATGTGGTGAGAATGTCAACTTGTTGGTTGCTTTTCCATTGGAATTGCCTGCTTAGCAGACCTAGGACCCCGGACTGTTGAACTGGGACCCCAGATCTGCTCACTTTCAATGCTATTTGGATTTATCTCCTTTTCCTGAATCAGCTTTCATGACTGATTAACTACTTGTTAATGCATTTTCAACATGGCTACATTATATGTTTGCTATAAAAAATCATTTGTCAACGTGTTCTCTGATCAGACCAGTCAAACTGACTCCATGCATAACGTCTGTGCCTGGTTATGAAGTGATCACCACCACCACTTGGAAGCAAGCAAGTCTCAACATCCACCAGCCTACTTGGTTTGGAAAGGCAAGTGCAAAGGCTAGCTGTGTACAGGTTAACTCTTTCAGTGCCAAATTTTGGACTGAGTCAACAGCTTGTCTGGGCGTGTATTGGATGCAAGGTGCAATGCATGCCCAGAACAGCTGTTGACCTGGGATATTTTCTCTGGAACTGTAGGAATGCTGGTACACGTACTTGATAGATAAGTCTTTTTACGAGGGATAAGAATCTGGGATCCTTATGATAATTCAGACTAGTTTGACTTAAGCAGATCGACTTTAGTCATGCTTGGCACTGTTAACTCTTTCAGCGCCAATTTCAACTAATGTCAATGTGCTGTGAAGTGACATAATGGTACTAGATTCATATTCTTTGTAAACTGATCTTTCATTCAAGACCCAGCACATATACAGTCATCACATGAGCAGAAACTATAAAAGAAGTCAGATGCCTTCTGAAATACTATCTGAGTGCATTTTTACCCAAGCCACACCAAGAAAAGCTGTTGACTGTTAAATTAAGGCACTGAAAGAGTTAAGTCACCCTAATTGAACAAAATGAAGTACAGGCATATTGTATTTGTGTGGTTTTTTGTTTCTGCCCAGAACCACTTCCTAGTAGTCATTACTCTATTCCACAGTCCAAACTCTTTACTCTCCATTAGTTAACCGGTCACTGTCTAACCTATATACATACAGAAGAATAGGGTAATGACTACTAGGATGTGGTTCTGGACAAAAAGACACAAATACAATTGTCCATATTGCACACATTCTTCTGTAAAATTTTGACATAGGCTGTATTTGCCCAAATAAATTAAAAGGTCTTCAGCGGGTAACTACTCAGAACATGTTTCGGAGCCTATACCTGTACATGTCTCTCTGAGTCGCGGCTCCTTAATCAGCTAAATACTCAGCAAAGACAACTCACATAATAATGAATAAATATGAATGTGGCAAATGATGAATTAGCTAACTACATGAAGTTTTGCTTAAAAATGCAGAGCTTCATTATGAAAGAAGAATACCTGTCAAACAAAAACATAATTATAGTACAGGTTCAGATAAGAACAATTTGACTTATGAAATATGAAAATTTTTAAATGTATTAAAAATCATATGATGATAGCATTGTCATAACTTTGAATTGGCTCAGTTGACTATTTACCACATTAAGGATCGCCTGGCAATCACAGGGGAAGTGCAGGTCGCATCACTGTCACAGACAGGCCATATGCTCATTTCTCATGAAATTAGAATTTTTTGAGAAATAAAAGTGCACAAATACCAAACTGGTATTCTTCTAGTACTTCCTGGGTCATATATAAGAAAATTTCCAGGTGTCTTTAATAAGTATTCTGTATTTCCAAAATATTAATAATATCCCGCTCATCCCCATAGGTAGCGACACGTTTCTCGCCATATCTCACCAAGCGAGAAGGTATGCAGTTGGAGCAGGAACTTAATATGCATATCTCCTATTACAAGTCTGGGATAAAACAAGACACAGACTGAGACACTTGGAATGTAGTGTGCTCAAGGGAATTTGCTTGCAGCTTCACCACCCATCCATATTGTGTTAGTGCTATGAATTAATCAAGGGTAGCCAATTTGCCGACACTGACACAAATGTGTTTACAAAACTGGCATTTGTTCAGCTGAACCAATTCTATTTTTTTAATGAGTAAGATGGCGTTACAAAATGAAGTTTAAAATTTGATCAAAACTGAAAAAATCGCAATTTCTTAAGCCAATTTGGCAAAGAAATGGTAATACCTTTAGCCAAAGCCCACTTATATTACCTTGAGGCTGATAGGTTTATAGCTAGTGCAACCCTACACATATGGCCTGCATGTAGAAATGGCTGTATGCAAACTTGATGCCCTTCATGCAATTCAGGGATAAGCATAATCACAAAATCTTTTAATGAATGGAGCACACCTCATATCAGCAAATTAATCTGATATACAGGTACTTATTATCCCTTTTAAGCACTCAGGAACTTCAATTGAAATGAGCTGCAATTGCACATCAAAATTTGGCACATTTTAGCTGTATCAACTGGTAAAGCATCTCAAAATACATAATTTTTTTCATAATACATGTATTTCAGAACTTTTGTGCCAGAAAAAGTGGGATGGAGGGGGACTTAAAAGGATAGAGTACTTTTTACTTGCAAATCAAATAATCTTCTTCAAAATGCAAAAAAAATTTTCAAAATCAATTAAAAGGCAATCAGAGATTGCTAGATCCATACCCCCGCACCTTATTTGTAACCTTGTTAATCACAGGGCCCATTCTGGAATGGCTGTAGTCAATAAATATGGGCCATCACCATGCCCCACATACTTGACCTAGTGACATACTTTTAGACATGACTCACATGGCACACCCTTATGTCCAGATGCACCTGTGTGCAAAGTTTCACTAATCTAAGTTCAACGACAAGTTATAGCCCAGACAGGAAAAGCGGATGGACTGACCGACACAAGCACAGAAAAAGTGATTACTATATGCCTCTCTCCAGAAGGAAGGGGGTATAATTAAAGCAGAATGATAGCTGTATTCCTATCAGAATAGTTCATTGGCAAGCCAAAAACAAAGTGAAAAAGAGATAATTATCACACGCCCACAGTGTTATCTGTTCTGATACGCGTCTTTTTGCATGGCCAACTATGACCCATCCGGATTCCTTCATATCACACGCGAAAGCCTCAAACTTACATTGTGAAATTCTGCAATGCACGTTTGGGCTTGTGCCATTTAGCCAGCTATTGAAACACTGCAGCTGTGTGAAAAACATAAAAATACACAGTTAGTTTTATATCTGCACTCACTGAAACCCTGAGCACATCATATCTACACTCGCCCTGCTCGCACAGATGTGACAGGCGCAGGGTTTCAACTTATGCAGATATGAACCTGCCCATGTATTATTGTATAAGTAACAAATGTGTATACACCAAATTCTCTGTAATATACAACCATTCCTTTCAAAGTAAAACAAATTATATCTAGTAGCAGTTGTAGGTCATAAACTGTCATGCTTTTTACACAACTTCTGTGTGGGAGTCCAGACCAAATGATTTTCACGATTCATAAACTCACTATATACCATCTTTATATATACACCAGAGAAAACCACACCAGGACAAATCCAATGTCTTGTGCGTGTATACACCAAATAGATACGGCAGTGAACTTTGGACTGCTTGGTCATGCAATCTGGAAGCTTGATGCTCCAACAATTCTGAAACAAGACAGGTTTGTAAAACATAGATGCCGCCCTACCACCATTGTGTTCACCCTTATTACCCTGTTGATAGTATTAAATGGGGCACTCATGACCTTAGGAAGTGGATGGAGAAACCAAAATTCACTAAAGTGACCTTGGAGATTATGTCTAGGTCACCCTTCTTTGAAGCTCATCAATGTGGCTCTGTGACCTTGGGAATTGACTCAAGGTTACCCACTTCAAAGCTTGACCTAGCTCTTATAGAAGGCTATATTCCTGTGCAATATGAAAGCCCAAAATAAAAAACATCTTTAGTAATCATGTGGAAAACAAGTTCACGGACAGAACTCTATGTGGTGACCTAGGGATTTGGTGAAGGTCATCCATCTTTTAAGCTGACAAAGCCCTAATTGAGGACTATTACCACGTGCAATATTGCGTAATAACTTAATTTCTGAGTTACAATACAGAAACAAAGTTCACTAAAGTGCCCTTCTGACCTTTGAATTTTGGTCGTCACACAAAAGTGACCTTCTTACCCTTGAATTTAGGTCACGGTCACCCATCTTCGAAGTTGACCTAGCTCTGGATAAGGACTATAATCCTGTCAGTAAGTGACCATTCCCCAACTCAATTTTTTAAGTTACCCTAGTAACCAGTTTCAAACTTCTATTTTTTTTATCACATTTAAGGCCTAATTTTAGTGAAAAAAAATAAACAGTAAAGCCTATTAATAATAAAACAAGGAAACCACTAAATAAGCCAAGCTTCCACTCATAGCACTTCTTTCCCTTCTTTCAAGTTTGACCTCTATACATTTCCATGTTCAGTAAGATAAAGTGATCAATAATGACATGTAGCCCAGACACAGGCAAGGCTTCCCTGGGCATGTTCAGTTGAGATGCCTATATTGGCTTATTCTGAGTTACAATGTAGAAACTAAGTTCACTAAAGTGACCTTGATTGACCTTGTGCCCTTCAAACTTTACCTGTCTCTGGATAAGGACTATAATCCTGTGCAATATACAGGTCCTACTATGAAAACTTTTCAAGTTATCGTGCTGAAACCAAAACTTACTACAGTACCTCAGTGACCTTGGAAATAGGGTCAAAGTCAACCACCTTCATACTTATACTGCAGTATATACACTGCACCTGGGTACTATCAAAGTCCTATGAAAACTTCTTGAGTTATGGTGCGGAAACCACAGTCTCTCTACCGACATGAACAAAGCCAAATGCCCTGCCTTCTTTGACGGGGGCATAATAAAACTTATTCTGCATTTTCCAGTTATCACTTTGACTGCAATATCATAACGACATTTACACACCAATTAAGAGGTCTTTTCATGTGGGACAAGGGCACACTGACTATCTGCTTGCTCAAATCATAGCAAAACTACACGCTTGTGGACCCACATGTCAGAGGAAATATAATAGAGTGGTCTCGGTCTCTCAAACAATTACATATACAATAAACACACCGTTGTTTTATCAGACAGTATTTTATTGAATGGATATACATATATTTAATCCATCAATAAAACTTTGATGGTAGAAAACAAAGTACATTCACTTTGTGGGGATTCCTGGAACTGTGTCTCTCAGTCCCTTCCCCCCGGTCACAAGGGTAGAATTTTCCTTACCCTGGAAGCCACATGAAGCATAGTGTCCACAACATTTACTCTCACATTTCCTGTGTCACCTGCTTATCACATTCCTCATTCATAGTCTTTATTCTGGTAACCATTTTTTGATCCAGGATCATAAATGGACCAACTGTATCACACCCAGTGCCAACTTGAGCTTTTCCTTGGTCTGCAAGAGCCCACTACAGGAACATTAGAGAGTGCTATATGATTTCTCCAGATGTTCTAAGTTTTCGCCCATGTTAAAGTTCACCTGCTTGATAAGCGTCATGGTAACTCTTGCCTCCAGGCTTTTCTTCTGGTGCCAACTTGATCATGTCATCTATTCTCAGAATGGTGATGGCTGCTTCTGTGGCAAACTTGAGACTCTTAATTTTGGAGATGGCTGGCTCAAACACACCTGCTTTCTTGTTGTCCCTTACAACACCTTCAATCAAGTCCAACCCAACCCTAGACAGAAAAACAAGTTAACATACATAAATATATATATGTACAAGACTTAGGCAGACGCAGAATTGAGGGAACAAACAGTGGTCCCCATTATCAGTGTCATCTTTTATCTGGTCATCTTTATGCTTATATGTAAGTAGATATGGTTACCCTAATACTGAAAAAAAAAATATGCTTACACGTATCTGATACTCAGTTACTGGGACACACAAACACACAAAATTTATTTAAGTTTATTTGTTAGGATTGTACGAATTAAGTTTATTTGTTAGGATTATACGAATTATACTAGGTACTTGTGTGATCCCCCTTATACTGCAATTTAGGCACTGGTCCACCTAAGGGATGGTTCAACATTATCATCATTTTAGAAATAGTACTTAGGGTACTAAATTTCATGACACCCCCCCCCCCCAATTTTATTACTTTAAAAATGATGATTTAAGAAAAAAATCATAGCAAAATTGCACAAAACAGACCAAAAATTGACCATCATTTTCCATACTCTAGCAAAATTGCACAAAACAGACCAAAAATCTCTCTCTCTCTCTCTCTCTCTCTCTCTCTCTCTCTCTCTCTCTCTCTCTCTCTCTCTCTCTCTCTCTCTCTCTCTCTCTCTCTCTCTCTCTCTCTCTCTCTCTCTCTCTCTCTCTCTCTCTCTCTCTCTCTCTCTCTCTCTCTCTCTCTCTCTCTCTCTCTCTCTCTCTCTCTATCTATCTATATATATATATATCTATAAAATTACATTTTTATTTTAAATATGACATGCCACAGCAGAGTACCATGTATCATAGAAAGTGGTTGACCCTTGGCCCTTTGGAAAGCTGTTGGCTGATGGCTTGTTGTTTGTGAGGAAAAAATCAGAAACAGACATCAGAAGTTTCTTGCTGATTTTAATGGGGGAAATTTTTTCATGCAAATACATCTGCCTCAAGTCCCTAAGAGTGAAATTACAATGCAAAGCCTCCAGTGATACATGACAACTATATACTACTGTGGAATTTCATTTTGTCATCATATACATATACTGTCTATGCCGTCTTGGAAAAATCATTTTCATGATGATTGTGTATGCAGGGAACACTAACCATTAGTCACATTGTTTCTTAAATTTGGCTAAAGAAACATTTTGAAGTGAATTATTAAAGGACATAGACAGAATCTTTGCTAATTTAATTAAACCCATGTCTCCAAGACAGAATTTGAAGTTGAGATCTGTCTCTGTGTAGGCTATCTGTGGGAGGTAGCACTTAACTCTTTCATTGCCAACTGCCACTAAAGTCGAATTACTTATGATCAACTTTTTCTGAATTGTCAAATGGATGTACTGTATTAATAATGGTTAATTAATAATATAATGATCCTGGCCAAAAGCTTTCCTTGGCGTGTTTTGGGTACAATGTGCCCAAAGCACACTGAGGAAAGCCGCTGACTCACTCCAAAACTTGGCACTGAAAAAGTTAAAAACACGATAAAGCAGTCATGCAAGATAAGACTGCCATGAAAACTAGGAAAAATGCATCATATATCTTTTCCCTTTGCTTCAAAAGTGGGGGTGTACCACAACTAGAGCATGTACTCCAGGGCATTATCAGCCATAAGCCAAATAACCAGCATCTGAAAAGGAGCAATTTATTTAGCTAACAAAATTGTGTAAGCTATAGCCAAATTGGCCAAGAACATTTCATAGTTTATTCAACTTTTAATGCATATAATCATGGTTTTGTACTTAGATTTATTGAGTGCAATTTCAAAATGTAAATTTTTGTCATAATTTTGACTAACATAATCATTATACGGCTAGAGATTAATGTTACTTTAGTCAAACTATCTACAGCTGTAAAATTCCTTGCAGCAGCTTAGGCATTATATGTGGTGATTTTTCCAAACGTATATTACACAAGAGCTATTTTTAACATTTATTGGTAGTTGTGACTTAGTACATTCTCTTTTGATTTGCCTGACCAGAAAAAAATAGTTACTGAATATGAAATGCTCATAATGTAATAATACTTAGACTTCCAAGATTTTTTTAATAGATTCGAGTATATAAAATAAAATAAAATTTTGATAGCATGCAATATATTCCTTGGATAATTATACTGAAATAAAGTTTTTCATTTTCCATACAAAATATGTTTCAAATTCCTTGACCTCCTCTTATACGTGCAGCATGAAGTAGTTATCTTATGTTAACATACACATGACTTTAAGCAGTGCTCAAAGGGATGTTACAAATTGAGAATAAAATGCTGCTGGTTCAAACGTAGCACCCAGAAAATGTCTTCAATTTCCATTCTCCAATTTTCTACAACCCTACAGAAAGATTGTTCCTTTTTATTTCCCTCAGGAAAGAACTTTTTTTTTTTTTGCCCCATCATTTAACAGTCCGTACCATTTGAGATCCCGGTGTTCAGCCTTTGTCTGTGAAGTGTTGTGGTAGGCCCGCAGTTTGGCTACGAGATCAGTGGAATCCTTGGCAGCATTGACTGCTAACTGCTTGGGTATGACCAGCAGAGATCTTGCAAATTCTGCTATGGCTAGCTGCTCCCTTGAACTCTGTTGGTTATAACAAATTAACGTTCATCACGACAAATGCCCTTGCTCATTTGATTTACTGTTATGATTGATTTCTGATTCAAATTCCTCTCAAATATATCTTCCCGTCAAGTACCAGCCTGCCTGTATTTCCACTGAAGAAATGTCCAAGTCAGGAGCTTTGCTTTCCCTCCATTCTTTGGACACATTGCACCAAAATCAGAAACCTATTGTGTCAGTCTCTAACTTAGCATTGAAAGGATTAATTTATATATGTTTTATGTTGCAAGATACTTCTTCCTGACCAAAAAAGCCAAGAAATTATAAAAAGCATTTTGCTTATTAATTTATCCCACGCGTATAACTACTCTTGCAACCATGTAAGCAAGGTAGCAAAATAATGGGAACGTGTTTACACTCTCCATCATCATATTTATGTTCCATACACAAGCACTAGAATGATGATCTTTGGTGAGTAAAAGTCAAAATTTTCACAAAACTATAAAAAAAAAAAAAAAAAAAGAAAAAGAAAAAGAATTTAAGTCCTGCAAAAGAAATGCTGCTGGGCATCATAACTCAACTTTTAATTCTAGGAAATGCACTTTACATTCCAAAAACTCTTGCTTTCAGTGCTGATATATACTGGCCAGTTCAGAATGGATTCATTAAAAGATTTGAGCATGTTTGCTTCTTAAATAGCTTCAGTACCCTGCAGTGTAACATGAACACAGCATATTCAATCCTTAACTCATAATTTGGGGGGATAATTCCCATCACACATGTATTTTTTTCCATAGTTTAATTTATTTTTTATTCTCCATCTTTAGACCCTGATGAAGCAAAAGGACGGATCCCTAGCACTAATGATTTTCAGCAATTACATGAAATGTCCAGAATTCATAAATTTCAAAATTTGAAATGGAACTCTTTAAGTGACAGGGAAATGAATGGAATTCACAGACACAAATTTCAAGGTCAATGAACATCAATATATTTTATCATATTTATATATCCCCTGAAAAAAAAAACACTTGTCAAGAGAGACCACAACTTGGATCTTTGCTTGGGTGGTCTTTCAAGAAATGTTTTGTGTATACCATCTTACCAGAGAGGTAGCGTAGTTTTCCAGGTATATAGACAAGGCTGCCTCCACAGCGCCCCCTCCTGGTACAACTGTTTTAGACTCCAGTGTTCTCTTGACCACACACAAGGCATCATGAACAGATCTTTCCATTTCATCCACCATAAAGTCGTTGGCTCCACGCAGGATAATGGATGCAGATGTACGTGCTTTTGTTCTGAAAGTGCAAGGTTACCTTATCTCAAACTAGAAGTATATTTTTGCAAACTAATCCCATAAAAAATTAGATGAGAACTGCACATATTTTTTTCTTCAAAGAACTTTCCCTGAAGTAAAAACATGCTTCACTCTAGGTCAATGAATCTACATTGTGTGACATGCACAACTGATGAAGGCCTTAACACAACACCACTGTGTGACACCTAGACTTGGAGAAGTCCTTCTCTCAGGTTGTTTTGTCTCACAATGGTAGTAAAAATTAAATCCAATGATTATTTTGCATGTGCCAAAGGCACGGAGTTACTTAGGTGAACAGGTGGAGAGCGGGAGGGAAGGAATTGGTACAGACTGATCCGGATTCGCAGCACCTTCTATTGATAAAAAAAATTTGCGCTGTGCTATTATTAGGTCTATGCAAGGGTCTCTCTTGATGGAGATGGCATCCATGTAATGGTCAAGTGCTGTCATCGGGAAATGAAGTAGATGAGATTCCCCATTTCCTGGTAAGATGTGTGTACTTGCACCTTGAAGTGGCTATCAATGGCAGATATCAATCTGCACCAAGTCCTTCCGTCCCACGCTTAGTCTGTTTGCCCCAGCAACTCTGTGCCTTCAACACATGCTTTTTAACGTGAATGAAGGACAATAAAACCTGGGGCAAGGCCTTCTCGAAGTCTATGCGACACCATGAGTTGACTGCAAGTTAACATTCTGTTACCCCAGCTTGTATCAAGATTTAACATGTCCAGGGCATTTCCTTGTCAACATTACTAGCACAGGCTTATGGTGCTCACCTACTGGTTCCAATGACTATCAAGACGGGACAAATGTAAAATCATTATGAACAAGAAAGTGACAAAATCTGGTCAAGAAAATTCTACTGGCTGGCCGTTCAAATATCAACTGTGTGCCCAAACTTTTTTATATAAAGGCTGCTAATCCAAGTTTTCCAGGTCATCTTCAGCTTCTCCAGAGAAATGCAACAAATGCATGATTTTTTCCCCTCTCTAACCAGCCCTCTAGATCATTTGATCACACCTGTCCACATCTAGAGACAGTATCGCTTTTTTTTAGTCGTCTGTGGTATAAGTATTGTCCCAACAAAAAAGATTGATACAAAGTCTCAGACAACAATTACTGTTGTAATAACCATCTAATCAAAAGTGTTCCTCACCATGCTCAGGGCATGGCGAACTAAAACAACGCTGTCTACTCAGTTTTCTTTTGCATACATTATGATCTTAGCTCATAAAACTAATAATTTTGTTTGTGTATTTAGCTAAGATAATTATAGAATGTACCTTCAAATTTAAAAAAAAATAGCACTGATTAAAGTACCAACTTCACTGCCTTAATTTGAGCCAGCATCTTTTATACTTATTGCTTGGCAAACATTACTTGTCAGGCAATACAAAAACTGCTGATCAAAGTTTTGACTACAGTGAAACCTCATACTAACAGCACTCAGATATCCAACATGTCCACTTAATGACAAACATTTTGGAGTCTCTTAATGTTCAATTCTTTTGTTATTTGACTCATTTATCTGACATATTTTCCAAGGGAGATATGTTGTCACTGTAATGAAGTTTCACCATACTATAACTCAAAAGAAGTTAAGGGTTGGGTCACACACAATTTCAACACAGCTGTCAAACTAAAGAGTTATTTTCTGGTACACTTCCACTAAATAGCAAACCCAGTTATGCATTCAAAACCTTACCCCTTGAAAGTGCAAGTTCCTGATGAATTAATTTTACAAGCAGGTGCAACAGTGCCACATCTTTCATGTTGACCTGACCTCCCCCCCCTCCCCCCCCCATACATGCACAATGTGATTGAAAGCCTAACAATGACACTGCCAACCATCATCTGATGAATGCTTTATCGTGTAGCAACCAACCCCACGACAACATGAACAGCCAACAATCCGCATGACATTCTCAAAGCATAGAAGCAGGAGCTGCACTGTCCATGGAAATGAACTTCCCTAAAATGCAACAACATCAATATCTGTAAAAATACAATGGCTAATGTGGTAACATGATGTTACTTGCAGCATGTTGAGGCCGGGTCATATAGGGCCTGTATTTTTCCGTTTTTAACAGAAACAGAATGGAATAATGAATTTTTGTCACCTCTGAAACGGAATTTGCTGTTTTACCTTTATGTGTTTTACATACAAAGAGAACTACTTAAACGGAATTTGGAAATTTCTGGCTGGTGAAACGGAATTTCTAGTTATTTTAAACGGAAAAATACAGACCCTAGTCATAGGGCCATACAACCAGTGGCCTACTCACACCAAGTCATTTACCTATTCATTAACACATATATTGAAGGTTTGTAGGCATAGGATAAATTCTGCCATCCGTTGACTTACCCTTTCACTAGTATAAGCTCGTCATCACATATTCTCTCCTGAGTCACCTCCTCTGCCTGGCCTAACATACCAGCTTCAAAGGTCTCCTCTCCTTCCAGATTTGCAAGAGTTACAATCAGAGTCCCTGTCAACCAAATAAAAAGATTCATTCTGGCAACAGCATCAATAGCTACAAATTAATACAGAGCTATGAGTCTGTGGTTGAGCTACTCTTCTTTGAGGTATTTTCATGTTCCACCATACATGACCATTGGATGATCATCCCGCTACTACAAAAAATCCAGCACCCTGTATTTTGGCACAAATTGCATTTGTAATAAACTAGGAGTCCCTACAGCAAAAATAATCTCCCTGTGCGAACTTCTTTTTCACGAAATGCAATCGAACCCAACACACAGTTCAGTGATACAACATGGTCTCACCATCAAGGGATAATAAAAGTCCTAGTAATACCCTATTTACAGTTATTAATTTTATAGACATTGCAAACTAAATGAGTGACAGGTTGACATATCTAAGCATATTTTTTTGCGTGGGAGGTCAATACACATTTTTACCTCTTACATATGCAATTTCTAATTTTCATTCTATATTGTGCTAAAGAAAAACAGCACAGGGCAGTATATTGCCTCTACAAATGTATGCCAGTGGTTTCAAGAAGCTTTATTCTGCTAGAAGCTGATTTTATTGTGTTTTGGCACCTGATCTTGGGAGTTCACAAGCCCCCATGTAAGGACACATGCTACATCTGAGATGAATTTGCAACATAACAAAAATACATGCAGACAGACAGGGGTGTGACTTGTATCACAAAATCTACCTTAACTCATTCCATACCAGTCTCTGATATTTACGTATATTTACCAAGATTTAAGATGACAACTGCATATTTAAATTCTTCATGAAAAGAGCTTTCATTCACGTACCAACATGCCTGTCGTCTTAAGTCAGTGGTTCTGGCACTGCCTGGCAAGTCATGCTGCAGCTGCCCTGGCAGCTGCAGCATGACTTGCCAGGCAGTGCCAGAACCACTGACCAAGGCCTGTGACCATAGTATGGAATGAGTTAAACTAAATATGGCACGGGTGAACATTTCCTTTACACTTGTAATGGAGAACTTCTTTAACACACATACCCACTGGTCATTAATATTTGGTCTTTTCATACATTTCAGATACATGTATATGAATGCCTCTGACAATCCATGTAAAAGAGTTTCGTCATTTAATAACAGTTTTATTATATTGACAGAGGCTCCAACATCTAAATTTGTACACCAAGGCTCTTACGTGGGTGACTGACAAGGATAAACAGACCTTCATGCATGTGTTGTGATGGGATATTGATAAAAGTTGCTGCATTGAAATGCCTGAATTAAGTCAGGTGAAAGGTTGGGCTTTATCAAGCTGAGACATAAAATTCTTAATTCTCACTTGATTTTGACATAATCATGATTGAGACATGCAATGTTGGCAAGCCACTTCTTCCAGACCAAAATCAGCCCAGAAACTGTAAAATGGAAATGCGCATCACTATATCCCACGCGTATAACTACTCACACTATGACATCAGTATGGCAGCAAAATAATGGGAATACCAAACATAAATGTAACCTTCTGCAGACACCAAACATTTTTTTTCCTGGGATGTCAACAAAGCATGATGCTGTCTTTAACCACCTAGATGCATATGTTAGCAGTTTATATTATCACTACAGTATCATCCTATGGTCATGTTGCAGGCAAAATCTCTTTGTATCCAGTTTGCACTCTGCCCAGCCAGTGCAAGATGGAATAAACCATAAAATGGGCTTTACTCACTCTGTCTAATTTTCCAACACTGCTATTGCTCTATCTAATGGGGTTTCAACATGACACTCACCTCCAGTGGCTTTGGCTATTCTCTTCAGATCCACTCTCTTACATCTGCGGACTCCCATGGCTCCTGCCTCCACAAAATATTTGAGACAGAGGTCGTCAATGCCTCCAGTGGTTAGGATTACATTGGCACCTGTTGCCAAGATCTTCTGAATCCTTTCTTTAGTTATGTCAGATTCCCTGCAGCATCACATTTGTGAAAACTCATCAAATTTATGATCATGTAACTCGTCATATTTGTGACAACGTAATTCTTCAAACTTGTGACAATTTAACTAACTGTTTCTTAATATAAAACACATGACAAACAATAACAGTTCCTTGATGCCACAAAAATGGTTCTCTAAATAATTTATCGAGCTGTGTTACAACACAATCCTAGATACAGGCTACCATATTATACCTTTGAAGTGCCCCTGCCCTCTCAAGTGCCCCCCATTGTTCTGGCATGAAAGTTCTGACATGTTGGAAAATTATACATATTTCATGATGTACCTTTTGTTACACCTAAAATGTTCAAAATTTAGGTCCACAATTGGACTAACTTTAATTTATTTTTCCTTTGCGACTTGGACACTTAAAAGGGAGAATATGGTAATATTGTGTATTGAAATGAAATAAAGATCAGCATGTATGCCACATAAAAGCAAAGAGATAGGAGAAGATTTCATTCACTATATTTGAAATATATCAATGGTACACATTCATCCATCAAGTCTATTATTTATATATAAACATTCACACACATTACAATGAGGCTGTTGAAGGAAATCGTACAATTAAGATGGTGTGGGGGGGGGGGGAGGGAGAGCAAAATCAATTGTAACTGGCAAAATGAAGTTTGATTGCATCAATAATTACAAATATTGCATTTGACTCATATCATCTGCTGTCATTTTTTTTAAAATTATGGCCTTTCTAATTCCTTATTCTGTCATGTAAAAGCTTCTCAGACAATCAAATGCATTTTCTTTGCCCCATGTGTCTAACTGCACAGACTACTGACAGAGCTAGGCAGCTAAATCACGGGGATTCATTCTGATGACACTGAAATACAGGTATGCACTTTTGTTCGTCTGCTACCCGACAACTTGCCCCAGTTGGGAGAAAAAATTACAACCCCAGTAACACATCTTGATGTGCTTGTAACTCTCTAGGTCCTTTAGTTCTGCACTAATTCCATACAAACCCAACATTTTCCACATAAGATGGGAGTGCCTCTGCACAGACATACAAAATTTGTGTAATCAGATAGACATAACTTTCATTTCAGTACATGTACAGTGAAACCTGTCTTCAAAGACCACCCTAAGCATGACCAAACTGTGCTTTTTCACACAGGTGGTCTTTCATAGGAGGTGTATGCAAAATAAAAAGTACTAAGCAAAGTTTTCTAACATGGTCTGTCATTGGTGTGGTCTTAAAAACAGTTTTACTGTACTAACATGCCTTGTCTCAAGTCTGTGGTCGTTGCGTTGGCTGGCAAGTCATACTCCAGCTGTCATAAGGCAGCAGCATCACTCTCCATGTAACGCAAAAACACCTGGTCTTACCAGCATAGTATTGCAGGTGTTATCCAACATGGGAAAAAGTATATTTTTGGTTAAAAACACATAAATTTGCTTTATCTGTACATAACGAAGAAATATTTTTCAATGTTCAGTTCTACCTTTGTCTGATGGCATCAAGCTTCTCGGGATCTTCCACTATCACTTGTACTCCTAAATGCATCTTGGCCTTTTGCAGACTGAAGTCCAGGAATGCAATCTTGGCATTGGTTACTTTTTTAGGCATAGCTGCAATCAAAAGGTGTGACTGACTGTGCATACTGACACAACAGGCATGAGAAGCAATGTGGAATTGTAGACAGAAATGCCACAACATTTCATAAAATAACAAACAATCCACAACATTTCATGAAATAACAAACAATCCACGCAATGATATTTCCTCGTGAGAAACTCCCATTTCAACCAAAATTAAGATTGAACAATGTACCTGTTAACACACTGCTTTTCTGTCTTTTGGCCAGTACATATAATGAGAACTGACTACTTCTAACATGGCAGCAGCAATAATGCCCTGTTTCAATGCTGTAGCCAGGGCCATAATATTTGGATAATCTACCCTGTGATGTAAACAATAACATTCACGTGTATACATGCTTGCCCCAAAAGATCCAATTTTCACTTGAAATCTACAACGTCCTGACTTCAATACAAACCCACAGACTCCTCTTTCTTTGTATGCCAAGTGAAACTATCAAGTATTTTTTTTCTTTTATTGAAACTATCAAATATGCACTCACCTCGCTATGTTTAGGCCTATAATGTACAGATTATGTCTATTTTTCTCTCTTTAATTCGATGCTTTAAAACAAAGATAAATCCATTTTGACCAGCATAAATCCATGCTTATAGAAGTCACAGTTGGCCCTGGGGAGACGGTGCACATGCATTAAGATGTGCGATAATCAACAGTTCCAGGCAAAAGTTTGGGGTGCGAAAGGATTTGGGAAATTTGACTTGTTGCTTCCATTTAGGACTGTGCCTGCGCATGTGGCTGATATGTTTGGTAAAGGCTGCTGCACTTTATGCAACCGTAGTAAGGTTATAATAAAAGACATAAAAGAAAGAAAAAAAACACAATGTGCAAGAGTGTCATTTCGTTAGTTTTTATATTCCTTGTTTGCTGGTTTGGTTTGTTCATTCTTAAATCCCTTACAATCCTTCACCAGCAAAATGATTACTTCACATATATCCATGCTGCACGAAGCATGCGCTATGGTTTCTGCTGAAGGCCTACCCGCTAGGTGATTTTGTTTGCGTTTTTATCAATCTAATTTGACATGTTCGAATCAGAATAAACCACGACAGAGTGGAATTATCAGGAATTTGATGCCCTGGTCCACCAGGCCCAAGAGCCACTGGCTGGCAGCGCCTGCAGTGCTGCTGCAGTCAATGGCTCTGGGGCCTGGTAGACTGGGGTAATCATTCTCTAAATGTGCTTAATCTATACTTTTTGAAAATGAACCTAATACATTTATAAAAAGAAAAGGCGGTGGAAAAGTATGTTAACAGAGTTCAAAATGACCATTGTCAAAATAGAATACTTAAAACGTGTGGTGGCAATGTCTGAAATGAAGACTATATGCAATACTGTGTACATATTTTCTATGTCAGATTTAACATTTTTCATTACAAAGTCACTTCAGTAGGATTATTTTTAATATTCTTTGGGCATGAACAAAATGACTGAAAAAAAAAAACAAACAAAAACCAAAAACAGCAAAATAAATCAAATCATGCTGTATGTGGTCATTCAGTCTTGAACACATCAAGGAGATTTTTTAAACAAGAGGGCTGTGTGAACAGCCCATGCTCAGCTGATCTTGACATTCATCACACTTGCAGATCTATAAACTTGGGAAAGGATCAAGGTCACCCATGTTCTGAGTAAGTCTGACCATTATAAAAGAACACAAACATGTGCAACATCAAGGTTCAAGTAGTTCTCAAGTTATAATGAAGAGTAAAATTCATGTACGTTGCACTGTGACCCCAGAAACGAGGTCAAAGTCATTCATGTACTGTGTGAGCATGACCTTCATACAAAAACATTAACATGTGCAGCATCACAGTACTAACTCAAAACAGATCTCAAGTTATCAAGTAAACAGTAAATCTTGTGTCAGTTGTCCTGCGAATTAGCACTAGAATGCCCACTGACTTACATAGTAATCAAGAGGAAAGCTCCATTGATCGATAAGTACCTGAGTTGACAATACTTAAAAATCAGGAATCTAAAGCAGTGCCACCCAGTAAACAACTTTGTTTGACCCTTCCACAAGAACATATCCATCACATTTCACTTTAATCTGAGTGACGGTTCTGAGAACAAGTGAACAATAACAACACCATATAAAAAATTCATAAAAAAAAAAAAAAAATACAAAAAGTTGCAGTGCCACCTGGTGAACAAATTGGGAACTATGTGTCCCTGGGAGTGTCTATGAACGATATCAAAACAACTGGGTGAGCAGTTTCAGAGGTGAAGAGTTTTTAAGGGTTGCCACCAAAAAAATTCATAAAAATTCCAAAAATCAATAGAGTATGACCAATTGAACAAACTTGGTAGAGATCCACCCAAGGCACATCCCCACCAAGTTTGAAGTAAATCTGGCCAAAATTATTTAAGTTATAACCATTACAAGAAATTCCCATGTTAAAACTTTCCTATTAAAACTTTTGTAAAGATTTTTGAAAAAAAAATCATACAAAAAAAAACAAATTCATTGGAACATGACCATTGGAACAAACTTGGTAGACACCCACCCAAGGTACATCCCCACCAAGTTTGAAGTAAATCTGGATGACGGTTTTGGAGAAGAAGTCGAAAATGTGAATTAGCATTAGAATGCTCATTGACATCCATAGTAATCAATAGGAAAGCTGCATTGACCGATAAGTACCAGAATTGAAAAAATTGTTAAAAATCAGGAATCTGCAGCATTCCCACATAGTGAACAACTTTGTTTGACCCTTCTACAAGGAACATATCCAACACTTTTCAGCTTAATCTGAGTAACAGTTCTGGAGAAGTCGAAAATAGCTATAACACACAAAAATTCATAAAAAATTAGTAAAAAATTGCAGCGCCACCTGGTCAACAAATTAAGAACACGGAGTCCCTAGGTGTCTTCCCATGTGATATCACAACGATTGAGTAAGCGCTTTTGGAGAAAGAGATTTTTTAAGATTTGTCCAAAAAAAGAACAAAAAAATTCATTAAAAATCTTAAAATCACTGGAGCATGACCATTTGAACAAACCTGGTAGAGACCTACCCAAGGTACATCCCCACCAAGTTTGAAGTTAATCTGGATGACGGTTTTGGAGAAGAAGTCGAAAATGTGAATTAGCATTAGAATGCTCATTGACTTCCATAGTAATCAATAGGAAAGCTGCATTAACCGATAAGTACCAGAATTGAAAAAATCGTTAAAATTCAGGAATCTGCAGCATTCCTACATAGTGAACAACTTTGTTTGACCCTTCTACAAGGAACATATCCACCATGTTTCAGCTTAATCTGAGTGACAGTTCTGGAGAAGAAGTCGAAAATAGCTATAACACACACAAATTCATAAAAAATTAGTAAAAAATTGCAGCGCCACCTGGTGAACAAATTAAGAACTAGGTGTCCCAGAGAGTGTTTCTGTGTGATATGAAAGTAATTGGGTGAGCAGTTTCAGAGAAGAAGATTTTTTAAGATTTGCCCAAAAAAGAACAAAAAAATTCATTAAAAATCCAAAAATCAATGGACCGTGACCATTTGAACAAACTTGGTAGACACTTACCCAAGGCACATCCCCACCAAGTTTGAAGTGGATCTGGCTGACGGTTTTGGAGAAGTCGAAAATGTAAATTGTTGACGGACGACGGACGGACGACGGACGGACGACGGACGGAGGACCATAAGATAAGGTCAGCTGACTGACAAGTCAGCTGAGCTAAAAATCAATGTACATAATCTCACCTTGTGATGCCACTGTGCAGTTCAGGGCATACCCATGAATCAGCATACTTTCTTTCGAGCTCTTCCCATGAGCCTTAAGAACATTAACTGCTTTGATTGGGTACTTGTGACCTCCCTTGCCATCTGAGGTCCTGATGGCATGAGCTGCATCCACCACCATGTTGGCAAAGAAGTCCATCTCTCTTGGATCATTATTAAGGTTGCCTCACATGAAACTGATATTATCATTCTATACAATGATGTGATGTATTTTAATTTATATGTCGAGTGCTCCCTCATCATAACACTGATGATGGGGTCCACCGAGTAGACCATGTTATAGCAAAACCACCTTGCAACAAGAGAACATTTACCATAGAAGCAATAGACAAAATGCTTCAGTGAGAACCAAGAAACCCACAGTGTTATACAATGTACTGGAAACTACGTTATGATGAGAGGCCTTAAAGACCTGGTACACTTTAACAGCACTTTACACAGAAAATATGACCTTGCTCCAAACATGTCCTTATATGAACTAGACTTCTCATTTGAGATCATATAAAAATAATGAAATCTCTGCAAGCGTTAAGAAATTGAATTTTATTCGCTTTTTTAAAATGTTAATCTTTCATGTTTTTCCAGAAAAACAAAAATAATGGAGACAGTATGTTCTTATGGGAAACTGGAAAAGAAAATTTGCTTCACAGCAAATCGGTCTGGGTGCCTTCAAAATAAGAACAATTCACAATGCTACACTCTGCCACTGTTCAACATAATCTAAATTTCATGCATTAGCCTAATTTGCATAAATTAAAATGCCACAGCTTTGGTTTGGTTCTTTTAACACTTGAAAGTGAAAGGATACGGTCCAATAATCTTACTGGACATGCTGGTCTTTGCTGCATTGATGATACATTCTCGTCCCAGTTCATCTACACTGACGGTAAGGTTTTCCTGGATGTACTTGCATGCTTCTCTGCAAAATATTTTCAAATATTTGCACTTTACTTACAAAAGGAGAAAGAAAAGACATAAATAAATTAAAACAAGGCTTAAAGCCTGGAGGTGGGGCTTTTTGTTGTTTTTCCTTTGTTTTCATTAGGGCATGAACATATGTTTACATGTATAATATACATATACATGTATATGAAATTTGGGTACATTTGCGAGTAAATTATCATGGCTATTATAGTAATATCTGTAAGACCTTAATTTACCGGGCTTAATATGAATATTTTGTTAACATTTCAATACATGTAGGTTTGTGTATGATCAAACAAAAATTTATTTCTAGGGTGGGAGTGAGTGTATTTTGGAGATCGTTTATGCGCACGCATAATGTGTTATGACATATGTAAAGCAGCCACAGTCACGTATGAAAAGACCTGTTGCTGAAGCCAGCGAAGAGGTGGAACTAGAAGAATACCTGAGGATTACTCAGTAGTTTCACAAGTAAGTGCGTGTTTTTCATATTTCATTGTTTTACCTTGTAAATATTACACGAGCGAAGATGTGTTTGTATAAATTTTGACAGGTTCTCTGCCACTTGCGGTGTCATAGCATCAATGTGGTATCTACGCGGTCATTGCCATGTTGACCATCACATGAACATTATGGCGATGTCATTCACCATCAGCACATGCTTTTGAATATCGGCGCATTGCTCGCAAATTAAACTTGATGTGTGTTTTGAAGTCTTATACTGAGTTGTTATTGTATGTCACTAAGTCTGCTTTATTGATTGCTACATTTTTAATGTTTGTCAGGGTCCACACATAGCAGGCACAATGAAAACTTGTAAGAATGACACTATTTTTTTCCAAGAAAATGAGTCAGATATCTGAATATTTCAGATTAATGAGTCAAAAAACAAAGGAACAACAACTTCAGTCCCTTCAAATTTGTGTCATTATAATGAATATGTCAGATAACTGAGTGTCACTTTGAGTTTTCACTGTATTATTTCATTTGAGCTCCAGTACACTTTAATCAGGTGGTGCAAAATAGAAACAGAATTGTTAGCCCCCTCATCACTGGAAGTGCTTCTCCTCTGGTTTAGTTTGTACCCTTGATCTGTAAAAGGCCACCCTGTACATCTGATACATACAGGTTGTCATTTTCCATTCCAAGGGTATGCAGGAAGATGGACCTTAAACAAGAGGTCTGTGTGAACAGCCCGTGCCTCAGCTGATCTTGACATTCATCACACTTGCAGCTCTATGAACTTTGGAAAGGATCGAGGACACCATGTTCTGAGTAAGTCTGACCTTCATAGAAGAACACCCACACGTGCAACATCAAAGTTCAAGTAATTCTCAAGTTATAATGAAGAGTAAAATTCATGTATGTTGCACTGTGATCCCACAAACGAGGTCAAGGTCATTCATGTACTGTCTCAGCATGACCTTCATACAAAATAGTAAACATGTGTAGCTAACCCAAAACAGATCTCAAGATATCAAGTAAACAGTAAATTTCGTGTCAGTTGTCCTGTGAATTAGCATTAGAATGCCCATTGATTTACATGGTAATCAATAGGAAAGCTGCATTGAACGATAAGTACCCGAATTGAAAATCCTTAAAAATCAGGAATCCAAAGCAGTGCCACCTAGTAAACAACTGTTTGACCCTTCCACAACAATATATCCATCACATTTCAGCTTAATCTGAGGGATGGTTCTGAGAACAAGTGAAAAATAGCAAATCCATACAAAAAATTCATTAAAAAAAATTGCAGCGCCACCTGGTGAACAAATTGGGAACTAGGTGTTCCCGGGAGTGTCCATGTACGATATCAAAGCAATTGGGTGAGTGGTTTCAGAGAAGAATTTTGAAGGTTTGCCCCCCCCCCCCCCAAAACAACAAAATTCATCAAAAATCCAAAAATCAATAGAGCTTGACCATTTGAACACACTTGGTAAATATCCACCCAAGGCACATCCCCACCAAGTTTGAAGTAAATCTGGTCAATATTATTAAAGTTACGACCATTACAAGAAATTCCTATGTTAAGTTTTCCTATTAAAACTTTTGTAGTGATTTTTGAAAAAAAATCACAAAAAAATCCAAATTCATTGGAACATGACCATTGGAACAAACCTGGTAGACACCCACCCAAGGTACATTGCCACCAAGTTTGAAGTTAATCTGGATGATGGATTTGGATAAGAATTCGAAAATGTAAATTAGCATTAGAATGCCCATTGACTTACATGGTAATCAATAGGAAAGGTGCATTTACCCCAAAGGAGCTGACTTGAAAAAATCATTAAAAATCAGCAATCCGCAGCATTCCCACACAGTGAACAAGTTTGTTTGGCCCTTCCATTAGGAACATATCCACCAAGTGTAAGCTTAATCTGAGCGACGGTTCTGGAGAAGAAGTCGAAAATAACTATAGCACACAAAAATTCACAAAAAAATTGGAAAAAACTGCAGCGCCACCTGGTGAACAAATTAACAACAAGGAGTCCCTAGATGTCTTCCTGTGTGACATCAAAGCATTTAGGTAAGCAGTTTCGGGGAAGAAGATTTTTTAAGATTTGTCCAAAAAAAAAAAAAAAAATCACTAAAAATCCAAAAATCACTGGAGCAGGACCACGTGAACATAATTGGTAGAAACCCACCCAAGGTACATTGCCACCAAGTTTGAAGTTAATCTGGATGACGGTTTTGGAGAAGAAGTCAAAAATATGAATTAGCATTAGAATGCCCATTGACTTCCATAGTAATCAATAGGAAAGCTGCATTGACCGATAAGTACCAGAATTGAAAAAATCCTTAAAAATCAGGAATCTGCAACATTCCCACATAGTGAACAACTTTGTTTGACCCTTCTACAAGGAACATATCCACCAAGTTTCAGCTTAATCTGAGTGATGGTTCTGGAGAAGAAGTCGAAAATAGCCATAACACACAAAAATTCATAAAAAATTAGGAAAAAATTGCAGTGCCACCTGGTGAACAAATTAAGAACTAAGTGTCCAAGAGAGTGTTCCTGTGTGATATCAAAGCAATTGAGTGAGTGGTTTCGGAGAAGAAGATTTTTTAAGATTTACCCAAAAATGGACAAAAAAATTCATTAAAAATCCAAAAATCACTGGACCGTGACCATTTGAACAAACTTAGTAGAGACCCACCCAAGGCACATCTCCACCAAGTTTGAAGTGAATCTGGCTGACTGTTTTTGAGAAGAAGTCGAAAATGTGAATTGTGGACGACGGACGGACGATGGACGATGGACCCTCAAAAAACGTCAGCTGACTGACAAGTCAGCTGAGGTAAAAATCACACCAAAATCCCAGCAGAAGATGGGGTTTTAATCACACTTAAAATATGCATATATATATATATATATATATATATATATATATATATATATATATATATATATATACATATGAATGAATGAACTTTATTGACATATACCAGTACAGAGAAATGGTGTAGTCATAAAACATATAAAACATTTTCTATCTAAAATACAATAAAACTTTTCTCCATGTACAATGGTCCAAATCTGTGTGCACCTATACTGTACAAACGGACGGATTATAATTATATACAATGCACACACAGGTGCTCCCTTCTTTCTGTTTACTATTCAGACTGTAATGTTCAGCACATGCTACTGGTGCCCTAACAATGTACACCTCTTGTCAAAAGCATCATTGACAAAATTAAGGATTTTTCTGCAAGTTTCCGCACAATCATTACCAAGTGACATAATATAACTGAATTTTTCACAATTATTCCAAGAGTCAAATTGATCACAGAGTGAAGAAAGGTGGGAGTACAGGCCTCCTCGTAATTCATTATAACAAGAACACTCCGTAACAAAGTGAAATTCATCCTCAATGGAATCGTTTTCATTACACACTTGACATTTTCTAAGCTCTACAGGGGTTTTGGGCCTTGTATACCGACCAGCTTCAATACGCAAAGTGTGAGCGCTTATTCTAAGTTTACTGAATTTATTTCTTTTATTCACTGGTAACCCTAGCTTTAAGTACATTTCCATCTCAAACTTTTGCTTAAAAGTACAATAAGTTCGCAATTTATGCTGCCCATTTGTATTAACTCCATTAATTTCTTGTGACCAAACTGAATAATAAACATTTTGTAACTTTTCCTTTAATTTTGGTATGAGCGAGTTTTGATTTCTACCACCTAGATTTATCCATGCTTCTTGGAAACCCATCCTGTTCAAAAATTCTTTTACATATTTTAGCCAACAATTTCGGTCTGCATGACTCAACTCATAGTTTTCTAAAAGACATTTATACTTTAAAGAGCTGTGGTCACTATTAACCAGGTATAGCCAATATTTTATGGCACCACATAGTAAATCAATAAGAACAGGGTAGCTGCCTAGCTCAGCTCGAACCGCTGCGTTGGTGGCTTTCCTGTGTACCCCCAGTACAAATTTACAGAATTTGGTATGGATACTTTCAGGAACCGCTTTGTCGCAGAGCTGTAAAAAATTAGCATCATTCAGGCCTTTAATCAGGAAGATACTCCATACCTCGCTACCATAGGAAAGAATAGGGCATATAAGTGATTTGTATAATTTCATTGCCAAGTTTACATTATTGTTGAAAGGGAATTGTCTTAACTTAAAAAGTGCCTTGTTGGCCTGGTCTTTGAGTTTATTAATGGCATGTGTGAAGACACCTGATGTACAAAATTCAATCCCCAGATAGGTGTATCTCTTAGTGATCTCCACAGAGTTTGAACCAAAGTTGAATCTAGATGATTTGGATGATTTCCCTGACTTTTCAAAGTTAATGACTTTAGTTTTAGAAATATTGACTGTTAGTTGCCACATGTTACAATAATCATGAAGCCTGTTTAAAGCTTGTTGCAAACCAGACTGAGAAGTGGATAATAGCACCAAGTCATCTGCATACATTAAACAATTCAGTTTTACATCATGCAAGAGAACAGGATCGCATTGGTCATCAAATATCTGAATCAAATCTGCCAAGAATAAATTAAACAAAATAGGGCTTATTACACATCCCTGTTTAACTCCGATGTTGGAGGAGAAGGCTTCAGTTATACCATACTCACTTTTAATACAGTAATTAACTTTGTGATACATAGAAACAAGAACTTGAAGGAAGTTTCCTCCAACATCATTTAGAAGTAATTTATACAACAGAGCTTGTCTCCACACCGAGTCAAACGCGCATTTAAAATCCACAAAACACACATATAATTTTTTACCTGGTTTTTCCTGAAGATACTTGTCAATATGTGTTTTGAGAGTTAGGATGTGATCTGTTGTTCTGCTTTCCTTTTTGAAACCGATTTGGTGAGGCGGAATTACGTTATTATTTTCAAAGAATGCATATAATCTTGAGTTCAGTACCCCACAGAAAACTTTGCAAAAATGGCTGGAAAGAGCTACCCCTCTATAGTTAGCTGGGTTGTAGGCATTGCCTTTTTTGTGTACTGCAAGGAGTATGTTTTCCCGCCAAGAGTCTGGGAATGTGCCACTTCCTAAAATTTTGTTGAACAGCTTAGTACAGATAGGTGCCAGGATATCGGGGGCACTTTTAAACATTTCATTTATAATACCGTCCGTACCAGGAGATTTATTGCGTTTCAAATTTCTGATTGTCTCAACGACTTCATGCGGCTGAATCTTAAAGTTTAATTCATTAAAGACTTTGTCTTTATTCAAGTTAATGAAGTCCTCCAGAGCCTCATTCTGGGCTAAATTTGGTTTGTTAAGCAAGTTCTGGAAATGGGATCTCCAGGTATTTGTGTCAATAGGGTTAATCTTTACTTCTGAATTCTGTTTACTAAGCTGTTCATACAAGTTCCAAAATGCCGAGGGGTTCTTTGCTTCTAAATTTTCCAACTGATGAACTAAGTTACTCTGGAAGGTCCGTTTTTTCTTGTTTAATAATCTTTTGTACTGCTTACGTTTGTGTCTATAATCATGCAGTAGTTGAGTGTTATAAGGCTGTTCGCGTAATTTGATAGACAATTTCTTCAAACCTTTGTACACCTCATGACAATTAGCATCATACCACTTCTTTTTATACTTTGGTCTTTTCTTAGATTGTTTCCTACCAATAAACATACTTTTTATCTTTGCACCATGAGCTGTCTGAATCAGTAGTTTAGTGACACTTGAGACCATATCCTTTACGGCACAATTCGGATTATCAAGTTGAGAGTTAATGGTGTTTAGTTTGCTTTGTATTTCATGTGTGTATAATGCTGTTCGAAAACGTATATCGTCACCTTCTTGCCATTTGAATTTCTTACACTGCCGTACTGTCGATGTTTTGACAACTGGTTCATAATTACCGGTAAGTAAGCATGTAGAAATCATGCAATGAATTGATGCAACATCCAAGTTATGTACATGAAAATAGCATATGTCAGACAGTAGACTTTCTTCTGCAATTATGTAATCGATTACACTCGGAGCACCTGTGTGATTATAGCATGAGAAATAACCAAGCGTATCCCCAAATACTCTTCCATTTAAAATCCGGAGGCCAGAGGACCTGCATAATTCAAGTAGCTTTTGACCATGTAGATTGGGTTTAGTCTTGTCAAGGTTATTGCGGCTTGTAAACTCGTCACAAACATATGAATTAGGAAGGGGCATATTTTTATCGACGTCGTTAATTACAAAATCTGGTTCTGTCGCAGTCCTAGCATTCATGTCCCCACAGACTATACATTTGCCTAACGTGGAGTATCTAGACACATCTGTCTCCAGTAATTCAAATATGTCATCCCGTTTTTGGGAGAAGGTTGACCCCTGGGGACTTATATAGACATAGGCAAGAAAGATATCTTGAGATAAATTGAAAAAGGATTTACTCAATTTTACCCAGGAAATTTCTGAGCTAGTATTTGGTAAAATTTTGACCCCTTCTCGAATTTCTTTCCTAACACATGTTACTATGCCACCAAAGAATTTAGTCGCTGTGGGAGATTTTTGGCGTGAGTTAATAAATAGTTCATATCCTTCTAGTGCCAAGTTCTCGTCAGCCCCACAATGCGATTCAATTAGACCAATAATGTCGAATTTTGTTATCTGTTTACAAATTTGTTCATCTTGTAATTTGCAGAACCTCTGACCTCCAGTTCGGTAAAATAGACCATCGATGTTCCAACTAGCTATCTGAACATTAGAGCTGTATGTCATTCTCACAGCACAAAAGTAACTAAAAAGAAAATCTTATACCAGCGAAGAAGAATGAATAGACCATTTAGATAATAGTTAAATTCTACAAGTTATAAAACAATAATAAAAGTAGTGCAAAATAAACTCAGGTTTATATATATATTGTCTTGTTGCCTGAGATACACTGCTAGCTTGTAGCTTGAACCCTGATAAAATTTGTCACATTATATAGGTTCTCTTAATCATCAAAAATATCTATAGATATCATCGATTCAAGTTTGTCATGGTATAAAAGAGTTCTTAAAGTCATAATTAACTTACACCAGAAAACAGCATTAAGAAATACAGAGAAATTTACTCTATAACAGACTCACTTGGCCTTACATTTACCGCACCATGGCTACTGGGTACTCGGCCGTTGATTAAGTTGTAAGTCCCTTTTTACAATAGTGTATATCAGATTTCTCATGGTAGCACCCTGACCTCTCACTTTGACCTGTTATATACTTACCAGTGCACCATTGGTTAAAAAAAAAAAAAAAAAAAAAAAAATTGCATTCAAATGTTCAGTTGAGTTAATTGAGCTACTTGAGTCACAACCTGAGGCCCAGACCGCTAATTAAAGCATGCTCAATGTGCATTAGACAGTCTTTAACTCTTTCAAGTTTAGAATTATGTGGGTTTGGCTCAATTATATCATTTCTTAAAATGTCCAGTATTGGATTGATAGGTCTCACTTGCTGTGCATGCAGAGAACTGTCTCTCAAATTGTCCTGGGTATCATACAACCTTGTCGAACTGTGGCCCCTGTACTTTTGATTGACTGTGTTAGTGGGCCGATTGTTTTCCTGTTCGTTAAGTCCAGTTCTGTTTTCTTGGGACTGGCTCCATCGTGGAATGGTGCCAGCTGGGCCTTGGCTTTTTGATTTCCATTGCTGTTTGTCCTGACCATATTCCGTGTAAGGTTTCATATTGAGGACACCGTTCAAGACTGTCTTATAGTTACGCACAAGTAGGGAGGTTCCTTTTTTTGTGAGGTGTATGCCATCTTTGACAAATACCTCACTGTCACCTACGATAAATCCCGGCTGTGGAATGACTGTTATTACACTTATGCTTTTTAGCCACATGTTCATGATGTCCATACGTCTGTTGTATTCTTGTGTTGGGCCAACATTGCCGAGTGATCTTGGTAACAGTTCTGAAACACAGATTGTGGCGTTGGGGAGTTTGGAGTTGATAAGAGATATCAATTCCTCCATTCTTTCTTTCTCATTGGAGCAATCCACACTGTTTGAGGTGAGAAGATCATTTGAGCCAATTTGTAGTAGGACACATTTTGGATTCAGGGAGCATGTGTTGAAGTAATCGATAGCTCCTGGAATAGTTTTATTCACCAAGGTTCGAATTTGGCAGCTCTTGTTTTTATACAGCCTGTTTGCATGTAGCCTGCTGACATGCGAACTGCCCACAATAAGGATGTCGCAGTCAAAGTTTGTAGGAGCACTTACTTGACTCTGAGCTTCAACTTGTGTACCCTTTGGGGACTGACTGTCTTGATTCTGATTTTCAGCACTGCCAGCCACTGTGGCCTGCTGTTTCTTGTCATGGTTTGGCTGTAGCAGGGGCCTAGGGGCCCGAGTCATGTGACTATCTTCTTTCTTCTTATCGACTTCGACTTCAAGCCCAGGTACAAACCTATTTTGGACAGGTACTGTCACCACTACTGTAGGTTCGCTATCACTGTCGGGACTCTTGTCGGTTTCTTTCAAGAGTCTTATCTCTTCCATACATGTGTTGACCTGAGCCTGTATAGCCTTAACGCTCTCACTGACGTTGACGATCGTTTCACTTGACATTCGTGAAGACGCCTTTAACTGTTCAATCTGACCAGTTAGGTCATTTACCTTGTGCTGTTCGGTAACAGTAACAACAGGCTTATTACTGCCACCACCTTCTTGACTTTGCACAGACAGTTTCTTAAGCTCAGCAATCTCTGCCTTCAGCAATTTTATCTCTTTATTTTTCGAGTCTAGTTCTATATTCAAGTTCTTGATTTTCTCGTCTTTCTGTTTAAGTGTAGATTCAAGCATTTCTTCTTTTTGTGATGACCTGTGGTGGGTAAGTAAAGTCTGAAGTGAATCAGTCAGTTTGCCCTCAAGATTCCTAAACAAATTTGTCAAGTTCGGCACATTCCCCTGATTAGGCAACGTATCATCCACTGTGCTATTGTCAATAGTGGGGGGTTGGCATTTTCTGCAGGTATACTCCAAGTCTTCATTCTGTCTGTGTTTAACAAAGGTATTGTCCTCCATTTGTTCACACGCCGAGTGGTACCACAATTTACATTTATTACATTCAATAGATTTGGTATCTTCAGTCTCCTTACCACAAGTAGGGCATGGAAAAGCTGGACCCACAGCCTCTGATTCCATCTCGTCTGTTAACTCTGCGTGGCCCTCTTCTACTTGACCCTCTTCACGGCCGTCACTGGCATCCTGAAAGTATTCGGCTGACTCACTCATCTTTTTGCTATCCGCTTCTAGCTCTGCATTTTCCGTTGCTTTGATGGTATTACCAGAAAAGTCATCTGAAGTCTTTGTTGGAACAGGAGCTCCTGTTTTCCTTCTTGTGTTGTATTTGTATTGTACAATTCCATTTGCTTTCCCCTGAGTTTGGCTAGCAAGGGTAATTCTCGGTCCGCCATCTTGACTCGGCTCGGATTTTCGTTCGTCATCCCCCATTTTGAGTTGTTCCTAAGTATCACGTCAATACTCAAAGATACTTCACTTTACCTGGTTGTGGGAGGTCACAGTTCCCTCCCCTTCTATTTGCATGTAAAATTTATGCAATAGTTGCGTTTCTTCTATCGCTGGTAAGCTTTTTTCTTCACAGTTCACATTTTCTATGTCCCGCCATTTTCACCGGAACCGGATATACATATACATACATACATAGAAACATATATATACATACATACATACATACATACATACATTTCAACCTCTATTCAGATCGTTCAAAAAAGGCAAGTTATGAATGATTACGATGTGACAAATCTAAAGCTCAACATGTAAATGAATCAAACCAACTTTTAAATTATATAAGTTTTGCTTTGCTTTAATAATAGTTTTCACTGACGCCATTTTCCCTCCCATTAAAACACAACTTTTCCCATCTCTCCGTGACTGTTCTGGCACACAGTTTCCCTATACAGTATATCAATCGAAGAAAAAATAGTTTTAGCATCAAACAAAGTGGCCTTATCGAGCGCAAGGTTGAGTGAGTACAGCACTGAGTGATAGGTCATTCAAAACGTGAACTGAAAATGTCGACAGTCTCAGCATGGCAATGTTTACAAACATCCACTTCTCGCTCGGATCCATGACCTAGATCTTGATTCATCTCAGAATCCCACAATCAATTGAACGCAATCAATAAAGCAGACCAAGTGACATACAATAACAACTCAGTATAAGACTTCAAAACACACATCAAGTTTAATTTGTGAGCAATGCATTGATATTCAAAAGCATGTGTTCGTGATGAGCGACATTGCCATAATGACTTTTTTATTAATGTTCATGTGATGGTCGACATGGCAATGACCACGTGGATACCACATTGATGCTATGACACCGCTAGTGGCAGGGAACCTGTCAAATTTTATACAAACACATCTTCGCTCGTGTAAAATACACAATATAAAACAACGAAATATGAAAAACACACACTTACTTGTGAAACTACCGAGTAATCCTCACGTCTTCTTCGGGTTCCACCAATGGAACTTCAATATTCAAACAGAGTGCGGTAGGGAATTCCTGGACAACGTCATTTGGGTCATTTACATACAGATCTCGCGCATGCGTACATCTTATGTTTTCCGTCTGAGCCGGCTTTTCGTCTGCTTGTGCGACCAAGAAAATTACGCCACTCACAGCGAAAAGAAACGTGCCCCAGCCGCGCGTGACAAAATAAGACAGACACACACAGTTTCCATCGGTGTTGAAAATATGGAGCGATAGCGGGTTGTAAAAGAAGGACAAGGTCAGCCTTGGGCGTCCAAGTGATGATGATGTCGCTACATTCATTCTGATTCTGAACAGGTCTGATGTTCAGAGCAGTGCCCAGTTGTCGCACGTGCCGGAAAAAAAAAAAATCAAAGATCACAGGAGCCGCCCATTTCTTTGAAGTCGTTATATTCAAGTCGTCATGGATACTTGATCAGTCGTGTTTGTAATCAATCGAGATTGAATCCGAATATCATTATCATATTATAACCGCTCCAGCTTGATGAAGTTTTCTTTTCTTTTTCTTTTCTTTTTTTTGGGGGGGGGGGAGGGTGGGGAGAGTGGCTAGGTAATCAAATTCATGGGACAAAAGTGCCGTTAATTAAGATCAGTAAAGACAACGGCAACTTCAGAGACAAAGAGAGAGAAAAAACAACAAACAAATGGGCATACTATCTACGTTTCCCGCTAACTTCGAGATAAAATTTTGTCTGCATCGGCAGCTCTTGACTGCACATATTGCGAGGAAGACGTGCCCGCGACCTCCGCTACTTATCAAGCTGTTATTGTCTACGATGTCAAAGATTTATGTTATTCTATTCGTCATCAATTTTCCTAGGGGCACCATAAAATTTTCTCATGAACTTGACTTTATCAGTTCTGTATTTCTATAAGATTGTGCAAGGTATAATGTGTGAGTTTCTTTCTTCAGACATTCGTCTGCATGCCACTTGTGTGGGAAGTTGCAATACGTTGTTCAGAGCCTCGTCCGACAGAGAATTTTACCAACATTTCTCGACGACAATATAACGAATTTATTTTGAAAAATTAAAAAGGATTGTACTTGTAATTTCACATTGCTGTGTACCACACTAGCCAAATGCATTTGCAATGGATTAGAACAAGCTTTGAACGTTGTCACCATTGACAGAACGGTATACTGCACAACGGTCTGAACGGGTCCTCGGGTGTCACACTGTGTTCGGTATAATGGCACATGCGACATGAAAATTTGATGAGGAACTGTACGTTTCGAAACATAAAATTTATTATACAAAGAAGCCTCATTCTCTCACTCTTTCGGCCACTGCTTCAGCCATATCTATCTGCTATTATCGGTCGCAACCGTATACATTCTCCGAAAACACGCACACACAAGTCCAACTAAATAACATCCCATTTTTTTGCACATGCTTCCAGCACAGAATTATCTATCGTTCTTTCTTGTAAGTCATAGGCCTATGCAGAACAAAAGTTGATGTACATAAACTTAAGGTATCAACAATTTTTTCCAAACAAATCATTTTAGTCAAGTAATTCAGAATTTCATCTGGTCCTTTCTCTAGATCTGCTGTGGGGTTTTGTGTGTGTGTGTGTGTGTGTGTGTGTGTGTTGTTTGTTTTTTTGTTGTTTGTTTGTTTTGTTTTGTTTTTGTTTTTTTTTTCTTGTTTTTGTTTTTGTTTTTTGTTTGTTTTGTTTTTGATTTGTTTTGTTTTGTTTGTTTTTTATCTCGCATTTCTATTTTGGTAATTTGCGATAAAAAAAAAAATACTGAGGATTTCAAATGTATCATATCATGACGCAAACTCGAAATATATGATTGCTTAGTTGCATTGGAACAATCTACTATAGTGTACAGTTGGTAGGAACAGCGCGAGGAAAATTATTCAGACGATAATATTGACAAGATCTTACGAATGCAGTGCATCGTCAATAAAACAAACATCCTAAAACAAAATTTTTGGTAGGAAACACGACGAATCCTGGTGAAAACTCTCTCTCTCTCTCTCTCTCTCTCTCTCTCTCTCTCTCTCTCTCTCTCTCTCTCTGCAGATAAGCATGAAGATAGTCTTTTGCTCACTGTAACCAAGGAGAAGGGGGGGGGGGGGGTCGGTACGCTGGTACAGGTAATTATTCTTCTAGAGTACGCAGTACGGAAAATAAAAATCTTTCAAAATTTTGGATAGTACGAAGTACGTAAAACAAGACGGCTTCCAGTACGCCAGTACGGTAAATAAATTAAAAAAAAAAAAAAAAAAAAGCAGTACGCCAGTGCGAGAAACCCCTTACCGACCCTGAAGGAGGGCTTTTTCTACCATCTTTGCTGTAACATTAATAACCAATGGAACGGAGGTACCTGCATCCTAGAACTGCTGATACCAAATTATAGACAAATCTTGAAATATGAAACGACGTTTGTTTCACTGCATAAAAATTTAGTTTCCTGAGATTTGAGGTCAATATGTTCCAAGTTGAATCTGTATTTGCAGTGAACGGTGAAGATGACAATCATGTGTTATTGTTTGCGACCATGTGTGTTCTCATTTGCTCGTTTTCCACACTTATGTAATCTAAAGCAAACAAATATGTCTATCAAAATATATACCACAAACACAGTCCATAGCAAACGATCGCGACTTGAATTTATGAAAACATGCACAAGTTTAGCGTCAAAATGAACACCATATATAAAAGCTTTATTTGCTGTTTTGCGTCAATAAATGTGTCAAACATTGTCATTGACACCGGAACATTATGTAAGACTGCATGCCGTCGTCTTCAACTTCAAGTTCGAACGATGCGAAGGCCGTAGGCTTGAACAAACAACATAGGCACCGATGAGCGTACAAACTCGTCCATTTATCATTGAGTCTTGCGATACGAACATGCATGATTAAAATATGATCAAGCACAGTTAATCACATGAAAAATTCTATTCTCGTTGACGGCCAACAAAATAGTGGTATTTCACAGTTTCACTTTGTCTCCGCAGACGGCTCTGCAAGCACGTGGAGACTGCATGCAATTGTGCTTTGCTCTCGCAATATAGCGCACGCCACGTGACCGGCGAGAGCCAACTGGTTGTAAATATATCTCTCATCAGCGAGGAATTGCCCTAGAACCGTTGTGCATGGCCGAATGCCGTTATAAACAACACTTGCATGGTCGAATGTAAAAACTCTTTCTTCCCGCCAAAATATCATGTTTATTGACCAAAACAAAGGCACAACGGTCCTTCGACGCATGATTAGTGATGAATTACGTGGATAGGTACGTGTATGAAATATCGCGGAATGCAACTTTAAAGCACTTACATATTGTTATTGCGCCAAAACAGCGTACTTGCACAAGACTTGTAAGGGGAAGTGATAACTTGATTACATTTTCTCGTGGACTTTTTAGATCACTGTAACGAATGCTCAATGGATTTTTTTCCGTCTGATGCATCTTTGGACGTGTTCAGACTGGTAACTGTCTGGATATGCAAAAACCTACGGAGAGCCTCATTGAGCTGACAAAAGTTCGGTGTTCACAGAATTGAGGTCACATTCACCCACGAATACAAGCAAGATACGGAACTTCTTTTAACAGAAAGGTCCTGATAATGTGCATAGATCGATAAAGAATATCTACATTTTACATCAGCAATGAGCAGTAATACCAGTGTTACCATTAAGAGCACAAATGAAAGAAAATAACTTGCACCTTTTTAAAATCTGTTTCTTGTTTGCACCAGAATACATACGTTCGCCGGATGACATATTCTCACAGTGAGGCTTTTTCAGCAATTGTAACCAGTGGTGACAGAGTATTTTCTCTTATTAAACCCTTCAGGTATCAGTCTTGTTTATTTTGCCGATATCAAATGTTAAGAATAAAGTCTTGTCACAAATCAGGACTATTAACACGACAGGAATAGTTCCTGGTTTTCAAATATTGAACTTTTTAGGTCTACTATGTACATTGTACATGAGAGGGGGTCTCCTTACGGAGCCCCACCTAAAAAGGGCAAAAATAAGGAAAAAAGTACTTCCATCATCAAAATTTCCAAATCAGCTACAGGTATTATCTTATACTAATGTAGCATGAGAATTCTCTCTCTCTCTCTCTCTCTCTCTCTCTCTCTCTCTCTCTCTCTCTCTCTCTCTCTCTCTCTTCTCTCTCTCTCTCTCTCTCTCTCTCTCTCTCTCCTCTCTCCTCTCTCTCTCTCTCTCTCTCTCTCTCTCTCTCTCTCTCTCTCTCTCTCTCTCTCTCTCTCTCTCTCTCTCTCTCTCTCTCTCATTACAGGAAAAAAAACAAAAAGACAAACAAAAAAACGAACTTCTGTATCAAGCAAACTGAATGTCAAGCCTATACTGTCTGATGGGTCTCTTTGAGAACCAAGTGCTGCAACCTGGTTTCAAACAAGACAGCTATCAGTTTCATTTTCATTTATCCCAGCGTATATACTTCACAAGCCACTGAAATAAGGCTCGGTAGCAAGTTGAATGGGAATATATTCAAGTGGTTAAATTTGGTTTTGAATTACCTGGCTAGAATAAGAAGTAACAGCTGGACATAAAGTAAATTAAATTTGTGTTTTGAGACAGTGACAGCCAACAAAGCATTAACAACATAAATTAGTAACAACAGCTTAAATCCTTATTTATGATCCCATTTAAGAAAAATTATATCCCCCAGAGCATGCACACTTGCAGTACAACCTTTATGATACTTACTTGCAGGCAAGCCTAAATCCTCCAATAATTGAAGTTGGGTGGATTTTACATTTAACTAATTCATCAGCATTCTTCAGAAGTTCTGCTGCAATTATCACCTGTGTCAACAGAATACATTATTGGAATTATTTTTCATAATACCATTCTGAATTATCATGATAATGCCCTAAAACGTAGGAGAATGTTACATTTTAACCCATCAGGCCAGCCTTAAAAATATTTCTGTTTCGTATAACAAGGCCTTGAAAAATTTGATGAGGCAGGGAGGATTTTTTTTTTTTTAAATTTTTTTTTTTTTTTGAACTACACATACATACTACGTATTACTGCAATATGGGCATCATGCCAGTACGGGGACTGATGGACTTACTATTGATACAAGATTAACAAGATTCCAGGTTCAAAATTTTTCATTAAATCTGTATTAAAGCAAGAGACTGCCACAGATGAGGTTGTAGCAGGACAATATATGCTTCAGGCTGGTTTGCTGGCGCTGAGACAGAGTAGCCCTACTGTAAATACACTTCGGCTTTGCTTGAACTGGGGTGGGTCTTTTGCTATTTTAAACATGTACATGTACAGGGCTTCAAGAAACAAAGGATTAGCGTAATTATAAAGTTGCCCTTTTTTTTTTAAATATCACAGAAGAAAAAGAGTAAGATATCAAATACAAATGTGCACTTTTAATTTTCACTTGACAACAGCAGGGGAGGGGTGTATGATGAGGGTTCTGAGAGTAAATATTACAAGTCATGAACACACCTCTTTTGTGTGTTTGTGCAGGGACGTGGATTAAGAGTTTTATTGCTCTATGGTCAAGTCAGATTTAATCTCGGGCAATTTAAAATTAATAGGTACTTGCCCAGTCGGGCAACCAACTTTTCTTTCGCTGGGAACTCTATTCCTCAATTTTTCATGACACAGTTACAAGTTGCAGCTGTTTGCAAGGCTGGCTATGGGAGGAGGGTCTAATCACTTAAAAAATCAGAGTTTTCGCAGCACGCGCGTGGGGCGCCGATAGGTGATAATAATCGCTAATTGATAAACATTCTAAGTTTAAACAATTACTTGGTCCGCAGTTGTATTCATCAGAACTTTATCTCTGTCAACACAAGCAGACATTTTCACTGTTGTACACCACATACGATTACGTTACGATAGCAAAGGTACCGGCAGTAATTATCGGTTTGCTGAGCGGGGTCACACTTCTCACCGTCAGTGTGATCTACCCCAACAATGTCAAAGCAGGGTCAAAATACAATAAAATTTGCATGGCAAATTCATCTGCAAATTAACATCAAATGCCATTTATCGGTGGGTTCTAACAGTGTTGGAAAAAATAGGTGCCTTGACATGTCTTCCAGTCATACGCAGGTGACAGCGCGGAGTGGATCTGCGGTGAACTGACCAAGTCTCACGGACTGATTTGGGACACATTCGGCTTTTCCCGCTATCCCCTACCTTTGCGTATTTGCCTGTGACTCCAAATAATTGTTGCAATTAACACTGGAATCTTTATTTACGCATGCTGCAATATAAACAAAGCTTCCCGTTTGTGTGTTCCCTCCGTAAATTACGACTGATTCACACATGTTCACTGGGCGGAAGCCATGATGAAAACATTGTAACACGAGCCGTGATTGGCTCATTTTTGCATGTGACTCAATTGACCAATCGGGTGATGTGTTGTGCGTCAGACCACATGGCCAAAGCAGCTGTTTGTGTACAGTTGCAGGAACGATGTCGACGGTGCGCACACTCGATTTCTGATTTGAAATATTAAAATTTTCGTTTGAATTTGATTTAGGAACACCTTTTATTGCAAGGAATTTGCCAATACTGTACACGCAAATTTACTACCATGTACCGATGGCATTCATGGTGGGTACGCAAATGATATGCGTTTACAGAACTGCAAAACGGGGCGGGCGAGTAGCGTTAAATCAAGCCTGAAAAAAATTTTTTTTTGCACTGTTGAAAAAAATATTCCAACCGCAACGTTTTGCGCACACCGGGCGTGTTATACTAAACAGAAATATTTTTAAGGCTGGCCCCAGATAAACATATCTTGAACTCTGTGTTGAAAATGGATATGTTTCTGATTATAATACAACTGCCAGTCTCTTTAAAAAATTTGTTCCAACAAAATCTGTGAAAACGAGTGAATACAAATTTCTAGTACATTACATTAAGTATGCATATCATTAATAAAATATTTTAACTATATATATAATCATTTGTTTCACTTTAAAGATTGCACCAAGTACAATATCATGATCAACATAAAGCTTGGGTTTCTTACCACTGAGGTTGTTCCATCACCAACTTCTTGGTCCTGAAGTTGTGCCAGTTCTGTTAATACTTTGGCTGCAGGATGTTCAACTTCCAACAACTTTAAGATTGTGGCACCATCATTAGTTATAGTTACATCCTGTCAACAACAAAATATGCTTTCAGTGATCATGATTAAAACCATCCTCGCCATATTTACTGCTCTATTCTTATCCCTTATAATCAGAGACACTCGTACATTTATTTCAATTAGAGCACTACGACATTCCTGTGCTCAGCTGTCCTTGTACACAGAGAGATTGAAGTAGTCCTGTCACCTTTGAAACAAAATCATGGTCACCCTTCTGTAAGACTATTATCACTTTTCGCAATATCAAAGTCGTCACTCACCCACAGTGATGGAGTCATCATTTTTGACATGAAAAGGGACAGGCCCTACATTACCAAGATAAAAGCCAACATATTTGTTTGACCTTTCAATCAATTTCACTCAAGGTTAAAATTAACGACACCACAAGAAACCTGACAGGCAATTTGTTATTGGTGTTTAACAGTAACCATGGACCAATGATCCACCATTACCAAGATATTATAAGCCAAGACATCAGTTTGACCTTAAAAGGTTAAAATCAGTACCACCCGAAGAAACCCTATAGATTATTTTCTTAATATTAGTGTTTAATAGGAAGCATAGGCCTAGGTTCCACCATTATTGAGACAGAACCATATATGTTACATGTTATGATATTCAGCCCTATTTAAAAAGTGCAGGGGAGTGAAAAATTGCTCTGAGTTTTCAGTAGGATATAATATAGTGATTTAGCTCGCCCACATTATATTATGTTTGGGAGTCTGGTACTGCGCGCAGCCACAGACTGCAAAGCCTTGCTAGGCAGGTCTGGGGGCACCTGCCCCTTGGATTCTTTTTTTAAAAAAGGATGCAAATGGTGCAATCTGAGCCATTTCGGGGGACCTAAATTTACTTTTAACGCCCTCTTAATCTCACGCAAGTCAGATGGTTTTCTCTGTATATGACCACCTATCTTCCCAAAATAATGTGGCATTTTCCACTCTTGCCATTGCGCTCAAATTATGTTTGCTATTTTGGTACACATCAGTACTTCTTGCACAGGAACAGGACAGACAAACAGTCATTTTAGTGAGCTTGAAGAAAAGTGCGTTCATCACAGTACTTGTGTTTCTGTTGTATCTGATGCAGTCTTGCCCATTTCTGGTCCCACAGTAGCAGTCGCGGTGACACCAGTCTTTGTCGTGCTCGATACACCTCGAACACTGCATATCATGTCTATTTATTCCGCAGTTATTTATTTGAAATGACTGTTACCACATGTATTTGACTGACTTCCACAGCATCAAATCTTATTGCCTTACTTATTGAAGGCAAAACTGATATGTATGCCAAAAACAATGCTATCGATGTGCAAATGGAGTCTGGGCACAGGACACTGCCTTCAACGGTGCCAAATGTACAGTGAATTTCCTTCCATATGTCTTGCAATCATAACAGAAACCTTCAGAAGAACTATTTAAGTCATAGTCCTATAAAATATCAAAGTTTTCACACATTAACAGCATGAAAATAGCCAGATTTGCAACTTTTATCATGCCCTGTGTCCATGCTTTTACCAACTGCATTTTGTAGAGAACTGGGTGGAAGTCCAGGCGGAACTGATCGTTTGGGAAATTTTCATGCTCCTATTGGTACTCGTGACTAATCTTCAGCATTAATTATTCAGATAGGTCATATGACGATCTGACTACATCATCATCAGCCAATAGAAACGGTCGTTTGAATTACATTTCTACCCTTTGAAACAGTTATGTTTGGCATAAATTAACCACATTGCAGTCACACTTAGCCAATCCTAGGGCATATTTGTGCTGCCTGACATAAATGGCTCTGCATCCTTTCAGAACTTGCCTTTTGTCTGTGAAGGTGTGATTATTTGCTTGCTGTACTTAGCACAGTTGTAGCAAAAGATTCTGATTACATGAATTCTCCCTCGCCCCCAAATCTCTCGTTTCATATCCAAACACATCAGATAGATTCAGGAGAGGAAAGTGTGCAATTGCTGGGCTTTGCAGCAGCATGTGTCCGCCTTCACTGGCAGGATGACATCTCCCATAATCACGCAAGCGTGATTGAAACGAGAGGTGAACAGCTGAAAACAAAACTAAGCGAAGACGTTCTTAATATTATGCTTTTATACCTGTATTTTCTTTGCGTAATAACACTAATTTTGCAATCATTTTGGTAATTCTTTTATTTGTCTCTGCATGAGTGATATCTTGCCCACAACAAAGACATTTTATGGGAGCAATGGTGCACAAGAGCAATAACTCGTGCCAGAAAGGAAAGACTGGATATTCCTCTAGTAACAATCGTGACATGTGCATGTACCCTTACAGACAATTCCTTATTTCCATAATTCATTAAAAATCAGGAAATGCCACAAAAACCATGTTGTGAATAAACAGTGCAGATTTCAGTCCTGTGTACTCCCATCAAGTTTGAAGAGTCCAACATGCATTTGGGAGAAGTCAAAATTGTGAGAAAGAAAGAAAAAAAGACATAAACAAGAGGGCTGTGTGAACAGCCCGTGCCTCAGCTGATCTTGACATTCATCACACTTGCAGCTCTATGAATTTGGGAAAGGATCATGGACACCATGTTCTGAGTAAGTCTGACCTTTATAGAAGAACACTTACATGTGCAACATCAAAGTTTAAGCAGTTCTCAAGTTATAATGAAGAGTAAAATTCATGTATGTTGCACTGTGACCCCATAAATGAGATCAAGGTCATTCATGTACTGTCTCAGCATGACCTTCATACAGAATAATTAACATGTGTAGCTAACTCAAAACAGATCTCAAGTTATCAAGTAAACAGTAAATTTCATGTCAGTTGTCCTGTGAGTTAGCATTATATGCCCATTGACTTACATAGTAATCAATAGGAAAGCTGCGTCGAACGATAAGTACCCGAATTGAAAATCCTTAAAAATCAGGAATCCAAAGCAGTGCCACCAAGTAAACAACTGTTTGACCCTTCCACAACAACATATCCATCACATTTCACCTTAATCTGAGGGACCGTTCTGACAAGTGAAAAATAGCAAAAACCATACAAAAAATTCCTAAAAAATTGCAGCGCCACCTGGTGAACAAATTGGGAACTAGTTGTCCCAGGGAGTGTCTATGTACGATATCAAAGCAATTGAGTACGCAGTTTCGGAGAAGAAGATTTTTTAAGATTTGTCCAAAAAAAAAGAACAAAAAAAATTCATTAAAAATCCAAAAATCACTGGAGCATGAACATTTGAACAAAATTGGTAGAAACCCACCCAAGGTACATTGCCACCAAGTTTGAAGTTAATCTGGATGATGGTTTTGGAGAAGTAGAAAATGTGAATTAGCATTAGAATGCCCATTGACTTCCATAGTAATCAATAGGAAAGCTGCATTGACCGACAAGTACCAGAATTGAAAAAATCGTCAAAACTCAGGAATCCGCAGCATTCCCACATAGTGAACAACTTTGTTTGACCCTTCTACAAGGAACATATCCACCATATTTCAGCTTAATCTGAGGGACGATTCTGGAGAAGAAGTCGAAAATAGCTATAACACACAAAAATTCATAAAAAATTAGGAAAAAATTGCAGCGCCACCTGGTGAACAAATTAAGACTAGGAGTCCCAGGGAGTGTACCTGTGTCATATCAAAGCAATTGGGTGAGCGGTTTCGGAGAAGAAGACTTTTTAAGATTTACCCAAAAAAGAACAAAAAAATTCATTAAAAATCCAAAAATCACTGGACCGTGACCATTTGAACAAACTTGGTAGAGACCCACCCAAAGCACATTTCCACCAAGTTTGAAGTGAATCTGGCTGACGGTTTTGGAGAAGAAGTCGAAAATGTGAATTGTGGACGACGGACGGAGGACGGACCCTCAAAAAACTTCAGCTGACTACTGACAAGTCAGCTGAGGTAAAAATACTTGGAAAGTTACAGCACCACCTGTCAAACAAGTTACGGTCTAGGGGACCCCAGATGTGTGATAGGAGAGGTCAAAGTTACCAATATTATTATCTGTGTATTCATCCAATACACAGAATTCTTCAGGGCTAGATATGTGTATCCCCACTGGATTGCATGTTAAATTAACCTTAAATCAAAAGATTACTTTTAAAGCTGCAAGAATAAAATTTATGTGAACATTTCAGGTATGAATCACATAATTTTACCACTGAAATTTAGCTGTTTCTGCAAACGAGTGGTTTTAAAGTTATTAAGCTCTAAATTACAATGAAAAGTAGTGGTGAGACACAAACTCTAGTCTCTGAATGACTGAACTGCCCTCTACAGGAGAGCAGTAGAAGCTTCTGTACTTGCTCTCCCATATTTTAAAGCAAATTGGCCATACATTTTTTTACATTTTTTTCTTTCTCAACAGTAAACAAAAAACTGAACATTAAAATCAGGGTTGTCCCCCCAAAAAAATCAAAGCTTAACAAATTTGTGGGATGCTGGAGGCCAAGTCACGCCCGATAGGGCGCAGCGAGGTGTTGGGACAAAATGGGTGGGGGTTCTTCGGGCTGCCTTGGCGGCCCCCAGAAGCCTCAAGTGTCAAGCCATCTCTGTGGTGGATTCTGAGCATCTGAGGACGCTAAATTCTCATTTATTTCATTGGTTGGAGATGTGTAATTTAAGGGAATTTGCATCTTATTATTATTTTCCATAACTAGCATAGTATACCGGGGCTTGAAGCACCAGAGCCATTCTGTTAGGCACAAGGCCTCTCCAAGTACATTCTATCCCTTTACTAGAGGCTTTTGCTGTATTTTCAAATTGCAATTACTGCTGAATAAAAACTGGCAATTTTGTTCTTTTTCTTACAGAAAGTCATCAAAGCAGTCACACTCATGATTTTCCTTGAACAGACTGTAGCAAGAGATAAACCTAACATTTGGTTTTTTACTGATACTGTTCATCATTGGTAGTTGTGATTTCAGTTGATTTTCACTTGTTACTTTACTTTAGTATTACCAAGCAGCAAGTTGAGTTTTATGGCATTGCATTCAATTTTGTCACAAAAATTGACGGCATAGTGCAGAATTCAACTCAGAAAGTAGCCTTGAATAAGGCAACAATGAACCAGTTGACACTGGTGGTACCCCCACCCTTGAGTGGATAATACAGATTATCTTGGAGTTGTTTGTCTGGCCTCAACTGACAAGATCATCTGCAGGACCTTTAGCCAAAGGCAATCAAGAGATTATCAACTGACTGATCCAGGGCTTGACATTAATGATTTTGAGTGCTTGTCCAAGGACAAGTGGTAGAAGAAAATTACTTGTCCCCCAGATAAAGTTACTTGTCCCAGGGCAAGTAGGAAAAGCTACTTGTCCCCATGATCAAGTTACTTGTCTGGCCAGAATTTAAAGAATATTTTATCTATGCCACTTTTTAATAGTGCAAAAGCAATGTACATGCATACACTTATCAGTTTTTTAAAACATTTCCATGTTTACTAAAAAAAAATCAAATAAATTCACACAAAGAGTTAAAGTAAAAGATGAAGACCAAATGAAAGTTGAACAGATAAATATATATTAAGTAGGTCCCCTCCACCTTACATATATCGACCAGGGGGAGTGGGTCTTCCTCAGGGGCCTCAGCGGTTTGGGTCTTCCTCAGGGGATGGAGGCTCCATCCCCTGAGGAAGATCCAAACCTCTAGGGTCGAAACGTCAATCTCTTTACAGTTGGTCTGCTTCTTTTCCTTTTTTCTCACTTAATAGTAAATGGTCGTACAAGTCTTACACAATGTAGAACTTGTTGATTGGTTCAACTGTTGCTTGTAAGTCTGAGAAGTGATAGTCAAAGGTCTGATACTGATTTTGTGTTTCACTTGGAAGTTAATAAATTGAAGTGTCGTAAAAAATCTTTTGTGTCATCTGTTCTACTCTTTTCTCAATCTGGTTGTCATCAGATCCTGGGAAGTCCCCTTCTTGTGGTTCCTGAATAAATGTAGTTTTTTGCCTTTCACAGGGGACAAGGATGGGAATCCGTCCATCTCTTTGTCCCTCAGGTATGTGTCTTGGATGATGATGGGGACAGACTGGACGAATTTCTTATGGTTATAATCAAAAGTAGGGAACAGGCATGGCAGTTTTTCGTCAAACGTAATCCTTGACATGTGATCTGTTGGTTTTGAGGACGGAGACTGGTATACAAAATTTCCTGCTCAGTGAAGACTTCTGTTACTGTGCAATGGTCCTTATGATGATTTGTTCATTGGCATGTTTTACGTGACTGGCCGATTCAATGGGTCTGAAGTATAGGCTTGGATTAGTAGCTATGTCTACTGGGTGGTATTGGCTTGGGATGAGTTCACGTACTCCATGTGTCTTGGCATGTCTTTTGAAATTACCTGGCCTTCCATAGGATGCAAAGCACATGGGGCATGCCCGCTTGAAAACACGTGGGTCATGTTTTCTTTGATGTCTATACATCCCCTGGTAGGAGGTGTATGCTTTATAGCAAGTTGGGCAAGTGAAAGGATGTTCTACATGCTTTCCCATTTTGCGTTTAGGCCTTTTGGGGTTGTGGTGTCTTATAGTTGTATCCATGCTGCTTCCGTAGCTAGACATGTTTTGTAATTATTGTGATGTACATGTGATACTCTGACACCATAAAGGGAAAGGTGTCGTGGATTACATGTTTGGACGTTAAAATGTATAGGTATGGACTCGCCGATAGCTGACCACGGGGTCCCATAGAAAAATGCACGTTGTCTCTTGGTGTGTGTTTAATGCAGGCCAACTTTTTACAATATTGCATTTCTTGATGGGATTCTGTGGGTCACAGGTAGTGATGAAGCTAATGTTGTCATGAACGGTCCTTTCATTGTGTTGTAAAAGAATCTTGCATGGGATTTCCCTGGCTATGGCAAGGGCTGAGAGTACTATGCATTTGGGAAGCCTCTATCAAGAAAATTCTTGAGAAGTGATTTACAATGTAAGTCAAAATCAGAAATATTAGAACAAATTTTCCGTACCCTAAGTGTCTGACTGTATGGTATGGATTTTTTCTGATGAAAAGGGTGGCACGATTTGAAATGTAACTAGAACAGACTGATTTTCCAACAGAAAATCAAATGTCATACAATCCCAACCTAGGTCTTGCCAAGATACATAATCCTACCAAGTTTCATCAAATTCCATCTTGTTCTTCATGACTTATCGAACGGAAACCAATTTCACATAAGTGACCCTGTGACCTTTAAAATTAGGTCAAGATCACCCAAATACAATCCCAACCTAGGTCTTGCCTAGATACATAATCCTACTAAGTTTCATCAAATTCTGTCCAGTTCTTCAAGACTTATCGCACGGAAACCAAGTGTTGAAGAACCTGAACAACAACAACAACAACAAGCGGCAGAAACGGGCACTAAAACAATATGTCCCCCAGCTTCCACCGGGAGACATAAATAGAAGTGAGAGTCCATTGGTTTTGTATATATACAGGTAGATCTGTTTCGTAGTGGGCGGATGTCTTGGAAACCTCAGGATCTAACCATCAGTTTTGGAGAAGTCAAAAATGTGAAATGTGAACAGGACAACATTGATGGACGGACAAAAGATGATATCTATACCATATCCCTTACCATGGAAAAACGGACCACTTATAACAAAGCGGACAACTTTTTTGAAAAACGGTGCACACCGTTTAAGATGTTAGCGGTCAACTTTCAAAAAGCGGCTCACCCTGCTTATATGAAGTTGTGAGGACCACTTTCAACAAAGTGGACAACTTTCAGAAAAACGGTCAAGACCGTTTCAGGTTTTAGCGGTCAAGTTTTGAAAAGCGATATACCGTTTCTGAAAAGTTGGGCTTCAACTTTCCAGCAAGTTGTCAACTTTTTAAAAGTGGAATGTACAACTTTTCCCAAAGTTGTGCCCCAACTTTACCACCATTTTAAAAAATGTAAACATAGTTTATTTGCAACACAACTTTATTGCTGTTTCTTAAACTTAACATTTGTTCACAGACACCGCTAAAATCTGCTTTCTAGACTTAGCATGTACTGCCATCAAAACTATCACTATTTTAGTACCACTTTCTGAACTTAAAGGGATCAAGTTTCAGTTGTTAATAATAGTCATCCTGACTCCTTCAAATACTCTTGGTTGATTGGCTGAGGAGGGCCTGAAAGGGAGGCTGCCTAGCGGAGGGTCCTCAGATTTAAAAGAACTATGGCGGGTTCATGGTCAAGTATTACATGTACAAGGCATCATCTTGTGGTGTTTTTTGAAGATAATGATGGCTACAAGGACTTTATAGCATGCTGGCAGGCATGTGGATAGCTTAAGCTCAAACCTTAGCTCCAAGTGGTATACATGGTGTAGTGTGAAATTTATCCAGCTAAGAAAAGCAACTGAATGTGGGACTATTATACAAAGACAGACCCACGTGGGCTGTGGTGGTAACACAAAGGATTACTTTGGCATCATTATTGGCACAAGAGAGCAGTAGTAAGTATAAATTTAAACAGACTTTCTGTAATGCTGATGAATTTTATTCAGTTTCTAGGCTATAGATCACAAAAGAATTCAACTTAAGGACCAAGTTTTGGCAACTTTGTGCCCGTCTTCTTTAAAGCAATGTACCGTTTTAAGGCTGCTTTACGACCAACTTTGTGTCCATTTTCTTTAAAGCGGTGTACCGTTTTGAACCTGCTTTAGGACCAACTTTTGGCAACTTTGTGCCTGTTTTCTTTACAGCGGTGTACGGTTTTAAGGCCACTTTAGGACCAACTTTGAGCAACTTTATGCCCGTTTCTTTAAAGCGGTACAGGCCCTTGTAGCTATATATAGCTGCATGTGACCCCACTACTGGACAACTTTCTGGCCACTTTCATCCAACTTTGCTCCACACCGCTTTTAGGAAAACGGCTGTAAAGTTGGAATTAAATGATGCGAAATATTTAAATTAGCACCGCTTAAAAACCGTTATGTTCCTGCTTTATAAAAGGCGGTATCTGCTTTATACTTAGCGGTACACTGTTTTGGCCCATTTGCTTATAAATGCGGTATACCACTTTAGTACATTGTTCACAACAGCGGTTAGCCGCTTTCACTGCCCGTTTTAGAGCAGCTTTGTAGCCGCTTAATTACCGTTTCTCTAGGGTGAGGGATTCCACAAGTTCAGCGTAGCTAAAACTCTCATGGCAAGCGTGTCATTCTTACAGTTTCTGTTTCCATAATTTAAGTGAGACTATGAAGAAATTACCATTATTCTTAATGTTTTTAATAGAATATATTTAGTTACCACTGGGTCCAACTGGTTGGAAAATATAACAATCCAAGCAGGTGCCTGATTATCATCCACTTTCTCATAATTACTCGTGTTGTAAATAAAAAATAATAATAAAAAAAAAAAAAAGAAGTTGTGTGCAGAAAAAGTAAGCCTGTTAAAATGAGAACAACTATGCACTTTTTTTTTAATTTCAACCTTGCCATAACACACAACATGTGCTGACAGACTGGAACAAAATGAAAGTTTTCTTCTTATGCTACAAGTCTTTCTTCATGGCTGATTGGCACATAAGAGGAGAAATTTCCATCATAATGTTCTGTCAACAGCAAGAGAATGTACAGTACTTACACCAACATCATCCACCAGCATTTTATCCAGGCCCACAGGTCCAAGGCTGCTCTTGACTATGTTAGCTATAGCACTTGCTGCCATTACTGCAAGGTGAAATATAAATTCTTTACAAATAACTGTAGATGAAAATCCAACATAGACTTATTTAAAAAGGTGGTTGTTATTGAACTCATCAGAAAGACAGCATTTTATCAGCACTTTCATGAATTCACTGAACAAAATATTGTATACAGCAATCATGGCTTTGAGCCTTCAATAATGTTTCATTTTCAAATTTACTGACTGTCTCTCATCATCAACGCTAATCCCTAAAGATAAATGACGATATTGCTTTTTTCAACATGGCATTTGTACAAGCACACTGTACATACAGGCCTACATATAGCATAAATCCCAATGACTGCTGCAAACAGTGTTTCATAATTTTTTTTTTTTTAATTTATTTCTCCATAAATATGACTCTATGGAATTATACAACATTTTGGTACCAGGTGTAATATCACCATTCAACCAATGAGATGTTACCGAAGCATGAAGTTCTTAATCTGCAATAGATTGTCTATATTTTTGAGTTTTTTTTCCTTTTAATTGTTGTATGCTTCAAGTCTGCACATCAGCAGAGGTCATCAATCCATTAGTATGGTTTCATCACACAACCATATCATCCCTGATGAAATTACAGGATCAGGCAAAAATCATGTGTCCTTATGAAATTATGTCACATTGATAATTATAACTCAGAACACTTGTTTCTTATGTTGACACGTGGGACTCCCATTAAGCAAGCATGTAGTTGTCACACATTGAATGAAATTTGGCATGGAACGGTGATTTTTACAATCATTACAAAACAAAACAAAAGCATGGGATATTTTTACCACAAATAAAACATAGGCCTGCTATAAAGTCAGATGACACTTGAACATATCTTCTGACTGGCCATTGGTGAAATTAATTTGTCTCAGATCCGCACATCCGGGAATCCTAGTTTACACACCAGCATTGCTCCATCGAATCTCCCTGAAAACGCCTGCCAGATACCCATTCAATGTATGCTAAGCGTTACCCGAAAACCAGCGCTAAAACCCCAAGTTATGATTGTCAAATTCTCTCCAAATTTTTATTCACTAACAGAATTCGGAAAAATGATGCTGCCTTCAGTTATTTTGTTGATTTGTGGTCGACAACATTGATACAATTTAGGATAAAAATGTCCAATTTTACATAGGACTATATACGATGTGGAACGTGTTTTCACAGGGCCCGCTCACTTGCATAACAACAACAGGCAGCTTATGACGCATTGGCAGATTTGAGAATAAAGACAGTGTCAGTGAGACTATTATATAGTACTTGATCAGCTATAATTTAGGTATGAATACACCATTGCGGCCAATCAGGGGCAGGTTACTGCACTAAATAGTTCTTGGTTGTCTTGTGCTGACACCTTTGGGGGCCATTTACCTGTAATAAACCCACTGTTTCAGCTAGACTATTACATGAACTTATCAGCCTGTTTGTGTTGTATGCTTTGACAGATATTTTTTCCATGATGAGTTTTATAAACAGAGGGCAAATCACATATTCAAACACAGTGACGTAATGCTGGCAAGTCGTGCTCGGAGCACGTGTTTCCTGGCTATGAGTATGAGAGGTAAACACTGACATAACTTTTGATTCTATCTATAGACTCGCCTTTTTTATCTTGAATGTTTTCAATGAAAGGTGTCTGCACAACACCAACTGCATACTTTATTTTAAAAAGTGACGCAACAAAAGTTATAAGCATTTATGCTAATATGAGAATATACAGTAAATGTAATGGTGGTTTCATCCCTTTAATGATACTGTGGCCCTCCACTTATTTGTAGGTGTCAAATATCGTGCATGTTACAGGTTGCCCAAATTAAAAACAAAAACAAAAAAACAGAAAAATGAACACGGTTCTTTCTGTGGGATTTAACGCGCTGAGACAAATTGTGCATTATCGATGGGTTCAATCAGCAAATAACTACATTATCGCCCATCCAGCATTTTATTCTCACTCGTGATATTGAAAATGCTGATTGAGATTAACAATGTGCGGAGGGTTTTTTTCTTAAATTCTTTTACAACACAAACAATCCTTGATTTTGATTTGAAAGTTGAATCAACTGCCGTTTCAACCTTAGGCACACAGTGCCAATTTTACAGCATGGTGCAGTTGTGTTGACCATTGTCGAAAGGAAGTTTCGAGAACCATGTGTCATGGCTCATGCAACAGCAACGCACCATGCCGACCAACTTGACATGTGCCAACATGTTGTCAGGCTGGAATTCAAAGCAACATAATCACAATTGCGTGTTTCTGCTGATAAAGTTCAACACTCTAAGATTTTTCAGTGTTTCGATGTGAAAGTATACGTACCATTTTGTGTTCTAACTGACTGACCGGTGTTTCTTTCACCACCAACACTCAGCGCACTCATTGTGGACGCCATGATGAATTTTTGCTCAGCACATTTCCGAAGATTTCCGGTTACGCAGCCACGGAATTTAACGAACATGTACGAGTGATGTGAAATCACCGACGTTCAGATTGCTTCCATACTTCGATCAGTGAAGTGGGAAAGACCTCTTCCCACCTCCCTGCTTCGATACTCTCCAACAGCTTCATAACTGCTGTAAATAGTGGTGACATTCAAACTTCAGTTTAAGTTTGTGACATGGGCACATCCAATGAACCGAGGACCAAAGTTGTAGTATTTTAATTTATGCAAATTAGGCTAATACACAAAATTTAGATTATGTTGAACAATGGCAAAGTGTACTGTAGCATTTCAAACTGTTCTCATTATGAAGGCACCCAGATAGATTTGCTGTGTCAGCCTGTGCAGCAAATCCCCTTTATTAGTTGTGTTAGATTTTGAAGTGGTCCATTAGTGTTTTAAGTTTTCTGTCTATTAGTTCATTTTTGGCTCAGCTAAAATCATGATTTATACTCTCTTCTTTGAAAACTAATTCCCCGAACCTCAGGTTTCTTCCAATCGCTACAACAAAAAATCACACGCGACAGGGCGGGGCGGGGCGGGACGGGACGGGACGGGGTGGGACGGGGTGGGACGGGATGGGACGGGACAGGACAGGATAGGATATATTTTTAAACAACCCCCCTTAAACGGGGAAAAATCTATAATTAAAATATGGCACACAAATGCAAATAATATTTGACAACGACGACAATGAGTGTGGTAAATACATCAGTCGCCATGAAAACTAAAGAGTAAAATACAGGACAACACACTTGTATCACCGAATGATAACATTTACTGGATTTGACCTGGAAGTAGAAGGAATTCAGCAAAAATCTGGCTAGATGATGCTCCAAACTATTTTAATTTTTTAAGTTCTTGTGAGAGACCAAGTGTTTTTGAGAGTCCGTAATTCCACGAGGTTGTTGTGGGAAAGGGATCTGGCCCGTAACCACTTGAATCCATTTAAAACACATCAACTGTATACAAAACCTGTGCAATGATTGACCAACATAAGTGTCATACGACAAGATAATCACAGTAACTTTTCTACTTGGGAAGGATTATTTATTGATGTTGAAGGTGAAAATAAGACTAAGATTAAAACATTTAATATGTCTGGCCCTCCCAAAGGAAATAACAATCATGCCTCTATTGATGCTTTTTTCACTTGAATTTGTCCATTAATTTACTCCATCTCAAGTAACAGAAACAATTTGATCTGAGCCGGGGATTTTGACTTATTGAAAGTAAATGAACAACGATATATATCAACAATTCGATCCATGATTTTATTACAGGAAAGAATCTGCTATCAAACATTACACTCTCCACTGGACTGTCAAATAGAAACGCCACACTAATAGATAACATCTTCAGTAAAAATTGCAACTCCTGCTCACCCATAGAAACTGGTATCCTGATTGATAAGACTTCGGATTACATGGCAACTATCTCTGCTGTCAACTTTGATGAACGAGCAAATAATTCTAATAAAAACATATACAATTCAGGGTGTTTACAGGAAATTCAAATCATGATTTCCTTGGTGATTCCAGTGATACCAATTCGGGAATCAGTATTTGACAATAATCCAGATGCCAATCAAAAAGTCACTTATGAGAAAGAATTCGTAGTTACTTTAGATGATAAAATCAACAAATACTTTCCTCTTTAAAAAAACTAAATTTAATATAATTTAAACACAAATAAACTAAATGGATCAGCCCGTGAATCCTCAATGAAGGAAAGAATCTGCTACCAAACATTACTCTTTCTCCACTGGACTATCAAAACAAACAAACAAACAAACAAACAAACAAACAAACAAAACAAAAGCAAAAAAAAAAAAAAAACCCGCCACACTAATAGTTAACATCTTCATTAAAAAATCCAACTCCTGCTCACCTATGGACACAGGTATTCTGATTCGTAAGATTTCAGATCATATGGCAACTATCTCTGCTATCAACTTTGATATTCGAGCAAATAATTCTAACAAAAAACATAAACAATTCAGGGCCTTTACAGGAAATTCAACTCATGATTTCCTTGATGACTTAAATAATATGAATTGGAAATCAGTGTTTGATAATAATCCAGACGCCAATCAAAAATTTACTTATGATAAAGAATTCGCAGTTACTTTAGGTGACAAAATCAACAAATACTTTCCCCTCAAAAAGCTAAATCTAATATAAATTAAACACAAAAAATCTAAATGGATCACCCCAAGAATCCTCAACAAGATAAAACACCTCGACCTTTTGTATGAAAAATTATATAAAATAAATCGTGATAATTATCGTTATGATGAACACTTTAACAGACAACAAGAATGTGCTACAGAAGTAAGATCAATGATTCGCAGTGCAAAATCAACTTTTTTTCCAAAGTGAATTTGACAAGAACAAAATGATATGAAACATACACGGAATATTATAAAAGGTGTCCTAAATAAATCCCAGTTTCATGATGATTTTCCAAAATACTAACAATAAACAATTTACTTCGACCCAAAACATTGCTTCCCATTTCAATGATTTTTTCATTAATATAGGGCCCCATCTTGTTAAGAAACTTGACACTGTTAAGAAAAAAGGTTTTCACACTTATCTGCAAGATTCAATGTGAACTCGACTTTCAATTTTAATCTGGTTGTCTCTCACCATGTAAAAAATAATTAGGAATTTAGAAACCGAAAAAAGGGTTGTAATATTTCGCTAATTCTTCTGAAAAAGAGTCCTGACCCTCTTGTTATCCCTTCACTGCATGTCATTATTAATCAGTCACTAGACTGTGGTGTTTTCCCTGGCAAACTAAAAATAGCTAAAGTAATCCCTATCTTTAAAAAAGATGATCCACTCAACTTTAACAGCTGTAGACCCATTTCTCTCTTGCCTACCGTTTCTTGAGTTTTCGAGAGAGTTGTTCACACTCAACTCTTTCATGGGGGGGGGGGGGGGGTCTTTCATTATTTTACTGACAATAATTTTTTTCTATGACCACCAATACGGATTCAGAAAACAAGATTCGACTGAAGCTGCCACATTAGAACAAACTGAAAGATTCCATAGTGACATTGATGAGAAGAAGCTACCTCTTGTCGTATTCTTGACCGGTTTAAAGCTTTTGACACAATAGAGCATAAAAACCCTTTAAGAAAACCCCAAGCATAAAATTGTTATAATTGTTTTTATTAGGGATGGGACATTTGGCGTCCGGCAAAGTGGCCGATCATGTCTGTGGGGATCTAACCATGAAGGTCTCCTTCCTTACAATATAATAAGAGACAATGGAATTCTACTCATGGGTCTCACAAAACGTGATGGGATTGTAACTCAAATGATACGCTAAGTGAAGCAATGACTGTGTTTTCTGTGCCTGCTGAATTTGTGAACTCTTTATGGAGAGGTGCGAGTTCTGATCAAACTCTGTAAGGTTTACGGCCATAAGCGTGGCAGTGCAATTGTGGAAGGGTATTTAGACATGAGTTTTTTGGTGAAGTCACTACAACAGGTCTATTGGAACGTGTTAAAGAAGTTGCAGACAAGGCCTTACACATGTTTACAAGATACAAGATGCAAAGCGTTATTTAAAGTCGGCACGTGTACAAAGAGAAAAAATAGCCAAAGGGCTATTTAAACCGTCAAAATACATACATAAAGTAACATTAGACAAATATTTATTATAACTAAAAATGGCAGCATTTATACACAACTAAAAAAGTAGCACCACAAAGTTACAAATGATCAAATATCAGACAGTCATGCATCTTGCTCAACTGGGTATTTGGACCAGAAGGTTGTATTACATGCAGCCAAGTGTATGATTCGTCAAAGGTCCTGGTGGCAATCAGTTTTTCAAATTCTGTCAAAGTTACAGCATCTTTTATGCTATTAGGGACCTGGTTCCAAATTTTGACACCTTGGTAGCGCAAAGAGTTTTTACTATAAGTCACCTTGTTATATGAAGGGTGGTTCAAATACTCAGATGACCGGGAAACTTTATTTGACATATATTGTTTAAAATGTCTTGTAAAATAATAATTTGGGCTGTGGTCCCCCAGGGCTTTGTAGACTTCAATGGAAAGTAATCGGAGTCTATTAATTGACAAAGTGGGCAAATTTGCCTTTTTCAAAAGTGAATGACTTTTGTGATCATCGTAAACAAAACGTAGGCCACGTTCCTGGATTTTTTCCATTTTTGTTGTCGAAGTAGCCCCACAAAAGTGCCAGACAAGAGGGCAGTAATGGAAAGTAGATAAAATGAAAGACCTGAAGATCAGTAACTTACATTTAGAATTCAAATAATTGCTTAGTCTCTTCAGGACATTGAGCTGTCCAGCAGCTTTCTTGCACAGCTCAGCTATGTGAATGTCAAATTTGGGCTTGTTATCTATATTTTCCAGAGCAGTCAGTACATCATTGAAAGATTAAAAAATTGTGATTTCATGTGCCTAAGTGAAACATGGTTAAAACCAGGACAGCTCAATTTATTAGATGAAATTGTAAATAATTCTTTTAATCAAATAGCTGTAAAGTGTTACTCCAAATCGGGCATGGAAAGCTGTGACAGTAATTACGCAGGACGTCCTTTTGGAGGCGTTTCTGTTTTATGTAAGGAGAGAGATTCCATGAGCACATATGAGATGGACATTCATAGCGACCGTATGGTGGCCGTCGCCCTTGTTAACGGCAGCGGCCAAATTATACAAATCATTATATGTGTATACCTTCCTTTTTATGATAAGTCCCGCCGTACACAGACTGAAGAGTTTATTGAGACACTGGATTCACTTCAAGTATTTATAGATGAGCATGGAGGGAAGGCTCCTATTAAAATATGTGGGGACTGGAATGTGCAGTTACCCCGTAGTCTTACCCTTCCAAATCGCTGGTTCAAGAGCAAAGGGTTTACCAAACATAGTTCTATAGTTTATGATTTTCTCACTGCCAATAATTTATGTGTTGCAGATTTCATGTTTCAGCAAAATGTGAGATATACATACTTTTGTCATTCTACTAATGTATTTTCCTGGATCGATCATTGTGTATCCACTTCATATGATTTAAGCGATATTTTGGATTGCCGAATTATTGATTTACATCATGACAATGTTAGTGACCATCTTCCTGTAAGGCTTGAATTTTCTTTAGATAAAGTAAAACAAGATTCTTCAAAATCAGAGTTTGGCAATCTTCAATATAATTTTCATCGCCCCAAGTGGAACGACCCATCTAAAATAGCTTTGTACAAATCTCACCTGGAATCTGCTTTGCAGTCCCTCCCAATCATTGATCCACATAATATCCCTACTGATGGTTTAGATACCTACGTTTCTTCACTAACAAATGCTATGCACGACGCCACCCGTACGCGTTCTGCAGGTTGTATTCCGAATAAATTTAATAAACCCAAAAACTATTGGTGTCCGGAGTTGTCCAAACTCCGAGATAGAAAACGGTTTTGGTGGAATCTCTGGGCAGAAAATGGTAAACCTCGACAGGGCGTTATTTTTGAAGTTTTCAAAAATTTGAAAAAGTCATTTAGACGTCTGTCGAGGCAGTGCATTAAAAAATATGAACAGAATAACGTAACTCCTCTAAATGATTTATATTCTTGTGGTAAGATTCCTCAGATTTGGAAACGTGTTCATTGTAAATTACGTGTTAAGACCACTTCTATCCTGGTTGCTCATGACTTTGCTTCCTATTACAGCAAGATCATGGGCGACCCGGGTATACATAATGATTTGACTACTGGTCAGTCCAATATAAGATCCTTTGTTCATGGTAAATATAGTGAATATGTGAGCCAGATGAACGAGAAGGTTGTGTCTCCTTCTGATGTTGAACGTATCATTAAATCTCTTCGTCTTGGTAGCTCGCCGGGTATTGATGGTATAACTGCTGAACATATGAAATACGGCAGTTGTAACACTTTGTATACTCACCTGGCATCCCTTTATAGGTGTATATTTAGTCATTTTGTTATACCTCGAGTGCTTCAGGTGGGAGTGATTGTACCAATCCTGAAAAAACCCACGCTTAACCCTCATGACCCAAGTAGCTTTCGACCAATTACGGTCTGCTCTATTTTTTCAATAATAGCAGAAAAATTTATTTGTATTGATGATAATGTATCCGACAATCAGTTTGGATTCAGGAAGCATAGGAGCACAGAATTTGCATGTGGACTTCTTTGCGATGTAGTGAAGTATTTTAATAGTAAGGGCTCACCACTATTCATATGCAGTATGGACGCTGAAAAGTGTTTCGATCGGATTTGGCACGATGGCCTTTTTTATAAATTGTGGGGTTCCTTGGAAACATGGGAATGGCTCTTTCCATTTTCTTGGTATCAAAAACTTTCTGCAGTAGTGAAATGGTGTCATAAATATAGCAAACCTTTTAAAGTCACCCGGGGTACGAGACAAGGCAGTTGCTTGTCCCCAAAATTGTTTAACATTTTTATTAATGATTTATTGGTTTCTCTTAAAGATGCTGAATATGGAATTTGTATTGATGATTTGAAAATCAATAGTTTTGCATACGCGGATGATATCACCCTCTTATCCGCCACACCTAATGGGCTTCAGGAGCTCATTAATATGTGTTACCGGTATGCCAATGAATGGAATTTTTCATTTGGTCATGCTAAAACTAAATGTATGGTCGCAAGTCCTAGGCGCGGCGGGCTGTCGCGGCCAAGCGACTGGTCTGCTTGTAGATGGTCTCTGGGGCGGGACAGCCTCGACACAGTTGATCAGCTTGATATTTTGGGGATATGTTTTCAGTCGAATGGTAAATGGGATTGTCATGTCAACAATAGAATTGCCTGCTCTAGAAGAGCAATTTTTCGGTATTCTAGTGTTGGCATGGTTTATCCTGGTTTTTCACCTGATGTGAAGTCCTATTTATGGCGAACAATTGGCTTGCCTAGTTTAACTTACGGCATGAATTGCATAAATATATCGCATCGTAGTTTACTTATGTTAGAGTCCACACAGGGGCGCATTATGAAACATGTACTTGGACTTAGTAAACATGCACACCACAGTAAGCTCCTGGAAGCTTTACATTTACCTCCTGTGTCCCAGAATATTCGTCTGGATACAGTGAATCTTTTAAAACGTATATTCGCAGTTCCATCAGCTTATAGAACTCTGTGTTCATATTTGATATCCGACTATTTCCTTAATGGTACCAGGGTACAAGGCACCCTAATTGATCGTGTAATTGATCTGAATTTTTCCCCTTTGGATCCTGTTTTTCGCTACCGAAATATTCAAAAAGTGACACGGGGCGGGACCGCAACGTTGCCTGCGGGCCAAGATGGTCTCGTGGACAGCCTTGCGATCTTGCTCCGGTCTCATGACTTTAATAATCGAAACTCGGACACTCATGGGCTGTTTCGCTTGCTAACGAATGTCTCTTAACCGCTTTCTATGTTGTCGTGAATTTGATTATTATTTGTAATTTCAAGCGACTTCATGCAAACTCTGTTTCCAGGGCATTCATTTTACGATGTATGCCCAGAGGTTATTCAAAGCTCGCCTTTTAATATTTTATCATATTAGTATTTTACTGAGTTCCCATAAGGCGGGGTGGCCTGCTCGAGGGCTCTCGGCTGTTTTCGCATGCGCTCTCGGACTGGCCAAGCCTGCCGGGGGAGACCCGGCTCTGGTAGCACTAATGAGGGTAGGAAGTCTATCACTGCCCTCATTTGATGGTTAACTCACGTCGATTAGTGAGACAAGATGTTTTAGTAATTGATTTATTTGTGGGTATCTTGTGAATGATGTGCAGTTTTGTATTGATTATATTTTGCAATTAAGATGGCGTATATATGTACTGTAATGGCTTAATTTAAATTTGTTTTTTTTTTTTTTGCTTTTTTGTTTTTTAATGTATGCCTCTGTTTTACTGCTTTACTTGTGTCCACTTGTCAGGGTATTATGTATTTCGATGTATTTTATATTTCCCCAAATATGGGGGTTTAATAAAATTATTATTATATTTACACCTATGAGTTTCACATGACAACACTTTGTCCTCCAGTCATCACGACCCTGAAAGTCTTCAACATAAACTTGAACTTGAAGCTTCCGAATCTACAGACTGGTTTTCAGCAAATGAAATGATGGCAAATCCTGAAAAATTCCAAGCGCTGGTTCTATGCCCTAATAGACAGAACTCTTGTAATACAAATTTTGGAACTAAGGATGAGGTCAAAAATGTTTTCGGTAAATATCTTGAGTTAATTTTAATCCTATTATGGGAATGGTGGAAAACCTTCAAGCATTTTCACAGCTCACCCGGGGAAGTCGCCGAGTGTGACTGGGGACCTGCCTTTGGTGAGTATCAGTCTGATCAGTACTGTCGCGTTGGTTGACGATGGTGGTGTTTTCCCTGCCCTGACAGAAACGAAATGATGGATGTCAACGATAACGCGTGATAAAATTTATGAGTAACACGACCTGTTAACACGATGATGTACCATTACTTGCATCACAGCTTCAATGATGTATAAGAGGCACTGATGTTTATACGACTGACTATAGTTTTAACAGAAGTGCCACAAAAACAAAAATATATTGGCACCGTAGTTTAGTATTGTTGCCATTATGCACCATTAGTTCACTCCTGCCAGTGAATTTCATTTGTGCATTTATTTCACGGACTTGGCTGTGTAGATCGCTGAATGGCTTAACCAGAACACCAGTGCTGTCCAGCTGAAATTCTCTGTAGCAAAATTTTCTGTACCTGTAGAATTTTTTCTACTACTTGACAGAAGAAACACTTATTTTTTAAGAAAATTTGTAGCAATTCTGAAGGGCACCGTAGCCAAATTTTGCTACAATGCACCAGTTGGACAGCCCTGAACACTCTGGAACCACGGTCTTTTGCCAAGTCTACGATGATCCCAAAGAGGTTATGACCAGCGGTAAAGAGAGTCAGATGAACTTTGACTTTTTTTCTTATTTGTCCCAATTATCGGATATTCAAATTGAGAAAAAATGAGTCATAAAGTATATCCGCAGTTTGTATATTCTATTATAAAAATATAATGGCGAGTTTGTACACAAGTCTGGGGTAGGTAGAGTACTTAAGCCTTGGTTGGCAATCTAAAGTTGCTCCGAATAATTATACAATTTAATTGTAGCCTGTTACTTCACTTTAACATAGAATAATCTTTGTATTTCAATTTATTTCCGAATCCGTTTCAGTGACGCTTGTCAACTGTTGTTAACGGGTCTACGATAGTAAGTCTAAAACCACTTTGCCGAACTACCAAGGGTCTATCAACAAGCCGAAAATCCGTTTCGTCGAAGTACTTGTTAGTCGACATACAAACATCCCGAAAACAACTTTGCCGAGAGGTCATAAGGTGGAATGAAATTTCGTCTAAATGCTTCTTTGCCTAAAAATCCCAGTTTGAACAAAGGACAATGCAAGATAAAATTTTCTTTGTTCTTATTTTTACAGATATACTTGGCTCTATTACCAGCCATGTGGCACTGCATGTGCATGGTCTTATTACGAGGTTTTAAAAAAAGTGCTTCATAAAGACCTATCGGTATCTACTGAATTTGGTACCCCATCGGTGGGCTGAGTGCTGGTAACCTCTGGCCCCGAGTAAGAGTATGAGTATCTGGTCTATGCTTCTCATTGGTCATGTTCCTGATTCATAGTTTGTATATTCTATAATTCAAAAATATGCTGGCGAGCTTTACTTAGATCGTTACATTATCAGATGGCTGAAGTGTGATTCTGTTAACCTTACAGACATGTCTTGATCAATATTATGAGTCTTACAGGGGTGCTATACGATTTAGTGCACACTGACATTGTGTAAATTTGTTGTAAACAGTTGATAGATTCCCCAACCAGAATCACAGATACAACAGAGACTATATTAGATCACATCACTAGAAACAGCTCGGATAAAATATGTCAATATGGCACCATTAATATTGGACTGAGTGATCACTAATTAGTGTACTGCACTCGAAAAACTGTCAGAGGTCAAATTAATCAACACAATAATGTCATGACTCGTTCTATGAAGCATTACTCAAAGGAACTCTTAGAAGAAAAGCTTGCCGAAGTCGATTGGAAATCAGTTACAGACTGCCCTTGTGTAGAAAAAGCATGGAATGCGTTCAAAGTCATTTTTGAAAAAATAATAAATGAAATTGCTCCTTTGAAAGAGGTAAGGCTAAAAGCTAGGACAGAACCTTGGATGACAAATGAAACACTTGAACATCTGTCTCTAAGAGACCATTTCTTGTATCTTTCAAGGAAAAAGACTGGTGACAGTACAGCTACAATGGACAGAAAAGAAGCTTACAAAGAATATTGTAAGTATCGCAATAAAGTGCAGAGAGAAATTGGTAAAGCGAAAGCCGAATACATTAGTAGCAAAATTGAGGAAAATAAGAATAACAAAAAAAAAAAAAACAAACAAAAAGAAACAAAATGAACAAAAAAAAAACCAAAAAAAAAACCAAAGAAAAAAACAAAAAACAAAAAAACAACAAAAAAAAAAAAAAAAAAAAAAAAAAAAACAAAACAAACTATGGCATTGTCTGAAATCCCTTGGATATAGCAACAAATCAAAAGCACGGTAAAAAGTTATCTTAAAAGTAGGTGGTCAAATGTGTTACGATCCCACTAAAGTTGCAAATCATTTTAATCAATTCTATACATCTGTTGCTGAAACTCTGGTATCCAAACTCCCCCCTTTATCAAATAGATTTAGTACCAACTCCCCCTCTTTTAAAGGATATTACAGACAAAGTGCCCCTAAAAAATTTAAACTTCAGACAGTAGAAGGAGACTTTATTTCCAAAGAGTTAAAACAATTAAACCCTTTCCAGAGTACAGGCTTGGATAACATTCCGTCTAGATTCTTGAAAGATGGTGCAGAAAAATTAAAAGGGCTAATTACACACATCATGAATACATCAATTTCTACCAATACGGTCCTGAAGACTTTAAGGCTGCCAGAGTCAAGCCATTATACAAAAAGAATGACAAGTTGGAGGCCGGGAACTATAGACCTGTAAGCATTTTAACTGCTGTCTCCAAAATCATGGAGAGAGCACTTTATACTCAACTGGAGTCCCATCTAACCAACAGCAATTTCTTGTATGATTATCAGTCAGGTTTTAGAGGCACCTACTCAACGGACACCTGTCTTATCCACCTCACTGACTATATTCGCTCAGAATTTTTAAGAGGAAACTATGTAGGCATGGTACTACTAGATTTACAGAAAGCTTTTGACACGGTAGTCCATAACATCTTTTGTCAAAAACTACATAACATGGGTGTTGAGTCAACAGAATGGTTTCAATCCTATTTAAATTCACGTAAACAAAAAGTATCAGTCGGAGGAGTTGAATAGGTGCGTCTACCTATTACTTGCGGTGTTCCCCAAGGAAGTATCCTGGGCCCGCTCCTCTTCCTGTGTTACATGAACGATATGCTTATCAGTGTCAACTGTAGGCTACTATTGTATGCTGATGATAGCGCTCTCCTTGTTTCTGGAAAATACCCTTTTGCAATAGCACAGAAATTAACTCTTGCTATCAATGGGTCACTGATAACATATCGTCTCTCCACCTGGGGGAAACTGAGTCTATGCTGTTGGGTTCAAAAGGTAAACTGACAAAAGCTCAAAACTTCAGTGTCTCCTGCAATAACGTCAACATCAAAAATACCAAATCAGTAACTTATTTGGGCTCTATTTTGGATGATACTCTTTCAGGCGAACCAATGGTTAACAACATCATCAAAAAATCAAATTCTCGACTAAAATTCCTATACAGACATGCCCCCTCACTAAGTAAACAGGTTAGAAAAACATTGTCTACAGCCCTAATACAGTGTCATTTTGATTATTCCTGTTCCTCTTGGTTTTCTGGCCTAAATAAAAATTTAAAAAAGAAACTTCAAATCATGCAACACAAGATAGCAAGATTCATTCTAAATAAAGGTCCCAGAAAACACTTAGATCAAACGAAACTCAACAGCATAGGCTTACTAAACGTGGAAGACAGAGTGAAACAACTTAAACTCAATCATGTATTTAAAATTGCTAATAATACTGCCCCAGCCTACATGAATCACAAGTTTTCCAAAATTTCAGAAAATCACCATCATAACGGCAGGAATCATGAGCACAATTTGTTTGTCCCCACCATAACAAAAACTTTCGAATCTTCAACTTTTTACTATACAGCCATCACAGAATGGAACAAACTTCCCTCATATGTAAAAGCAATAACCAATAAATCAGGATCTAAATTAAACCTGAAAAAACACTTAGCCTCTAAAGCCTTCGAAAGAGAAAATAATGAATTCGTCTATTGATTCCTGCCATATTATAAGTGCTCTCTAGAAAGCTAATAGATACATACTTGCGTATTACTGTGATCACTAATTTAATGACAAAAACCAAAATATTATTTTTTTATATACCAAGAAAGATATATTTTATTCAAAGTATTTAATTTTTAATGTACACATTTATATTCTTATACAAGGGACCCCAATGGAAATAAGTAAGGATTTTTATCCAGCTTTCTTGGGCTATCCTGGTACTGGCCAATCTTATAATTTATTTAAGAGTAATATGTTTGTATCGTGTATTTTATGTACCCTGTGCTGCAATGTTCTTTATGTGACAACATTATGTGTATATTTTATTTATGAAGTGGTTACCGTTACGGTAGCCTTAAACCTTATTCCACCAGCTAAAGTTTCGGTAACCGTGATCATAACATTCTCCGGCCGCAATGGTTATTCATCCGGCTATGGCGTAATATACTGAATAGCCAATCAGATCGCAGCTCAGTTCAATCCCGCGACTACACCACCCTACTCAATTTCATTCTCGCAGCGACGACCGAAGAGAGCGGAGGTATCGAGATGAACCGGGGGGTCGATTTCAACTCTTTCAAACAGTTGGAGGAGGCCCTCAGGCGTTACGAAATAGACAAGAAAGTGAAATCCTATGAGGCCAACAGATCTGAAACACATTTAGATTGACCACCTTATGGTAATGGAGGACAGAGTTAATTTGTCTCATGCGAGAAACACGTGTCCAGATGCTGGTGAAATTCCATCACGCACATAATTTCTATCCCAAAGTTGAAAACAAGAACAGTGGCGCATTGATACATTACCAAATATGCGTGTTCTTCAAATAACAATGTTTTTCATTTCAAATTTCCATGAGGAAGTGAAAAACAATGCCGGCACAACTACATGAGACTGTCGATTAAGCTCTTCCTAGCTCCATGATTTAAGCTAGTCTGTTGTGTAAATCCGTCATGGTGGTATTTGTGGGGATATTTGTATGTAGTTGCATGAACAGAGTCTGAACGGCATCTGCAAATTTATAAAGATTATCTTCCTACAATTGTTTGAACCATTAGGCCTATAATAAAGTTATTTATCCTGGGATTTTGATATCTTTGATCAGGCATGGATTTTCGACTTGTTTAGGGGCGGACCATTTTATACTGAGGGAGGTAGGTTTTTCTCCTGCCGAACAGACTTTTTTATCCTTAGAAAAATTCAGCAAATATTTTTCTCTTGCATTTTTATATGTCCATTAATAAAACATTGTGAGTACATTATTTTCCACCCATTTGCTGAACAATTTTATTTAAAAAAACAACAACATAGCCCCCTCCCCCATATCAAATGGTTCGAACGCCCCTTACCCGGGCCCCTTACCTTTCATCGCGTGAAGATTGCAAGTTATTATACTGATACAATGTAACTCCCCTTTTTGAATCAGGTTGCAAACATACCTGAACAAAGTATGTGTCGCAGTTTAATAATACACTTTACTACATTTTAACAGTAATATAGCCATGCATGATAATATAGCCTACAATATCAGCTATTTCACGTAAAAATATCGGTAAATCAGTACAGTTAGTAGAGTTACGGCAGTCGTAACTTCAGCCCTGTTTCTGCGATGCTGTTATATTTACGGCATAAACAGCCTGTGCCCTGTACGGCCGTATGCATAGTATAGCTTCTCAGTGACCGTGTTATTGTTACGGCAATCACGTGACTGCCGTAATAATAAACTTCCAGCACAGAGTCACGGTTACCGTAACAATATCCACTTCCTTATTTTAACGTGACACTGACATTGTAATGTGTATTGTGGATAACTACCTCTTGTGTTCTGTTTAGTTATGTTACACTGTGAACCAAGCGGTCACGGTGTTTTGCATCGACCATTATCAATCTCATGATTATTCAATTTATTGATTATACTGATGGAATCCTCTGATGTTCATCTTTCTATGTAACAAACTCTTTTATTTGCTAAGAAAAATTTTCCTGGGGTATCCCTCCAAAAATTTCCCAGAATGGCAATGGATGTACGTTATTTCATCTCATTATAGTGCTGAGAGCACTTTCGGGCTCCTCATTGGTTGGATTTGATCACGTGCCGTTTACTGTCCAATCAAATTTGTTGTTCTCCGCGTGCTTGTCTTATGTCCGCAATGTTGGGCAGGTACAAGTCCTATTACGCAAAGATTATTGGACTAAGATGTTAAATTTACACATCATATTTTCGCCAAGAAGACTTCCATCGAACAAATCTAGACTCAGATAAAGGCAGGAGTGAAAATTCATTACGGAAGGCAAGGAAAATACGCAGATTAGTCATCGCAAGGTTACACGTGGACGAAGCGAAAATTTGCATTAGCCGGCCTAACAGGATGTTATTGTTGTTCATCACTGTCTACGATGGGTCACGTGGTTATTGGTGTTTTTAAAACAAAATTTGATTGTTTTGATTTTATTGAAATGTTCGAATGGAACAAATCTGTATGGCAGAACAAGATAGGAATGAAATTTATGATCGAAGGCCGGAAAAAATATATAGCGGAAAACCATGCCTGGGTGCATGCCCGTGACAGCCTGTGTAATAATAATAATTAATACGGTGGCTCTCTGCTTGTCTGCCGCGGTCCTGAGTCACTCTGTGTCACAGTGACACAGGTGGCCTAGAAAAAAAAAATCCATCCATCCCTCTCACACCCTATCCCCGCCTCTAAGGCTCAGGCTTTTCCCATGGGAGCCCCCATGGGAGCCCTTATAAGGGCTACCACCATTCCCATTCCTTCCCCTCCCTGTACTCTGGGATTCTAATTTAACCTGTTGCCTTCTAACTCTATTATTTCATTTCTTTTCTCCCAGCATCCTACCAGGTAGTCCTGTACATTTTTATTACATTTCCTGCCTCCCAGAAAGCCACCTTTCATACCTAAAATCCATGCTATACGTTCCTCTTCCTCTAAACCCTGAACCTCTTCTAAACCCTTGTAATTGTAATCTTCTCTGTGCAACTTTCTGAAAAAATCTTCCCTTATCTCTCTATATGCATCACACCACAACAGCCAATGGTCCACTGTCTCATCTGCCTCTTGTCTACACGACTTACACTTTCCATTACTCCCTGTTGTCCACTTTTAATTTCTCTTTTCGAGATTGATTACTCCTGCCCTACTTTGAAACAGAAGTTTGGATCCCTTCCCCCCATCCCAACACACACTTTTCTGTGTCTTTCATAATTGTATGCCTTCAATGTACTTTTTTTCCCTGACTCCTCTTTTCCAGTCTTCTTTCCAACTCTCTGTAACAGTCTTACCTATATATACTTTCCAATCATCCACATCATCATATCCTTTTAGTTCATATTTCTCTGCTAACCCGTCTATGTCTTTGACCCATCTTGTTTTTTCCTTGGCTACCTCATTGTAAACTTTCCTGCACCACCTGTCTTCACTTATTCCTTGTAAATAACCCCAGTACTTTAACTTAGCTTTGGCAATTCTATCTGTGATTTTATCCCATCCTAACTCTCCTAGGACTGCTTCTGTTGCTGTACATGGTGGTGCTCCTAGTATCCATTTCCCCATCTCATTCTGTGATTGTGAACACTCGCTTGTGTGTGTGTTGCACGACTTGTAGGCCTACCGTGTTGCATGGTGAAAAAAGTGACCGGACTTAAGATCAGACTCTTAACACCGCCTGTGGCATCAAATTTTTCAGGTATATTGAAATAGAAAGTGCACAGAAATATGAATTGTATAATTTCTGACCATTTCATCACGTGGAATCAATCGCAAAAATAACGGAGCCCAGGGGCAAGGCATGTGTAATCACACATGCCGCTTGTTGTGCAAGCGAGTTAAAAAAAACTGTCCGGTGGCACACGGTGTGCAACACCAGATACTGGCACAGTGGCAGCGTGCTAGGGGCTAAGCCCCCTTCACAATCATTTTTAGATAGACATAAATTACTTTTTGGAAGACTTATTAAACAGGGGTTTTCCAAAATAAGATTAAAAAAGGTTTTTCTTAACTTTAAAGATAAATATCAATATGTTCTACAGAAATATCATGTTGATTTATATGAACATATTAATAAGGTATTTTCTGAGTGTGAGTAAAACACATAGAAATATGTTTATGTATTTTAATGTTGTAGCTGAGATTGTTTTACCATGAGCTTGATCGAACTTTCAATACTGGAACATAAAATTTGTTGTAATTACAACAAATATAAAATGAAATAAGGACCATTTAAGTTCTCAGGCATCATGTTGAACAATACAGGCCTTCTATTTTCTCATCCTTTTGAATATAGTGACAAAATGTAAGGAATACTTACTCAGCTGATGTGAGTAATATTTTTGTAACGAATTTTAGGCCTATTGTGCTGTTTTTTCTAGTGAGAATGGAACATGGAAGAACTTAACCATGTTTCATAATAAATATAATATTAGTATCAAATTTAGTTATCCTGTGTTCACGTGGAAACTTTTTTTGGTGTTTAAATTCAAATTTTGACATGTTACGCAATTCTAATGTAAATATAGTAGTCTGACTTAAAATTCTTATAATGTTCCAGATTCATAAATATCTCAAAAACGATGTAGGCCTACTTTGCTCTTTTACTTTAAACTTAGCTGACGGACAAGTCGGGAGAACTAAAAGGTGATAGGCCTAACAAGTCTCTTTTTATTTTTGGCAGAAGAAATGAAATTTGTGTTTTGGGTGGTTAGGCCTATACATTTTGGAAAAGGAACTAGTGTCTGCAGTTAATGATGAATATTTCTAAGGTTGAGAGGATTGGTTTAAAACCACCAGTTGCCTTTTATGGGTGACTGCCTGTCTCAAGTCAGGAATGAAATTTGTTTCTTCACATTGGTATTGGAAAAGAAATGTTGATGCTTTGGCAAGTCTGAAATCTCTTTGCCGTCATTGTTGGGTTTGGAATTAATGAATATGGATCATGTGTTTCTGTACTATTAATTGTCCTGTCATTGTTTGGATGATGTCTGTGAACTATGGTCAGGTAATTACCTTTTATAACTGTACATTAACATTAAGGGCTAAATTTGTTTTAGGCCTACTTTAAATGAATGTAAGTGTTTTCCAAAGTGGGAGGATTGGGATCCCGTAAAACTGGTTTAACCCACTGCCAATATGTTGGTAACCTGTTCCAAGTCAGGTAGAAGATACTCTCATTCGTTTAAATCTCATTACTGTTGGTCATGGATCCTTCTGACGACGAACACTAGCATGTCTTACTATTTCGTAAATGATCCTGAATCTGACAAGGCTAATTAAACTGGTATTTGGTTTGGTCTCATCACTATCATTGAAAACTGTTATCCACTTCTCTTTTCATGGAACCCTTATATATTTGGTAACAATTCGAACATTCAGGCATTTTCTGCACATATTGCAGTGCAGTAAGTGTTCCAAGTGTAGTGAAACTGATGTTGTTTTTTATAATTGTCTGATGAATATAGTTTGTTATTATGAAGGTCATGTCAGGTTGGCTCAAAGTGTTTAATGTACTCTTTCTCTGTCTCTCTTTTGTATAAATAATTAACATCTAAATCAACTGACTGACAAGTTGAACTACGTCTTATTATAAATGAAAAAATTTAAAACTGTTACAGGAAAACAGTTATACTTGCAGTTACCTTTAGGAACATTTCAATCTTGAACATTTAAATGTCCTTTCAAAAATACTTCTGGAAACCAACTTGAAATGTGACTGCTATCCTTACAAATTTTGACTATTGTAATGTATTTTTGACTACGTTTTAATGATTTGAGGCCTAATGTCACTTCCTTCTGGCTGATGTTTAACATTTGAACCAATGTACTTACTATATTTGCAAATTCAAACACTTTTCTTTTTGAAATACTCTTAGTTTATCTCCTTTAAAACAACATCATATCTTTAACTACATGCCTAAAACACATCGAATTATATAATCATGTTGTTTAGATTCTTATTGATGGTCATTTTAGGCCTAGAGGGCTTTTCTGATGGATTGATGTTGGTGTTGGTGTCAGTTTGTGGAACTATATGGATGATGATCTTTGTTGACATGGTGGTTGCAAGTAGTACCTTTTTAAATACTGAATTTTATAGACATTTTCAACAAGTTAAGAACCTCCGCTTACAAATTCTCTGATGTGATGCAAATTTTGGTCCCTTTTCATAAATTGCATGGTCCTGTGTGTGCATGAATGATACAACTGTTCAAGCCAATTTACTGAAATAGGCCTATAATTTCAAACAAAACTTTTTGCATTCTGTCATGTGAAAACTAGATAAGGTTTTTTCCCCCCTATGGACCTTTCCACTTACGTTTTGGTCTCTTTTGGGTAAATACGAACTATATATGTTTCAGCTATACATACCAAGGAACATTGCCTTTGGTCGGAATTGACTTGGATTTGTTTCGTTAGGACTACGGTTTGGATATGGTAATCACACTGTCTAATTTGGTAGACCAGGGATGTGTTATAGACTTCGTCTTTATGGCACTATTTTTCTTGAAAAAGAAGAAAAATGGGTCCAACGGACCCGTACTGAAAAATCCTTAATGTGACCCCTGGACAGTATATGGAATGTAGAAGGAACGTAGCAGAGATGAAACTGAAAGCAGAAAGGAGGGCCAATAATAATGAAAGAATGACAAAGAAAATAATAGAGAATGGGGGAGAAGGGTCAACCATCTTTTGGAAACAGGTTAATCGGCGTAAACAGAATATAGCACAGGAAATCACACACAGAGGGAAAAGAGCAGATAACAAAGAAGAAATACAGGAAGCTTTAAGGGAGCATTGGCAAGAAGTTAATAATCCGCAATGGGGTCAGGGAACAGTACCAGGGTGTCAAGCAGAATACACACAGGATCAATGGGATCCAGAGATGTGTGGCAGAGTCAGAAGTATAGAAGTTGAAATAGCAATTGAGCAGATGCTATTACGCAAAGCGCCAGGACCAGATGACATACTGTCGGAATTCATAAAGAGAGGGCCAGAAGAAATTGAGGATAGCTTACAGTTGCTGTTCAATAGGGTTATTGAGAAAAGACAAGTACTAAGGGAATGGAATAAACTTAGGATTTCATATATTCCAAAGAAGGGCCCAGGAGGCCAATTGGACCAATGTAGGGGTATTGCCATTTCATCAAATGTGGGAAAAATATTCAGTAGGGTAATGTACAGGAGATTAAGTAGAATAGTCGAAAGGCTTGGACTTCTTGGGGGAAATTCAGAATGGATTCAGACCAGGCAGAAGGGTAGGTGATCACATTTTCACATTGACCAGAATTCGCAAGGCAGAAGCGGAAGAAAGTCTTCATGGGTTTCTTAGATGTGAGGAAAGCTTATGACAGGGTATGGAGAGATGCCCTGTGGGAAAAACTAAGTGGACTAGGATTTAGTGGGAACTTTCTAGAAATTCTGAAAGCATTGTATAAAGATGTAGACTGTACACTGTCATTAGGAAAGGTAGAAGTAGAGAATGCACGCCTTGGATATAGGTCTAAAGCAGGGATGTGTGCTGTCCCCGATTTTGTTTGCCCTGTATATTAAGGAGCTGGGGGGACCAGTTAATGGAGTGCAATAAGGGAATAAAGGAAGGTGACTTTAAAATTCCAGGTCTATTTTTCGCAGATGACATTGTACTCATGACAGAGTCCCACAAAGAACTGCAAGAAATGCTGAACATAGCAGGGGAATACTTTTTTTAAAAAGTTTTTTTTTTTTATTCTGTAACAAGTTACATAGGAGTGGTATACATAACATCAAGCGTTTACAGGCAATGAAATAACTACTCAGTATTACAAACTTAAAAATTCATATATAATAAGTCAGATTTTCAAATATAGTGATACTAGCTGTTACAGTTTGTTAAACCTCTCATACAGTCTGTATACATAGTATCCCAGATTCAGTTAAGTATTCATTGTTGTTTACTAGTATGTTACTGAGATAAAAATTTCCATTTTGAATTATGTTTTTTTCAGTTTGTCACAATTCACTGCTACATTATATTCTATCAGTCTAATTTCATGCACTTTATTTTTAAGATTTTCCAAATTTGGCCATTCTTTATCATGACAGAGGAATTAATAGTATTTAGCAATCAAAAAGATTAATGACCAAAAAAAACATTCCTTCTGTCTGGATTCCCAATAAAATTTCAGATTTGGAAAAGATAATGTTACTTTTCATCTGCTATTTAACCCAGTTTAGAATCTCGCGCCAAAATCGCTGTGTGACTTCGCATTCATAGAAATAATGGATAAACGTTTCCTCTTCTTCATTACATAAAAAACAAACAGCACTCTCTTTGATACCACAATTAAATACTTTTGAATTTGTATATATAATTCTATCCAAGAATCTGTATTGAAAGGCTCTCAATGTAGCAGAAATTATACATTTATATATTTGTATAAAGCAGCTTTCCCAGTTCTCTTCATCAATTACATTGTTTAAGTCTGCATTCCACTTATTACATATACATTTGTTGGTGGTATAAAAATATTTCAATGAGTAGCGAATAGAAAAATCTTGATGCTTTTTCAACCTTCATCATTTTTTCCACTAAATATACATATGGTTCACCATTTTCAGCATCCAATTCATGTAGTATCATTTTCCATTGTCTAGGTATCACTGCAAGTAAACCTTGATAAGTACAAATATTGGTTCGTAAATTAGGATATTTCATACAGAAGGCAGCATGTCATAAAATTACCATTAACATCAATTAGATCTCTCACCATGTCTATGCCTTCTCTACTCCAGTTTGCATAGAAAATTATTTTATTATCAATTCGAATCCATGAATTGTACCACAAATATTGATGAGCAACCTCTTTTTGATTTTTGGGCTCAAAATAATTGACCATACACCAGATTTTAATAACTTCTTTCCAAAACAGACTCTTCACATTTTTGAATACATCCATGTCTTTAAAATGAATATTACATTTCCATATATCTCTGAAACGTAGCATTTGGTGTGAAATAAAATTTTTCAATTTTATCTACACTATCTTGGCAAAGTAATCTTTTAACCCAACTTATTTTTAGAGCCTGGTTTTGTGAACTGATGTGAATCATTTTCAGACCACCTTCTGCATAAGAACCTATAATAGTCTTACGTTATATTTTCTCTCTGTGGGGTCCTCCTCAGAGAAAGGTATATAAAAGTGTTTCTACTTTTTTGAAGAAATTATCCTGTATACTATTAGACGTTGGGCTTGGGACAACTGTCATAACATAAATTAATTGGGATAAGGCAAATGTTTTCAACACTGTAATTTTCCCATGTAATGAAAAAGTACGTTGTGACCACATTTTAAACTGATTCTTAATCTTTTGTAGCAGTGGGTTATAATTCAAATTTGCTAGTTTATTTGTACTTGAGCTTATCATTATTCCTAACAGCTTAACTGGTCCATCTGCCCGTCTAATGTCTTTATGTGTATTTAGCTTAAAATGCGAGTCTTTCAAGCTGCCTATTGGCATTATTTCAGTCTTGTCATGTTTAACTTTAAGACCAGAGAATTTTTCAAATTTTTCAAATACATTAAGAACTTCTTGTAGAATATGTTGTCTAGCCTTAATAGTAAGGCATGTATCGTCAGCATATTGGCTTATTTTATATTCTTTATCTTCCATCTGAATACCTTCAATATTATTATTTTGTCTAATAATAATTCCCAGAATTTCTGCTCCAATCAAAAACAAATACGGTGACAGTGGACAACCTTGACGCACTCCACGGGACAAACTAAATGGAGCTGTGGCCCACCCGTTATTTAGAACTTGGCTGCTAGCATTATTATAAATTACATCTATCCAATGCCGGAAATGAGGGCCAAAATTAAAGAATTCTAGTGTTTTTTGTACAAATTTCCAGTCTAACCTATCAAATGATTTTTCAAAATCAATAAACATTGCCAAAGCAGGGATGTCTTCACTCTCTGTGTGTTCCAATATATCCAGCATGCGCATTTTATTTTCACCTATGTATCGGTTTTGTAAAAAACCTGTCTGGTCACTTTCAATGATATCAGGCAAAACTTTCCTCATTCTCTGAGCCAAACATTTTGTTATAATTTTATAGTCTGTGTTAAACAAAGATATCGGTCTCCAGTTTTTCAGTGAAAGTGGATCCCTATCTTTTTTAGGTAAAAGAGTAATAATGCCTTGGCGCTGAGAAATTGGCAGGGATCCACTTTCATCTGCATAATTTATAGCCTTAACCAACAAATCCTTCACTTCATTCCAAATTTTTTTTATAAAATTCTATTGGAAGCCCATCTGTTCCTGGACTTTTGCTATTTTTAAAGGTCTTAATAATGTTACAAATTTCTTGCTGTGTTATGGGACCCTCACATACAGCTTTCTGATCCTCCGACAATTTACTTACTCTTTCTACATCAGATATCACCTCTTCTAATACTGCATCTTCCGTTGCCTGTGCTGAATATAATTTTTCATAAAACCTTGCTTGTTCATTCAAAATTTGTTTTTTATCCATAGTTACCATCCCATTTGCTAACCTTAACTGTCCTATAACTTTGTTTTTATAATTCCGCTGTTCAAGGTTCAAGAAATATTTAGTTCGTTTTTCTCCTTCCTCGAAACCTTGCACTTTACATCTGATTAGTGCCCCTTTAGTTTTACACTCTATCTCTAAATTTCTAAAATTATCTTTAGTTAACTGAATTTCATCCTTGAACTTATCAGGGTCAGCATCATTTTGCTGCAACTCTTCCAAATTCTGCAATTTGTCCTCATATTCTTTAATCCTGTTGATCCTCTCCTTCTTTTTTTAGATGCATATTTAATTGTTTCACCTCTTACTAAAGCTTTTACTGTATCCCACAAAAGTGTGGCATTTGCTTCAGTGTTCAACTGCACTGTTTCTATTATATTCTGTTTTATCAAATCAATGTATTCCTTGTCAGTCAAAAATGAACAGTAAAGTTTCCAAAAACCCTTGCCCCTCTCTGTATTTTCAGTTGACAATTTCAGAGTAATCATAGAATGATCTGTTCTGAATCCTGGCCTAATATCTGTAATTTTTATACACGAGGATAAGCTAAAGGACACCAAAAAGAAATCCAGCCTACAAAAAAATAGCATTCGGATTATTTGTGTACCAGGTGAATCTAAATTTATCAGGATTTTGTATCCTCCATGTATCTATGAGATCAGTGTCTTCCATCCAAGCTGTTACCACTGCCTGGGCTTTTGCATGTGTGTGAGGATTACCACATCTTTTATCCTTATCTATATCTAGTACAAAATTGAAATCCCCACCTACTATTTTCTCATCATTTGGAATTCCTTCTACTAATGAAATCATATTCTCAAAAAAGAGAGGCTTATCTTGGTTTGGCCCACATATGTTTGCTAGTGATAATCTTTTGCTTCCAATTGTGACATCAGCAATAATGTATCGGCCCTCAGGGTCCGATAGTACATCATGAGTATCCAGATAAAAAGTATTTTTAAATAGTATACACACACCCCTGGAGTCATTTGTTCCATGTGAAAATAAAAGAGTATACACCCATTCAGCCATCCACTGCTTTTCTATTTCTGCAGTACAGTGGGTTTCCTACAGAAACAAAATTTCAGCCTCAGCCTTCTGAAAATAAGGAAAGACTTCTCGTCTTTTCTTGAAGTCCCGCAGACCTCTCACATTCAAAGAACTAATTATGATACTTTTAGCCATGTATTAAATTAAATTTGTTTATATTACCTGACTCAATACAATGCCTCTCGACTATATTAAACTCAACCTGGACCCGTATGCAAATCTTGCCAGTTTTTTTTCCATAATTACACAAAAACAAAAACCATCGTGCGGTTTGCACAACCACATGAAAACAAAAAGGACAAAACCTGCTTGGCTTGAACTCCAAACCCAGACAGGTGAACACAATAATGCTAAACATAAGACAAGGCAGGTCTGGCATTAGGCAGTGTGTCGGTCAAATGTAAAATAAGGACAACCAGTTCAAAAAAACAAAAAAGAAAAAAGAGACAAAAAAACATGTTTAAATACTGTAACTGTTGGAGCCAACTTGTATTCCCCTAAAATAATGTCCGGCCAGTGCAGAAAAAGCACCCCCACATACGTAAGTTGGGGGAAAACCCCCCCAGCTCAGATGCACAGAGCAAGCATTCAAACCTGAATGTTCGACCTTTACCTTAGTGTGACACAAATCCTACTGGCAGTGTGGCATGCTAGTCTACAGATACATATTGATCTTCAAAATGCTGATGTAAGTCCATGTGTCCCTGCACCTGGATTAAACAGTTGAAGAGCTCTGAAACCTACCACATTCGGTCTTAAAATAAATTGCAATTAAGTAAGTGAATAAATCATCAACCATCATCTCAAATCAAAAAAAAAAAAAAAAAAAAAAAATCATCTCAAACTACCAGAGGATGCCCCAGCTACAACAAAGAAATGTGTCAAACTCACAGTTACACGTCAACCTTGTCAGTTGAACAATATACTGAAATGTTGCATCAATACCAAAAGACATATAGTATAACAATATAATGAAATGTTGCATCAATACCAAAAGACATACAGGTGTTGATTACTGCACATGCTGGCACATGTGCCAGCATGTGCAGTAATCAACACGTGTATCATGATATAGCAGTCTTCCCATATATTAATCCACAAATCGGTCATCGGTCCCTGTAAACCCAGTAATCCCCCCTCCCCCCCCTGACATATTTAGATCACATAAAATCAATCTGCATTGACAACTATTAAATATGTAAGGATTGCAAGTTTTCAAACTGGCCTAGCGGGCAATGTGTATCATTTAACAACTCAATTAATCCAAGCACAACAAAAAAAAAAAAAAAAAAACAAACAAACAAACAAAAAACAAACAAACAAACAAACAAAAAAAACAAAAAACAAAAAAAAAAAAAAGAAAAAAAAGAAAAGAAAAGCAGGGGAATACGGGAATAAATGAAGGTTAGAATTTAGAAAGGATAAGAGTAAAGTGGTGACTCTCGGGAAGAAACCAGATGGGAATAAAAAATGGAATATTGGGCAGTTCCAAATTCCAGAAGGTAGGGAATAGTTTATTGAAATTGGGGAGGTTGATGAGTATGAATACTTAGGTGTTAAGATAAAAACAACAGGTAAAGGCATGTTCAGGTATCAGGTGGAGAAGATTAAGCGGAAAGTGAACCGTACAAAAGGAATGATTAAAGCTACTGCACTGAACAGTTTCAACACAGCATACACAGCAAGGGTATTATGGGATAGAGTTGCAATACCAGGGATGATATATGGCTTAGATGTGATTTCAATAAGTGAGGGAGAAATCCAGGGAATGGAGAAAGTACAGAATGAGATGGGGAAATGGATACTGGGAGCACCACCATGTGCAACAACAGAAGCAGTCCTAGGAGAGCTAGGATGGAATAAACTCACAGACAGAATTGCCAAAGCAAAGCTTAAGTACTGGGGGTATTTACAGTCAGTAAATGAAGTGGTGCAGGAAGGTTTACAATGAAGTCGTCAAGGAACAAACAAGATGGGTCAAAGATATAAATAAGTTGGCAGAGAGATACGAATTGAGGTTGAAAACTGGAAAGTGTATATAGGTAGGACTGTTACAGAGCGCTGGAAGGAAGACTGGAAAAGAGGAGTCAGGGAAAAGAGTGCATTTAAAGCGTACAAGGCACTAGAAAAGCCAAAGAAAAGTGTATGTTGGGATGGAGGGAAAGGATCCAGACTTCTTTTTCAAAGTAGGACAGGAGTGATTAATCTAGAAAAGAGAAAACAGAAGTGAACAACAGGTAGTAATGGTAAATGTAAGGTATGTAGACAAGAGGCAGATGAGACAGTGGATCATTGGCTGTTGTGGTGTGATGCATATAGAGAGATAAGAGAAGAATTTTTTCAGAAAGTGGCAAAGGGAAGACGATGATGACAAGGGTCTAGAAGAGGTTCAGGGTTTAGAGGAAGAGGAACGTGTAGCATGGGTTTTAGGTTTGAAGGGTAGCTTTCTGGGAGGCAGGAAAGGCACTAAAAGTGTCACAGGACTACCTGGCAGGGTGCTGGGAGAAAAGAAATAAATTGATCGGGCTTGATAGCAACAGGGTGAATTAGAATCTTAGAATGCAGGGAGGAGAGGGAATGGTGGTAGCCCTTATAAGGGCTCCCATGGGATCCCCATAGGAAATGCCTGAGCCTTAGACGCGGGGATAGGGTGTATGAGGGAAGCTTTTTCTGTCTTTTTATGGAAGGGGGGGGGGAAGGGACTACAAGCAATGAGTGTTGGGGGATATATCCAGGGCCAGGGGCCCACCATAGCTGTGAGAGAGTGTGCGGTGGACTCTTTGCCTCGGCTGTGGTTCCTGGTAAACATGGCACCATGAGCTGATTAGGATAACCATGGTTTACTCCATCTCATCTATTTTTTCCTAGGCCACCTGTGTCACACAGGACTGCAGCGCATAAGCAGAGAGCCATAGTAATATCATCATCATCATCATCATCATCATCATCATCATCATCATCATCATCATCATCATCATCATTATCTATTATTATTTGTTTAATACTCGTGATACCCAAGTGAGGGCGCTCTTGTACATATACATTTACTACTTAGTATTTGATACTTGTAGTTAGTAATAATTATGCATAGAACCTTCATTACCCCCCAAAGATGGCAATTAGAAGAACAAGAAAAAATCTGTTTTTGGTCATCTGGTTTGAATGTTCAGTTACATGTAGCCTGGCTGGACCTAAAAACAAAGAATATTGTCTTTGCCAAACATTATTTATAGAGGAAGCCTAATATTGGTATTCATATATCAATGCTTGCCCATGTGTACCCAAACGTGGAGGGAAGAATCTTATCATACAAAACGAGTTAAAAAAAGAAAAAAAAAAAGAAAACAAGGCTTAAAGCCTAGAGGCAGGGCTGTTGGGACAGAGCACTGTAGTTCTAGAAATTGTCACTCATGATGTAATTTTGTGATAACTTGACTTTTCTTAAGTTACATACTTTTTGCACATTTTGATTTCATGCAATCCAATGTCTTACAATATGAAATACACTGTAAATTTTGTTCAGGCATGTGAATTACGTGCTTTGAGTGGTAGCTCAAGTTTCGAGAATCACAGTAACTGTGTGCATTCCACATTATTTTCACAAACTTTTATTGTCTAATTTCCAACTATATTTTGATAAAATTTTAAGCAATTCTATCGTGCTGTTCTGGAGAAGAAGTCGAAAATGGCCTTAACACACAAAAATTCATAAAAATAGGGAAAAATCGCAGCGCCACCTGGTGGCCAAAATGAGAACTAATTGACCCCAGGTGACCCTATGTGCAATATCAAAGCAATTGGCCTGGTAGTTCTTGAGATGAAGAAATTGTTTTTTTTTTTTCAAAAAATAAATTAAAAAATTCATTAAAAATAGAAAAATTATTGCATCATCATCTCCTTCGCAAACTTGGTAGAGGTTCACCTGGGCAACATCCATGTGCAAAATTAAAACACTCCATGCAGCGGTTTTTGAGAAGTCAAAAAGGGTGGGATGATGTGTGGTGGGTAAAAGACTGTGAAAGATGGAAAATGATACATGTTGGAACTTGTGCATGTCAGTGTGACAATCTGCCAGAGTAGTAAATGGAGAAATATGTTAATTTTCTTTACAAATTCATTATAATATCTAAAGCCTGCAGTGCTATAATTCAGCGGTTAATTTCACATTCTTTTGACATGGGGGGTGGGGGGGCCTCAAGGATTCTTATACACATGTACTTTTTAGTTCAATTCCATTAATTAAATTGATTTGATATCCTACATCCCAACGGGAGCCCCACGGCATGCAGAAATATTGATCGGCTCTCGCTTTGCATCGCCTATGCTGGGGCCTCATTTGGGTTGTGGTGAAATCGTGATCATTTGAACCCTCTATCCATTGCTAGAATACAACAGATTCTGTAATTCTATGCAGACAGTGCTCTGACATGCCTTCCATACTAAACTTTGGTCTTTTTTTCTTGTCTATACAATCGAAAGAGTTCGACACAACAATCACCAGATTCGTCCTCGTGCAAACAGATGACCGTACATCTCCATTTGTATACCCGGATGTGCAAACTCCAAGAATTTGGGTCAATTCATTCAGCCTTCAGCAGGGAAGCGCAAGCCCGTCTTCCCGTTCTGTATTGCGGTAACATGTGCCGAAGTTTTCGAACAAAGTCTGCCTTACGAAATAGCCTCTCATAAAAAGATGTACCCAAAAATTTAACCAAAAGTCAATAGTATTATGCACTTTCTTTCATTACGGCTGATGTAAACACAAGCGGAACGTCGACCAACACGTGCCATTGTGCGCACGCATGTAATTCTGACTGTCCACGGGTGACCGCTTAGTCTTGGGAAAAGTTTGACTTTGTTTCCGGTGGCACGACCCTATCCTCATGAAAACCAAATTATGACGTGCATTTTAGGTCAGATATTACGTTTTGCATGGTTTTTACGAGTAAATTTACAGCGAATATGCGCCATAAGTTGTTTGTGAACGAATCGCGTACGTATGGAAGTGTAGGCCGTGATTTTGTACCAGAAATTATGATCGTTCCGAGCAAGGTCCAAACAACGCGTTGTCAAAGGCTTTAATATACTTATAAACTAAGGAATTCAATGTGGAAACTGGCATGAGGATGCTGCGCATATGGAATAAGTTACTATTTTATCGTTACCTAGCTTAAGATATTTAAATTTTGTGCCAAGATGGCGCATTTGTGCTGCCGAAACACAACTTCACCATGTGCGACATAACCGTACTCTTTTCTGCAAGTACTAAATAAATGACAAAACTATGTTGAAATATTTGTACATATCTTTATTAAAGACCAAACATAATACAACATACAAAACACACCAAATATTGAGAAGTTCACAGGGATCTCTTTTCTTTGCAACAGGCTCTTGTCACGTGACAACTGTGCTGAGTATCAACCACCCTACAAATTTCTCTCAAACGAAGCACGAAAATGTCCTCTTTTAAGTACTTAAAGCTGGACATGAATTTTATCACAGACAGAAGTTGTTTATGAGGCACTTTTCTGACATATTAGGCTAGTTAGTACATTTTATGAGTCCTTGGTCTTTTATAAAAATCATTTTTGTGTCCCTCAGATTCTCTACTCTATTGTCATAGACAATGAGTGGCAGGGGCACGCCCTGCCCAAAAAAGGAAGGGAAGTAAAAGCTGAAGAAGGAGGAACAGAATGAAGAATTGTGGAAATAAATAAATTGGTACCAGATATAGCATAAGATAGGGATATCCGAGACAAATCCAAATAAAAGTGAATAGAGGCAAGTCGCCCGGGCCATATGATGCAACATAAACATGATATGATAAGCTGAGTTAAAATGAATCAAAAATTATTTCTAATACATAATGACAGCTTGTTTCACAAACTAGACCTAAAGTACAAAAACAAAAAAAAAACAAAAAAAACAAAAAAAAAAACAACCCCCCCCCCCAAAAGCCAAGGTGGTCAAAACAGCTCTGACCAACTCGGTCGTGAAGATAGGAGCACACAAAATTTAAAAACTGTAAGAAAGATACAGAGAGAGATAGCTATAGAGTGAAAGAAAAAAAGAGGGAAGAGAAAGAATTTAACAACATTCAGGATAATTTCGTAAAGAAGTGTGTACATGAAGTTTACATGCAAAAATGAATTAGCTTTTGGCTATAGTAAATGTTTTTTGTTTTTAATTTGGGACGTTGATAGTTTTTTTTTTCAACGTGAGTTCGTTCATGTCGAAAATTCATTAGCCATGATCACCAAACGTTCCTTCTGTGGAAATTGCATAATTTTGATGATCATTTGTGATGGAACAAACACATAAAATAGTTTGTTTTTTTTTTTTCAAAACAGTTGTACCAACTTGATACTCTTTGTGTCTAATATGTTTTGAAGAATCATACCAAATTTGTAAAACCTCATGAAATCTGACAATCCCACTGGGTCATCATTTCCCTCCTATTCAAGCTGTGCAGGCGTCTTTAGTGTTTTTAAATTGTTGCATTTGTAAGCTGCGCTTTTGTCTTGGTGTTTTAACCTGTGAAATTCATTGTCTCAGTCCACATGGGGCACTTCGTGCGTTAATTCACTGCATCACTCCAAGCAATTCCTGCATACTTTTGGTCACTTGCCTTTTTTTTTCTCTCGCGGTCACTGTGGGTTGTGTCTCGGAGGGTACTGCCAGCACTCACTCCCCCTTTGTTTGGTATAGTATTTTGACATAAACCTACAGACCCCATTTATCTGTTATATTGTAATTTATCAGGGACCAATAGGCCTTCATATTCTAGGGCAAGATGTCATTGCTGGGCTGATGGCATTCCCTGGGATTTGGACAGCGTGCATTGGGTTTGATAGATGAAATAGGACTGATCAGGGACGTGTTATTTAAATAGCACGTCCCTAGTTCAACATAATCTAAATTTTGTGTATTAGCCTAATTTGCATAAATTAAAATACTACAACTTTGGACAAAAGTAAGCTTCAATGCAAACGGCACGTGCGGACACTACTAATCAACAGTTACTTACTATGTGTTTCAAATTATTTAATTCTCAGTTGTAGTACATTGCAATTTCAAAACAGAAACTGAAAACATTACGGTGAGATGCGCTCAAGTTCCGGTGAAACGTACTCACTCCCTCGAGTCCCTGGAGGCGGGGTGACAAAAGGAAAATAATTCAATATAATTGAACATTTTTTCTCATGATTGTAGAATATATGTACATAAATCTCGCGCAGTGAAACTGTTGAAAAGTATTTTTTAAGTCAATAGTACAAAATTTTAGAAAAACTTTTTAAAATGCCCTCCCCCCCCCCCCCAATGTGCGAATTAAATGTTTGGGAGCAAACACAATTTAGTTTTTGAAGTATGTGCAAGGAGCACAAGATTTTGGTGGTTGCGGAGAAAATAGTGATATAATCTTAGGGAACAAGACGGATTTTTTCACAAAAATGTTTTAAAAAAAACGAAGAAAAAACAAACAAACAAAAACAAAAGAAAAACCACCACCAACAACAACAATAGGAAAAAAAAAACGCACAGGAAACGCATCTCATTAGTATGTTCTATAGCCTAGATCTTGATGCAAACATATGGCACCCATGGGTGCATTGACATTGTTATATTTGTTTATTATGGATCACTTAACAGTTCAGAAATTGATGCTAAATCTGGAGATTCTCCAGATACACAAATTATGTCCAATGCACACAGGACGATGCAGCTATATTACTTATTTTAGGTAGTCATTTTTTAATTTGGACTTAACTTCTGTTTACTATGTTTACATATTTTATTTTGTGATTTGCCTTTTATGTTTGAGAAACTACTGTGCAATATGATTTATGTATTTTGAGTGTACTGTGTATTCTCTATCTATTGTCTAATTTCACATTTTAGGTCAACTGTCTTTTTTTAAATTAAGCTTTTTTTCTATTGTTTACACTTGTCATCTTTATTGCTGCTATCTTATATTGTATCTCATGTTATTATTTTATATTGTGTGTCTCATATCATCATTCTGTATTATCATTTTTCATCCGTGGCCAAGCAGGAGATTAGTGTTTTTTATACTGAGCCAGTAACCCTGCTAAAAGAAATCAGTCCAATCAACCAATTAGAAATGTAAAAAGAGGAGAAACAAAGATGCTCTGCAACATTAAAAACAAAGAAAGATTATGCTGAATATGTTCAAATATCTGCTGAACAATTCACTCATAGATGCAAAAACAAAAAACAAACAGTACAAAAAAAAAAAAAAAAAAAATTTTGGACCAAATCCCTGACAGCAGTCAGTGAGCTACAGACAGTAGAAATAAAAAAGTCATAATAACGTAAGCATATATGGGGAAAAATGTCAGGCCAACAAGAAATTAATTATCTGCAGGGTCAAAACTGTGTCTGAATATTCTGTATGCAACAAAAAAAATTAATTTAAACATAAGATATTACACTTAATACCAAACGAAGAACACACAAACATCTAAGAAACATTCTTTCAGTCTCTTGACCAGTCAGTGCAGAACGGGTGGTTTTTGTTTGGATTTTCTTCCCTTTTTTTTCTGTTTGTTTGTTTGTTTGTTTTGTTTTGTTTTGTTTTGTTGTTGTTTTCTTTTTTTTTATTATCAAAGTTTGTTTACCTGCAGCAAGTGTTATGCTGTTGTTTCTGAACCTCACAATGAAATATGCAAGTGCAAAAAAAAATCACACAATAAAATCAACAAATACAATCACTCAGTCAATAAAAAAGACTGGTCATGTAACATTATAAATCTATATACGTATATTTGGTTTACAGCAAGAGATAATGCACCTTTTTATTCTCAAAATTATACAAATGGCTTAGTATCTGCTGTTCTAAAACAATTCAGTGCTTCTGTAAACTTCCTTTATTGTACAGCTATATGTCTGATCAGTATATTTGATACAATGCAAAGGATTTCATCCACAAAAAGATACCAACAACTTTAAACTAAGCATGCTGTTTCATAGCAGATTTGTTAATCTATACATATATCAAAATGTGATGTCTCTGAAAACTTCATGTAATATTTCAAATACGATTTGGTGAGTTGCTGGCTGAGAGACTAAGTTCTAGGTTTCGTCCACTGAAAAATAAGTGGAGTGTAAAAAGAGGTTGCCTTTTCCATGCTCTCTATGTTTTCCTTCTCTCTACTTGTGTAGTACAGATAATGCATAGATTACAATATTTAGAGAATCAGTTTACATTAGCCTCTGCTATACATTCCCATAACACCAGGTTTTTCAAACGTGGTTCTATTCATCATAAACTCACTCATCCCAAATCTTTAAATTCCTCTGGTGCCACAATTTGGAATTAATTTCCCCAGCATGTCCGTGATGTGAGCTCCCTGTTTAGTTTTCAAAAGAATATTTAACACATATTTTCACGAGTGTAGATCGCATCTGATCTTTCTGGACTTCAATTGAGGGCCCCGTCTCAATTCAGTCAGAGAAGAGATACGGACCTCAGGCAGTTTTAAACTTTTTCTCATTATATTCTCATGATCTCACATGTATTATTGTACCAACAATGTTCTTTTAATTATACAGTTTTTAATAACACATTAAATTTTGTATATATCTGATGTATTTTTACCTGTTTTGCATGTTATGGGCCTCCATGCCTAAACAAACTTTTATTCAGAATATGAATTGCCAATAAAACCTTGAAACCTTGCTTTGCAGGCAAGGCTGCTACAGAGTATCATCACGAAATGTGATTATCAATCCCATTTTGTGGGAACCATGAAATGAAATCATCAATTTTTGTAGCATGGTTCCTGATTGTATCTTTTTAAGTAATCATGAATCACAATTGTAATTGTACAGCTGTGAAAGTGTGATCACAAGCCCCATCTGGTGGCCTTCTGAAAAGAAGCACAGAGTTCAGATTGCTCAGGGAACCCATCAAAAGATTGATGTGTGATAAAGAACCAATCTCTTTTAGTTGTAGAGAGGAGATCATAAGCCAATTTAGTTTTCTATTGCACAAAAAATGTCAGAAATACACAAATGCCGAAAGAAATTCTAGTTTCCCCATTGAATGACTCTTTCAAAGGATTCTTGTATTAAACTGGCAGTAAACAATCAACAGTTAATTTCAGCATGGTGAAGTATCTTTATCTAACAATTACTCAACACCAATAACCTATTCATACCTGGATATGACAGTCATGTTTTCATATTGCAGAAAAGTATGGCATCAATTTTGGGATGTCATATATCAAAGGTCAATGACTCAATGTCAATTAAACTTAGTTTGGCGAGGTTGTCTTATTTTATGACATAATTTTTCGATTTTCTTTTTTTGGACAATGCACTTTTGATGGCTTCCCTTAGGAGGAGAGGGGGTCTATTCAGATTTACCTCCACTACGATACATAGGTACCAAAATGGCTTCTCCACTGGCCAAGAGTCCCTCTGATGTAAAATCATAAAAATTTAGTTTTGACGGTCCAATTGTATCAGATCGACAAGGCTACGTCATGTCATTTATGCAGCTTGCTTGATTATACCAATAGATCTGCCCAAATTAATAGGAGGTATCTATATTAACTGGGACTCTGTTCTGCCACCTGGATGCAGTAAGGAACTTTAAAGGAAGCAGGGCACATTCATGAATGCGTTAAGCACAGCCAAAAGAGCTTCTGTGATGAAAGGAGCAACTTGACGAAGCAAAAGGCTTAAGAAAAGTCATTCACTAATATTTAAAACATACAAGATGCTTAACATATTTAGAAAATTTAATTTGTTTGGTAGGAAAAGTGTTTTTTCTGGATGGTTAAGCAACATTTCTTGTAAAAGTGCCCTGATCATGGCGGAGGCATAGCTCTGTTGCCTAGCAATCGAGGAGACCAGAGCAGGTCTGCAGTTAATCAAGTTTAATATGAATAACTCCTATTAATTAAACAAATACGTTCTCTCTCTCTCTCTCTCTCTCTCTCTCTCTCTCTCTCTCTCTCTCTCTCTCTCTCTCTCTTCTTTTGTTTTTGCCACAAGAGAAGCCCACATATGTATGTAGATTACGCTGCTTACACACACAGTTGCTTTAAAAAAATACAAAGTATTTTACAAAACGTGGCAAGGATTTTGTGGCTGGAATGATCTAGTTCCCTGTTGGCTGACAAGAATATGTCTGGCAAGGCTTTGCAGTGCTGCCCTGGTTGTGAATACATACACTTTCATATTCCTACACACCTTTACAAGGGCATTGGCAATGGGCATAAAAGATGTTCAAAACGCAACTTAAGCAATGTAAATAATAATGACATATGTGAACGTGGTTTTCAGATATTCACCCTTTGCATGGTGATGCCAGATTTATGGCAAGATCAACCTCTTGGTTCCTACCAACAGTGTTTTAAGGTGTCAGTGACAGAAAATGGGAATACTCTAATTGCTTGCACCAAACACATACTGGATACATCCTCCAGTTTTGTCAAATACAATAACCTTGGTTTTGGGAATGTTTACTGTTAGTTTCCTCCTACATTAAGTTTGGGATAATTGGGCTAAGATCTTGCCTACTGGACCCTGTGGAAGAACAGCCATAGGCTGAACAGGCTATTCAGTATAAAGATGTTCAATTATTATTATTATTATCATTAGTTGCCATGTGCTGCAGTAATCATGAAGTTTATTGGAGGCTCGCTGTAAGCCAGAAGCAGAAGGCGACATGAAAAACTAAGTCATCTACATACAATAAACAGTGGAGCTTAAAATCATGTAAGAAGACAGAATCACCCTGTTCATCAAAGATTTGTATCATGTCCACTAAGAACAGACGCAACAAAAGAGGGCTTAGCAAACAACCTTGTTTAGCCCCAATATTTGAGGCAAATGAATCTGTTTACCCATACTCGCTTTCAATACAATAAGTAACATTACTGTAAATCGAGGTGAATACTTGGAAGATATTCCGACTGACATCATTAAGCAGCACTTTATATATCAGTGCTCGTCTCATAAAATTAATGAACAATGGATGTAATTTTTTACCAGGTCTTTCACACATGTACTTAATCAGTTTTGAATCAAAATGTTATCCGATGTTCTGCTACTTTCTTGAAACCAATTTGGTGAGTGTGTGTGTGTGTGGGGGGGGGGTGATACTACTATCTTCAAACTGTTTATAAAATCGGAAGTGAGTTGTGCCACAGAATAATTTGCACAAATGACTAGAGAGTACCCCTCCCATTTAGTAAACTGGATTGTAGACATCCCCTTTCTTAGGTATGGCTCACAGTATGTATTTCCGCCATAAATCAAGGAATGTGCCATTGCATAAGATTCTAATCAAATAGCTTGGTGCAGATTTGTGAAGTCATTTAATGTACACATAATTAATGGAAGATGTAATGAAGACAAAGAAGGAAATTTTACATGTATTACGCCAAGTGATTGTAGCGTAGTAGACTATTACATAACGTCAAATAATACACATGATATAATAGATATGTTCGAAGTGGCAAAATACCTTCATGAATTTTCTGTTCATCTGCCCATTTTTGTAAATTGACATGTAACAAACCGGATAATCATTAAATGGGCGTGAAGGTCAGGCACGTTACCTTGAAAAAAGAGTAAGATATAAATGGGATGGGGAAAAATTATTGAAAAAAACAATGGAGAGACAGTTAAATTAGCATTAAACAGAACAATGTTAAGATGAAGATAGTAATCATGTTGAAGCTACAGTGTTTAATCTGACAATCTTATATGGTGTTGTGCAGAACTTCTGAAAGTGAATCAAAAGGTAACAACAGAAAGCAAAATAAATCAACCATGGTAAGATTCAGAGTGTGATCAAATGAAAAGTACAAGAACATGTCTCTTGAATCACGTAAGAAACTCAGAGGACAGAGAAATCTTAAAGAATATATGACCACAAATATGAAAAATAAAAACAATGGCACAAATATATTTGAGTACAACAAAAGATAGATTTTGTTGTTTGTCGACTTCCGTAAAACGTTTGACATGGCACCTCATAACTTGCTACGGTTTAGATTAACACAAGAAGGAATAAATGGGAACAAGATTAGAGTGATTCAAAATATGTATATGAAGGCTATTGCTGGTGTTCAAGCCCCAGAAGGTCTAACAGAAATGTTTCAACGTAAAACAGGGACAAGACAAGGTTGTTAAATGTCGCAGTTTTTATTCATACAATACATGAACGAATTTATTGAAATGATAAAAATTAAGGATGTACTGGTAGAAATATATTGAGAAAGTTTTGTCAAATATTCTGTTATTAGCACATGCTGATCATGAAGCTGAATGTGGCGATACAGTTGGGCGTCTTCAAAAGTTCATCGAAAAATTAAAACAGCCTAAAGATTTGAGAGGATTTGAAGCTAAAACTTAGACAAAACAAAAGGAAAGGTTTTTCAAAATGGTGACCATTTGAGAAAAGTGAAATGTGGTATTTTGAAGGTAATTCTGTGGGAATTGTGAATACTTATAAATATTTGGGTATAGTTTTTACAACAAAGCTCAAATGGACAAGTGCGAAGAAAAATCTAGGGTCGCAAGCTACGAAAAATCCTTGCAAACATAAAACATATTTATCATGAATGTGGTGGTATGTTATTAAAAGAAGCCCTCAAATTATTTTACACAATGGTACGCCCGATACAAACATACGGATCAGAAATCTGTGATTACAAATTCTCTGTAGAGACGAAAGAGTCCAATTACAATTTTGCAAATTTTTTAATGGAAGTAAATATGCACACTACGGATGTGGACATTTACCACCTTGTATTACATATATGAAAAAAGAGGCTCATTGTCCTGGTGCTCTGCTGACGTTGCCATTGATGTCCAAGCTACACCCTGCCATTACAAAATAACCTCTTTCAACTTTACAGGCATGGTGATCTGACAAAAATAGGCCAAGGTCACTGATATAACATAACATTCTGCCGATAGACATGGTCTATACAGCCTATAAATTTGGGGAGTCTAATCCAATTACTTTTCCGAATATGGAATTTTATATCTTAAAAAACATTTTGGCTCATGATTCCGTCAAATTGCAGGTGGCACCACTAGTATCATCAGCAACTTAGACTTTGACCTCCCCCACAATCCCACCAAATTCCATAAAGACCTGCCAAAAATTAGATGCTATAGTATTCACAAGATTTTCACATTTTGACCCCTATATTGCATAACATTGTAGGTGCCAATATCAAAAGTTTTCCAGATTTTTATACACCCTATAAGTCCTCAAAGTTATATTGGGCTAACTCCAAAACTGTGGATGGTATCGCAGTGGCAAGATTTTCACATTTTGACCTGTATATTACATCATACTATACACGGCGCCACCAACATTGGTGTCAACAAAGATTTTTATACACTTTCTATCTTCTAAACATTATATGAGCCTAACTCCAATATTGTGGGGTGCACAGCATTCATGAGAGGACCCCTATACATGTATTCAAACTGGCCATTTGACCTTGCCCTAAAATTTGGATTTAAAAATTGTTAGTTCAAAATATGCAGTCCATGTCCAGCTTTCCATACATGGTATGTTTGTTCAGGTAGTAACTTTTTGACATATTGAAGAAAAAACATGAAGTTGGACAAGTGCCAAAGTCCATAATAACTGGGTCAAAGTGACCCAAAAATTAAGCCACCAAGTACAGCTTTATGTACAATATAATCAAGTGATATTTTTATCTGGAGGCTCAACTCCCTTTGCCATTGATGTCCAAGCTACACCCTGTCATTACAAAATCACAACTTTTAACTTTACAGGCATGGTGACCTGACAAAAGTAGGTCAGGGTCACTGAAATTAACATTCAGGCATTGCACATGGGCTATATATCCTATCAACTTAGCAAGTCTTATCCAATTACTTTTCCAAATATGGAATTTTATATCTTAAAACACATTTTGGCTCATAATTTGTCAATTATAGGTGGAGCCACTAGTATCATCAGCAACTTTGACTTTGACCTCCACTACAATCCAACTGAATTTTGTGAAGATCCACCAAAAATTAACGATGCTAGAGTGTTCACAAGATTTTCACATTTTGACCCCTATATTACATAATATTGTAGGTGGCACCACAAAAATCAAAGACCTAGATTTTCATACACTGTGCAAGTTCTAAAAGTTACAGTGTGCTAACTTGAAAACTGTGGACAGTATCGTGCTAACAAGCAAAAGTTTGCAGTCGGATGGATGGACAGACAGGAGCGGTTGCATAAGCTCTGCAACCTTAGGTCAGCAGAGCTAAAAATGTGTCAAATATTGGTTAAAACTACTTACAAGGTCAAATGATAGACCACCTAGAAGTTATTTGATACATTAAGGATTTATCAAGTATGTAACTTTGGATTTGGTCATGTATGGTTAATGCCAGAGTTGGAGATGAACATCGGTTTCTGATTGGGTTTATTCAGACACTGAAAGATTGGAATACACAGCAGTGGCATGCAGATATTAACGAATCAAGGAAACTAGAATTGCATAGCGAATCTAAATCTTTAATAGAACCTGGACTTAATCTGCCATGTTGAATAGAAAATTTGTCAGCATCAAGAAAATTAATAATGAGGTCAAGACATCAAAATATTCCAAGAAATGACAGAATATGGGAGTTCTGTGAGAACAATGGGACAAAAGTTATTGAGGATGAATATCATGTGTTACTAGGTTGTGAAAATTTTAAGGATCTCTGAACAAAATTTATGCTGATATATTACAGAACTAACATATAAATAAATATATATATATATATATATATATATATATATATATATATATATATATATATATATATATATATATATATATATATATAGTATATATAGTATATGAGAGAAGTCCATGTCAATTATGGCATTCATGCATACCGGCCTCCATTGAACCATTCTTTTTATTTTTAAGAATGGGGATTTGGTGCCGTTGGTATGTGCGTTTCCCATTTTCAGCTAGGTGATGGCGTTGAAGGTTGCTGGTTCAAGACCCATCGGATCTGGGGTCACAAAACATATATGCTAATATATCTATTACGCGAGTATAAAAATGTGCATTTAAGTGTGAGGGTGCACAATTACCTCAGTGGTAACAAGCTTGCCTCTCACTTCAGCAACCTGGGTTTGATTGAGCAAAATTAGAAGTAACTGCATGAAGATGGTCTCTGTGAATTATGTATAATGGACAAGCAAAAATATAATGCCACACATTTTCAATCCCTTGACCACAAGAACACATACAGGAGTCTTTGATACCAATTCAATGTTGATAATCGTTGAGCTGGCTGCAGCCCATTCGTAAACACGCATAAAGAATTGAAAGATATCAATTTCCTGCGTTTAAAAGAGATGGGTACTTCACAAGATGCCGTGGGTTGTTGACTTGTTTAGATTTAAATTGAGACAGTGTTGGAGTATTCCAAGTATTAAGAGGCAATAAGTTCCATAGTCTTGTAGCAGATGGGAAAAAAGATTTATCAAAGAGATCTTTTCTAGCCCTAAAATGAGGTAAGTCAAGACGTATAGGAGTATTGTAGATGTTCTGTGTTTCTGCTGTTGGAACATTTGGTATCAAATGTCGCAAGTAATCAGGGGTAAGGTTACATGTATTTACTATTTTGTACATAAGAATCTGTTTATTTCTTGACTTCTGTCGTAATCTATGGAAGACAAGTGGCTCTTTACTTTACACTCTTGGTAAAATACATTTCCACTTTTTTTTTTTTTTGCTACATAACAGTGATATTTGTGAAAATCTTTCTTTGTTTTCAACTGTCCTCAGTGTTCATGCCTTCAAAAATGCTTGGAATTGTACATCTTGCTTGCAGAAATTTGTTCATACATGTACCACGTGTACGCTGTCAATTAAGTCCTAGTTCCATGACCTGGAGGTACACTACAAGCAAGGCCTGCCCAACTGTATTCTTCACAATGTCTCCCCACACTCATGTTCATAATTTGGACTTGTCTAACAGGTCAAAGTTTCCTCCTCTCCCAGCCCCATCCACAAATCTCTGAGCACCTGTACAAAAGAGAATTGCGATTATGAACACCCATAGTTGTAAAAATAGTCCCAGGCAACAATTAACTCATTCCATACTATGGTAACAGGCCTTGGTCAGTGGTTCTGGCACTGACTTAAGACTACAGGCATGTTGGTACTTGAATGAAAGCTCTTTTCATGAAGAATTTAAATACGCAATTGTCATCTTAAATCTAGGTAAATATGTGGAAAAATCAGGGACTGGTATGGAATGAGTTAAAGGTGCCTATATGCTTTGGTACCTGAGATACATTGTGTTATGTCTGTATTTTGTGTGACTGAGCAGTATAAAATCAAGAAAACAAAACTGGAAATCTTACGTTTTGGAATTAGAAAAGTGTTTCAATACTCTCAAAACCCTCTATTTAAATATGTCATGTATGATTTACAAATCCCACCCACCTGTTTCTAATACTGATCTTATAGCATCTATACACAGGACAGTGGGATGATTTGTTTTGCAATCTCTCCATACTCCCATGTCAGCATATACCCCTTGCCCACATTTTGGGTTTGAGTTTATGTTATGAAAAATAGGTCCCTTCACAAGACATAATTTTCGCTGCAGGATGTCCAGCCTCATCAGAAATTTAACACACACGAAGAAAGAACAATAGTTTATCCTCTTACAGAACTACAATATTTGAATGGTCATTTATACTGTACTTCTGTAAGAGGATAAATGATTGTTGCTAATAGCAATGATATATAAATGTACAGAATAGCAATGTCTATTAGCTTAACCATCGATGACTTATTCATAAACAACAATACATTTAAAACATTCACTTCATTTCATGTTAAACTTGAAATCTAAAAGATAAAACAGAAACACTCAAGACTCAATACAAACCTCCAATAGATTCTTTCTCAATCACAGATCTGGCATTTTCCCGCTCAAAGTTAATGGCTTCATGAAACGATGAAGCGTTAAATGTGGAATTATATGCAGACGTTCTGTCTTTTCGCATGCAGTCCTGTGGAAACTTGCACAAGCTTTGTGCCAACTTCACTGCCTCTCCCACAGCTGTTAGTATGGAAAGAGTGTAAAAAAAAGAAAAAAAATACAAAATTAACTATATATGTAATTTGTCTCACTGACATCAACCTTGACAGTGCTGGCTTGAGTTAACTCATTCCATACCAGTCCCTGATTTTTTCTGTATATTTACCTATATTTAAGACGACAATTGCATATTTAAATTCTTCATGAAAAGAGCTTTTGTTCAAGTACCAACATGCCGTTAGTCTTAAGTCAATGGTTCTGGCACTGCCTGGCAAGTCATGCTGCAGCTGCTGCCAGGGGAGCTGCAGCATGACTTGCCAGGCAGTGCCAGAACCACTGACCAAGGCCTGTGACCGTAGTATGGAATGAGTTAACAGCCTTCCTAAGAACATCTACTTTCACTGGAACCACAAGATTTTAACCAGGCAAGTTTGCTGTTGAAATTTGAACAAGAGGTCTTTGCATGAGAAATTTGAAGACAGTATCATTATAACAATTTAGATAAATTTGACTATTGTTGTGACACGTTTTAGCCCATCACTTGGTCAATGAATCTCGCAATATCTGGCACATTACAACAGCTGCACAGTCCACACACTGCAAGAACCAGTGGCTAGGTTAGCGCTAAGATTTTAAAATTAGCAGCCAAAATTTAAATTTTTCTAGGAAAGACCTACACAGACTTGAAATCTGTTAAATTTCTGCATGAAAATAAAGAATTTTTGAGAAATTTTAGTAGCCATTTTCTGACAGTCTGTCCAAAGATAAATGCTAACTTCACAGTGGCTTCAGACTTTAATCTCTTTTTCCTCATAAGAGGGTCCTTAAGTTATATAATGTTTTTATTCCACAACCCACCCCAAACAAGAAACACATTCACCATTCAACAGTAATAGTTGCTCAAACATCCCCTGAACATGACTGCTTAATCAAATGACACAATTTTCCATAAAATGCAAAAGCATACCTAAATAAGCTATTGTTATCTTGGTGCACGTGAAAATAACAGAGTCACAAGTACCATATCTAGTGTATGTGTTATCGTGGGTTTAAATTTTCCCATGTTTTTTTTTCCGTAAAGTGGAGTTTAAATTTCACAACTTTGGATATAGTTCCCATTACACCTACGTTGAAATGCCATTTCACCTTATTTTGTTTTCATGATTTTGGGCCATCAACAAAATGTGAGTACACTAACAATCATATATTTTCTGAAAGAAAACATAATTTAGGCACCGATCACAAAATTTTTGGATCACTATTGATGTAATTACATTTTAATTAAAATTCTTAAATTTTGCATAAAAATTTAAAATGGCATTTTAAACACTAAAAATAAATCAGATTTAGTTTATAGTGTCAAATGAAAGAACACATGATGCTCTCCAAAACTATGTTTTAAATTTAAATGAGGGATTAGTTCTATTTTTATGCCTGTTTAATTTTTGAAAATTTAAAATTGTAATTTTAATTTAAATATCTTGTAAATTTTGAACTTAAATCCTTATCCAAAATTTAAAATATCCTTTTGCTGCTAGAAGTGTACTGTTTCATTTCCTAAAAGAAAGTAATGTTTCCCATTTTTGTTGTTTGTGTTATTTATTTAGTTTTTCCACAAAAACAGGTGGCATTTAACTTTCTTAATTCAGCAATTAAACTGCAATTTCTTACTACTTACTGAGATTTCATTATTTTCAGTGGCTTAATCCAAGTGTATGCTTTTAGAAAATTTATAGTTTATATGATCTGAAAAAGTCTCGTACATATAAGGTAATGTTTGGAGAGAAGTAGTGTTTTCTGGGTAAATTGCGTAAAAGTGTACCACACCCTTAAATGAATTTACAATATTTCACAATACTTTACCGGTTCCAGACTTAACCACTCTGTTGGCAATACCAAACTCCAGTGCTTCATCAGCTGTAACAGGCCGACCTGTGAGGATGAGATCAAGTGCACGGGACAGCCCTATCAGCTGTGGCAGCCTGACAGTGCCGCCATCTATGAGTGGAATTCCTGTCAATTCAACAAACACAAAAATAAATGTAGTCCTTTTTGTTTATGATACTGAAATTGTCTGCTTTGATATTTACCCAAACTCATGCATGGAAATAGTCGGAATGTAAAAATCGAACATCTAAATCCTGTTCTGCTTACAATACGACATCTTGGTGACTTTTGGGTGATCTGATCTGACCAGGAAAGGGTTGATCCTTAACCCCTTAAAGTGGGCAAAACTAGCTGGTAGTAGAGTGTCATCATCTTCTATGTTTTTGACTAATTTCAACAGCAATAAAAAACAATTTGAATGTGAATTGTAGATGAAACCTACCGTGATAACATATCTAGGTCAACACCATTCCTGCGTGAAGAAAAACTGCGGATTTAGGTGTTAAAATCACTCTGAATTCAAGGGGAAAGGGTTAAGAAGTAATTCAATGCTTCATAAATGTCAAATTATGCTCTGACATTTAAGGAATAGCTTTACACTGAGGCTAACTTCAGTTTAATTTCCAAAGTGGCCAGGCACTTAACGCTTTCGCTACCAAGTTTTGACTGAGTCGACAGCTTTCCATCATGGATTTTGAGTGCATTGTGCCCAAAGTGTGCTGCACAAAGCTGTCCACCAGGATGATTCATATGATCTCTGCAACTGTAGGCATGCTGGTTCTTCAATGAAAGGTTGTATTGTAACAATACAAATGAATCTAATATCATGTCAATACAGAGCATGACTGCCGTCAAAATAGTGGATGTGTGTTGTAGATGGCGCCACTGGTAACACAGGCTTGGTATCTAGCTTCTTATAAAATAGAGCCACCTCATTAATACCAAATCTGGCCTCATTGATTGGCTGTTGGTGGGCCAAGGGAAGTGGTATCGTGTATTTTAGTTCATCAGGAAGAAGTGTCCTATGCGCTTTACCTCCCTGAACATCCCCCATTGGCACTTAAGGGTTAAAGGGGATAAGGCAAAAACGTATTCCTCGTGCTACGAGTATACATACAGCCCTGCTAGGAAACAACACTAACCGAATCGCCGACAAAAGACTCCCATGATTGCAGTTTCATCCACCACTCTAAGGTCGCACATGAGGGCCATCTCCAGGCCCCCCGCCACCGCATACCCCTCGACTGCCGCAATAAGGGGCTTGCTGAAGGGTCTGCGTGTTGGGCCCTGAAATATAAATATGCCACGTGCAAAATGGTCTTAGAAGCTCAATGTGCTCAATTTTGTTGTTAGCCTTCTGACTCCAAAAACTAATTTCGTTTTTAAAAATCTTTGTCTAATAATTTATTTAAGAATCAATATTACCATTGCATACAAAATAATTCTGAACAGGAAATCTTGCAAATTCACTTAACTTTGTTTTTTTTAATTTTCACTTGCTTTGCTGATGGCACAAAAACATTAAAATAAAAACACAATGATTTAATATGAAATAGAACCAAAGCAGTGAAATCAACATTCAGTTACATGCCTGAGATACAAAAACAATTTATATGCATAAAATTATGTGCAATAACAGTAACTTTGTATGTACTTTTTATGGAATATGCAAGCTAGGTGGTCAATAGATTAAGGCAAGTTACATGAAGAAAGCACACGATAAATGACCTGGAGTGAGTGTAGTCACTGACTCAACACTAACCCTTCAGGTGCCAGGCTTTAGACTACATAAACAGCTTTCTTCAGCACCCTTTGGGTGCCCAGAGCATGCCAATGAAAGCTGTTGACTCATTCATACAAGTGCTTTTTTTCCCTTTTGGACAACTACAGGTATTTGAATAAATGGTGCTTTAATAGGAAATTTAAATCTGACATTGCTTTATAATACAGGTTTATAAGCACAACTTTTGTGCTGATTTAAGAGCAAACGGTTAATACGATCACTACAATGCTGATGTATTATGATAAGCTGCACTAAGCACTATTTGTTCCAGTCTCAACCCTGTGGAACTTAACGTAGATGTATCAGCATGCAACTTTTCCCCATTAAAAATTGCCAGAAATGGTCCACTGTCATAAATACACATGCATCATGCTTTTTTTTTTTAACCAAGAAGGGTACTGATAGGTGCATGCTATTCAGACATCAACCCTGGATATAGGTGATTAGCCAACAGCTTTCTCTAGTGCCCTCAGGGTGCAGAGTGTGCCTGGATAAGCTGTTAACTTAGTCCCCAGATAGTTAACAAGCCCTTAGATGGTTTACATGCCCTCAGATGGTTAACATGCTCTGTTAATTTTTTAAACAAAATTTCTCTGACAAGGTATTCAGAGCAGCATGAAGTAAATTTAAGAAATTAGTCTTGTTTACTTAACAAGAGGCCCATGGGCCTAATGCTCTGCTGATCTATAATGATGACCAACGCCTAGCATGCATTCCATCCATGATCTTGAGAAATTAATCAAGGTCATCCATATATTATGCTATATCAAGCTTCCACATGACACACATTTGTGGTACATATTGTATTATTTACCTTATTCTTTATCAACATATTGAATTTAGTGTCCTGTTCTTAAGAATTTAATGGCCTTGAAAAATAGGTCAATGTCATGCATGTTACAAAATTTAACTATTTTCACAATAAAGCATTTTAAAGTGTTTTTGATACATATGATGTTAGTTCTAATAGTTACCACAAGTGGTGCAACCTGACTCCACGTCACAGACTTTTGTCTGTATAACCTTCCCATAATGGTATATAGATGTATAAACACAAATTAAAATGTAATGCCTATTACAAAAACAAAAACAAAAACAAAAAAACATGAAATGCATTCCCCCATGACCTTGACAAAGTAGGTCGAGGTCATCCATACATGTATTATGTAATATCAATCTTCTGTATATGATAAACATAGGTGGTATATTTGGTATTGTTAGGGATGGTTCAACATTTTCATCATTTTTGAATTAGTACTTACAGTACGCAAGGGGGGGGGGGGGTTAAATGGGTCTGTACACTTTCACAGGATATGGAAAATGATGGTCAATTTTTGACCTCTATGGTGCAATTTTGCTATGATTTGGGGGAACATCGTCATTTTTAAAGTACTGATTTGGGGGGGGGTGTCATGAAATCTAGTACCCTAAGTACGAATTCAAAAATGATGATAATGTTGAACTATCCCTTAGCCTTATTATTTGTCAACATGTAGAATTAAGTGTCCTTTACTACAGTGCTTAATGACCTTGAAAAACAGGTCAAGTTAACTCTTTAATTTTACAAAGTTTTACTGATGACCTAATGCATATAATTTGCATAAATTTTGTAATCCAACCTGAATTTATAATCACAAAAATTATTTTTATGTGTTTTTGATACCCACAATAGTAGTTCCAATTAATACCACCAGTGGTGCCACTGTGACTTCACATGACACAAGAATCTTGCTTTCCTGTAATGGCACAAAGATGTGTGTCTACAAGTTCAGATGCAACAACCATCAGAAAAAAATGCTTTTACTGAAATGCATTCCCTCCATGACATTGAGAAAGTAGGTCCAGATCATCCATATTATGTGATATGAAACTTCTATATATGATTCACATTGTGGTATATTTTGTATCGTCAGCCTTATTCCAGGGACGTGTTATAGATGGACTACCAAGGGCCCCCTTTGTACCATCTATGTTGCCGCTGCTCAAGTGATCGGGTGTTTGAGCGAGCACCTTCAGTGCTGAACAAACACAACTCCACGGTCCGCGCTGGCCGCTGGCAGTCTCGTGGGCCAGGTCACGCGATGAAAGGCGAGAATAATTGCGTCACCGACTGAAATGTGCAAAATTTTTCACCGTGTTCCACATTTTAAAGTCAAAATTTAGCGTTACGCCGGACTCAGCCACAAGAAATGAAACCACCATCATGATTCTAATGGCATACACTATCCATCTAAAACTACATTTTTTATTGCTGATTACGGCATAAGGAGTTATTACGCACGCAAGTTGTCTAACTTTGCATCATTTTGGACAGAAAAAATGCAAAAACTAGCCCTTTTATCGGCCAATTTCAACAAAAAACACATTAATAGACTCGCACGGTTCTGATTCAAACGATGAGACTGGTTGCGCATGCATAAAACTCTCCGTTTTTGAACTTGGTACAATAGCACACCCGATGTAAGCCTGATGTATGTAACCCGATACAACCGAACGCGGAAACATAGATGGAACAACAAACGGACTGAGCAGGGGGGATTAACTTGAGCGGCGCTAGTGAACACGCTTTGTAGTGGTCGCACCCAGTTGACCACTAAAGGGATAAGCGCTCCCGTTGGTAGTCCATCTATAACACGTCCCTGCTTATTCTTTCTCAACATACTGAATTTAGTGTCCTTTACTAAGTGCTCAATGACATTGAAAAATGGGTCATGGTTACCCAAAATTTCACATAATCTGACCATTGGTCTAGTGCATTTTTCATGCAAAATTTGCAGTTGTCTCACTTTATTATCACAATAAGGTATTTAATATGTTTTTGAAACCTATGTTAGTTCCAATAGTTACCACATCACCATGACCCCACATGCAACAGACTTCCTGTAATGACATACATATGGATAAATGTCCACAAATTCAGATACAATGATGATCACAAAATAATCATTTCCTTAATGTATTCCCACATTGGCCTTCAGAAAGTAGGTCAAGATCACCCATACTATTGAATATTCAACTTGCGCAGTTGATTGCACTTGTATTACATTGTAAGTTATATTGGGCTAATTGAAAACTATGGACAGTATTGTGGTCACAGGATTTTCACATTTTGACCTGTACATTACATAATACTATAGGTGGCATGACCAACATTGATGTCGACAAAGATTTTTGTACACTTTATAACTCCTAAACGTTACATGGGCCTATCTCAAGAATTGTGGGGTGCAGAGCATTCACTAGATGACCCGTATACTCAAACTGGCTATTTGACCTTGACTTTCAACTTGGATTAAACAATTATTGTTCAAAATATGCACCCCACATCCAGCTTTCCATATATAGTCTGTTTGTTTCAATCAGGGAAGAACTATTCAAGCTATTGAACAAAAAACAATAAACCTGGACAAGTGCCAAACTCCATAATATTACTAAGTCACAGTGACCCAAAAAGTAGGTCACCAAGTACAATTTTATGTATTATGTAATGAAGTGCAATTTCGATCTGGAGGCTCAATTCTCTTTGCCATTGATATCCAAGCTACACCCGGCCATTACAAAGTCACCTTTTCAACTTTACAGGCATGGGGACCTCACAAAAATTGGTCAAGGTCATGGATATTACATAACATCCTACTTTTGGCCAAGGTCTATATATCATATAAATTTGGCAAAGTCTAATCAAATTATTTTTCCAAAAATGAAATTTTACATCTTAAAACACATTTTGGCTCATAATTTCTGTCACATTATAGGTGGTGCCACAAGTATCACCAGCAACTTAGACTTTGACCTCCCCCACAACCCCACCAAATTTGGTGAAGATCTGCCAAGAATTAAAGATGCCAGAGTGTTCACATGATTTTCACATTTTGTCCCCTATATTACATAATAATGAAGGCGTATTGGGCTAACTTAAAAACTGTGGACGGTATCAAGATAATGAGCAAAAGTGGACGGATGGACAGACAGACAGACACGAGGGGTCACATAGGCTCTGCGATTTTTCGTCAGCAGACCTAAAAAAAATTTATTTACTCTATTTTTCATTTGTTTTTATTCCATTCTATTTGTCATTTAATCATTTTTTTGTGGACCCCATGCTGCAAGTGAAGAACAGTCAAGTAAGGCAGTAACTTTTAGAAGTATGAAGCAAAGATGAAACTAGTTTAAATGATGGTTAGTAAGAAGGTCTATGTACGTGACACAGCAAACAGAAAAGAAGTGCAGGGAGCGTATGAATACTATCTATTCAGAGTTGTGGATGTGACATACAGAACATAACCTAAAATGAAGTTACAGCCCCTGTATCCTATTTGGAAAAGCTTTGTTTGGCACAGCAATATCTTGTGTATCCATGTTCTTTGATTAAAGAGTTCATGCCCTATCCAATGAACAGGGCCATGGTCAAAATAACATTTAAATGAAACAAAAAACAAACAAGATGTCAAGCAAAGCATTTAATACCCTTCAGCCAACATAGATTCATATGCTCAGTGACTTGTCAAACTTTGAAGGACACTGAAAGTAAAATTTAACGACACCAAAATAAAAGCACATAAGTACTTGGCTAGTCATGTTCAATAGTAACCAGAGCCCTACGGTCAAAAATACCATAGGAAAATAGGATCTTGACCCCAGTGTGACCTTTCAAGGTCATCCAAAATCAAATTTAAAAGCACCAAAGGGAAGCAAATAGGTACTTTTCTAGTCATGTTCAATTGTAACCAAGGGTCTAGGATCAACCATACCCAAGATATACATGGAAAATAAGATCTGCTGAGTCAAAAATTGGTAAAAAATAGGTCATCCACATTCAATACAGATTTCACAGAATCTAATGTGCACAAAGATTTCATTCATGTAACCAGAGCAAAAATCATACATTGATTCCCTGTAACCTCTATTTTGCTTTGGTGCCATACTAAGGTACACACAAGTGTTATGTAACAAACACCTTGTGACCTTGAAAACTATGCCAAGGTTACTCATGTTTGAATGAACTGCAGTCCTTTAAGTGCTGTACAAGCATGTGGTGGTTGGAGATGCCCTTTCTTGAAAGGTTTTTCTTATCCCCATATGCAACCACATATGGCAAGATAGTGCCCTGTGACCTTGAAAAATAGGTCAATGTCAAACATATTTGAAAGTTAGGTTGTACAATGGTGCATATCCATGTGCAATTTGGAAGTCAGATCTCGAAAGTCTTCTTAGTCACAGCAGTACTAACATTGTGCACTTTTGACCTTAAAAATTACATGTAGATCAAAAATAAATGTATGACCTTGACTTTAAAAAGGCTTTTGAATCACCCCATGATGCTTCTTTTGTGTTAAATTTGGGTTGATAGATGCAGGCTTTCAATAGTTAGAGTAGTAATGTCGCTTTGTTTACGTGACCACAGTGTGACCTTGAAAAGTGCATCAAGGTCAACAATGATTACTCACAAAATAGATCTTATGGTGGTGTACAATCATATGCAATTTGGAAGTCCCAACTCAAAAACTGAATAAGCTATAGTGGTAACACCACATGGACGGATAGACTGACAGATGAACGGCACCAGAGCTACAAGACCGTTCGGCCTCATAAGACTGGAGGGTAAAAAAACCCATGTAGTTTAAGCATTTCATTTATAGTTGTCCGCACATAAGAATCATCAACTCCAAAGTCAGGCCAATAGGCAAGTACTGTGACATTATCTTATGATAATCCATCAGAAATATATACAAGAAGAACGTAATTGAGCAGAATCAGCAAAACTGTTGGTCTTAACTGGCTGCACTTTGACAAGACTGGGACAATACTACCTTTATTGACCCTTTTACCCTTAAACTTACCTGAGCATGCGGGACATCAAATGTGATCTGTTTCAACATTTGACAATACTCGTATTTTGTATCAACAAGTTAACAAATATCTTCAATCTTACAAATTACACGAGACAATTACAAGAGCATACCATAGGTCCGAAGTTTTCCTTAGCATGGGTCAATTACATATAATGCGGGAAACATTAATCAAGGAAAGCTGTGGACTCAACTTGCCCCAATGGGGAGACAGTTGACAGCTGATTCTTTGACTTACTTTGAAGCCTTCCCCTTTGCTGAAATCTGGTATCAGTATGGTCTTGTTTTCAACTCCTTCTATTTGTGACAGAGACTGCATGTCATATCCAGCACAGAAACTACCTCCTGAAATATTAACAAGCTGCTTAGGACTCTGGCTCCTTCATTAACCTTTTGTCCCTTAAGACCAAGTTTACGACTCAGTCTGCAACTTTCCATGGTGTGGATTGGGTGCTCCCCACCAATCCTTTCTATATAAAATGTGCCTAGGCAATATAATATTGTTGGCACCACCTTTCTAAACAATACGTGCCCAGAAAATATACTATACAAGAATCATTCATCTTAAGTTTGGCCCCACTGTCAGTCTCTTGTACAGCTGTAAACTTCCTCTTGTCCCACTACATGGTCAGTCAGCCAGGCAACTCGTGAGTCTGTTGACGTCCTCTTCAGCTGCCGACTTGTCTCACTCAAGAACGATTAATATAGGGCTGCACCCTTTTCCCAACTGTAAATTATCTGAAGTGCACAAAATTTTTGTATTGTTCGAAAATAAAATATATTTAAACCAATTTCCAAGCAACTAGCCCGGTGGTTTTCAGAGAAGATTTTTTTAAGTTTTCCTCCGAGAATTACGAAAATATTCATTGAAAATTATTGGAGTGTGACCAAGTGAACAGTTGCGGTAGAGGCCAACCACGGGTACATTCCCAGTAAGGTTCCATAGGACCATAACAATGATATTTGAGAATTTGGAAGAAGTGAAGCTGTCGCTGAAGGAGGAGGGATGGAGGACCCCCAAGACGAGCTCTGATGACTAACAAGTCAGCAGAGCTGATACAACAATGTGGCATGGATGGCAACATGGGCTGTACCTCCACCAAAGGAAGTGACCAGAGGCCTTCAACAGTGTTTTGTGCAGCTAATACTAACTGTGGGGAAAAAAATTCTCCTGCACAGACTGAGAGCCATATGGAGAAACTCCATCTGCAGTTGCTGGACATTCTGTGTCTAGCAGAACTGAAACTGGTCCCAAGCAACAACATGCACTGAGATCAATACAGATGGTGAAAGCAGTAAGATGAATAAAGTAATCCAAGTAGAAACACCACCCAGGGAGGAGAAAAACAGGAGGGGGGGGGGGGGGGGCGGACAGAGGTCGCAGTACACTGGTACAGAAAATAATTTTGCCCCAGTACTCCATACAGAAAATATAAATCTTCCAAAATAATGTCCAGTGAAAAGTACAGAAAATAAGAAGGCTTCCAGTACACTGGTACAGAAAATAAAATCCCTGTGTAAGGCAGTATAGAAACACTCTTTACCCTCCTTCCAACCCCCACTATATCAATTCTGCTCCAGAATCAATTAGTTCAGACAGCTCTTTGCCAGCTAGACAAGAATACAGCCCCCCCCCCCCCAATTTCAGTGGGTATGTACCTTTGGTTGGTCTCCACCACAGTTTTTTTTTGGGGGGGGGGAGTAATTATAACATAAACAGTAAAACGTTAAGTGTATCGTCTGCATTAATGGTAAAAAATACTCTGATCATCAGCTGCATGTATTTTGCATCTAGATGTACCCATCATTTCGGACAAACCTCCAATCATGAGTAAAGCAAAAATTTTAAAAATTAATTTTAAAAACAGTCATACCTGCATGACAAAGTTCTAAAATGAGCTTCTGTGCTTGTAAGTCTTAATATTTTGCAGGCTAATCCAAACAGAAACTCTGAAATAGTGAGCAATATTATAGAAAATTCAAGAGAAAAATACATATAATGTAAGTATGTAAAAGTTTGGAAGCATATACATTCAAAAACAACAAAACACAGCATTGGACAACTAGGTAAATATAACGATGAATTAAACAAAAGGATGATTCTATTCACTCCAACCACACCACTGACTTTTATGACACAAACATACATCTATCTACATTTATAACACTATATTTAAGATGCACCTGTAGGGATAAGAAGGAACCATATGGTAAGTTAATTAAATCTATCTGTACACGGTAAATTGCTTTTATTTCTCTGTATTTCCATTTTCACTTAACTTGCTGATGGTGCAAAACTGTGAAAATAAAAATACAGCGAAATACCATTTTAACATTGCTTGAATAGGAATTCTGTCCAAAATAGGGAAATTAAAAATTCAGTGAAATGCCTCAAATGCAAAACCATAAAAATTTATACATGCAAAAATAAGTACATTTACAGTAGAATGCTATACTTAAGGACAGCTAAGACACCAAAAATAAATCCCACTTTAATCATCCTAGTTCAAAATGTATTTGCACTAGAATAACCAATCATATATGTGTGTAATTGTCATACTCCAAAGAATTTATATGTCCTGTGTTTCAGTGTCTGTGATGCTAATTATTGTTGAATAAACAATTGAAAGTTGACCACAAACCATCCACCCCGTAAATGTGAATACAAGTCACTCACTATTTGTGATAAAATCATAATTACACCGGCGTCTTAGTCCTGACATATTGGCAACAAAAACAGATCCAGTGCTTTCTTGTGTTTGTCTTACTTTTTCTGTTATTCACCCTCAAAATTTGACATTTCCATTTTTCTTTTGATTTCCAGGATGTTCATTTTCTTCATTTCATAGAAAAAGAACGTAGCAAAATCTTGAAAATCGCTGAATCTTTATGCAGTTCAGACATTACAGAATCGACAGCGGCTAACCAGATTAAATTTCCCCCGGCCGTTTTCTTGGAATAACTATTATTCTTTCTGAGAAAACAAGCTTCAAAGGCCTTTGATGTTGATCATTTGCCTCTGAAACAATACCGTCTCCTCAAGTTGAACTGATATTTGTACAAAACAGAGTACACATCATCCCTTAACATTTGGTGAGGTTGTAAATCAATTATTGGCCAATCACATGAATGAAAGAGCCTTTGAAGTACAGAAAACATTATTCAGCAATCTGTCAAACGGCGACAGCGAAAATGGGGTTTGACGTAATGGAGGCAGCCCTTCGGGCCCGTGACCTCAAGCCTGGCAACAAAAGTTGTGTTGCCTTGCTTCAGTGAGGCGGCCTATGGCCACTCATGGTCAGTGGATGGGTGGTGGGTTTGGTCTTCTGCCCCTCTACATCTCAATCCCATTTTTAGGGATAGTGTTTTTTTGTATTTACTCCTGTGTATTTTATTTAGTTGGCTTGTTAGACTTGTCTGTACACTTCACTCAGTTAGCTTGTCATTATTTTGTAGTTATTTTCTCAATGAGTTCTTTCCAACCTGAGTTTTGTAACGCTATTTTGTGTGTTTTCTCTGCTGTTCATGCTTATGCTTATTTCAATGTGTTTATTTGTACTTTTATTTCCTCATCCCTGGGTTTCGATAAAATATTATTATGTAAGTGGGTATTGTTGATTAAGGTGCCAGTTTTTTCCCCCGCCTGTGTTTGGTGTGAAGGACCACTGGGGTAATCCATCACAGCACGCCGCATGGCCTTTGAAGTTTGAAGGGACATCGTCAGACGATTCCCACTCCTCTTGAACATTTAAAGTCTCCCTTCATTAGAAAGCAAAACAAGCAAGATAACTATAAAGTAAACCACTAAGGCTATGATATGTTAGCAAGTTTGCATCTTTTCTGTGCCCACAAACATACTTTCAGCATGCCGCCTTATTGCGCATTGCCACCCTGATACCACTCTCCTTTTGCCATGGGCCGCTGCTACCTGCAGCAACGTGACAGGCTGTTAATTATGATTGACGGATGGCATTGTTCCATTTGGTGGCTGAAAACCAAAAGAATGACACATGGACGTGCGGATGTCCACATGCCTGTGTGGTTTTGGGCATTTTTCTCATATTTCTATTTAAGTTAAAAGCTTGAAATTTTAACAACTAATAGAAAGGACATCCATCTTGCATAAACCATTAAAATCTCAAAATCGGCCATGCAAAGGATTTTGGTGTCTTACCTGTCCTTAAAACATCCAAAGGGCTTAAAAAAAGAATAATATGATTAATTAATCTATCTAGATATGACAATATATTAACTCTTTACATGCCAAATTTCGGACCAAGTCAACAGCTTTTCTCGGCACACATTGGGCACAGAAAAGCTGTTGACTTGGGATATTTTCTCTGGAACTATAGGCATGCTGGTACTTGAATGAAAGGTCTTTTTACGAGAAATACTAATCTGAGATCATAACGAATATTCAGAATAGTTTGACTTCAGACTAGTTTGACTTTAGTAGATTGACTTTAGACATGATTGGCACTGATAGAGTTAAGAAGCATCTGAACAGCTAAATAGGAATAAGTAAATCTATCGACATATAACACTATATATTTAAAAGAAGCACCCGAAGGGCTGAAAAGGAATAATATACGTAAATCTATCTACATATGATGTCACACGGTCACATACAAACAGCTACACAGCTTAGACCTTACATTTCTGGTTGTTCAAAATTTGATACAATTTGTTACTGAACTTGCAATAAAATTTAAATGGCTCAAAGTCAGATCATAAACTGTAGTACATTTGCAGATATATGTTTTTTACAGTTTCAAGTTCATTTGAACTGCAAACTGTAAAAAAACATATATGCAAATGTACTTAATAAAGCAGTAATGATATTAAGAATTGCTTAATTACTGATGATGTGAAACATAAGCCAACTGGTTGGTACCTAACACACAGAGAGGGTAAACACAACTGAGGTGGACAGTTGGAAGAAGGGGGCAGAACAGTAAACATGGACGGAGCCAAGGTCCTACCTCTTCTTGTATGGTTAACCATACAGGCAAATATTCATGTAGCAAGGGTTGTCTGCTCAATGTATAGTGACTGAACCGCATATTGGATATTCCATATTGCTGTATGTATTCATATTCATATATTTCTTTTGTCAACAAGTAAACAACTTCAAACTACTTCAACATCTTGTCTGGTCGGTCAACAAAGAGTAGACACTCATCAGAATGTTTTTTGCAGAAAACTCTCATGTGAGCAGGAAAACACTGAAATTTAAGTGTGTAAGAAAGAAAAGTATTAGCATATTTACACAAACAAGAGGCCCATGGTCCCAATGCACTGCCGAAATATAATCTGATGATCATCACCAAAAAATTCTCTCTGCCATTGATGTCCAAGCTACACCCTCCAATCAAAACCATCTCTTTCAAATTTACTGGCCTGGTGACCTTTCAAAAATTGGTCAAGGTCACTGATATTACATAACATACTAGCTCTGGACATGATCTGTAGATCCTATAAATTTGGCATTTGTAATTCCATTTTTTTTCAACATATCCAATTTCATATCTCTCAAGACATTTTAACATAATCTCTAACAACATATAGGCGGTGCCACTAGTAGCATATGCAACTGAGATTTTGACCTCCTCCACAATCCCGCTTTCATGAGGATCTATCAAACATTAAAAAGATACTAGAGTGGTCACAAGATTTTCACTTTTTGACCATATATTACATAACACTGTAGGTCCCACCAGTATGGAAATTGACCCAGATTTTGATACACTTGATAAGTGCTAAAAGTTACATAGCCTATCTTGAAAACTGTTGACTGTATTATGCTCTGAAGCAAAAGTTTACAGATGGACAGACATGAGTGATTGCATGAGCTCTGCCACCTATGGTCAGCAGAGCTAAAAACTCTGAAAATCAGCAGATCAACTGACAATTCTCATCCCTGACATGGATCAAGCAAATCTTCCCTTCTGTGTATAACTTGACTTGTCTAAGGCTTTTGACACTTTAGTTCATAATTTTATTTAAAATGTTACATTATAATCGTATTAAGGATACCCCTTTCAAATTACCTAGAAAGTATCTATGTGAATAGTACGCTGAGTTCAATTCTGCAATATCAGAAACCCATCATATTACAACAGGTGTACCCGAAGGCTTCATTTTGGGGGCCACATTATTTATAATATCTATTAATGATACCGCAGAAGCCAGTCACAGATTTTAGTTAATAATACATGCTGATGATTCCACACTTATATTATACTGTTTGTTTAAATATCAATGATGCATACCTGAATGACAAAATTAATGTCCAATTGCACAAACAACAGGTTAAATGCCAACAATTTTTCCCTTAACATTCAACAACATGAAATTCATGATAATGCATCATATGAGAACAAAATTTACGTTTCCCGTTATACAGATGATGGAATCAATGGTCCAACAAGTACAAAAGGCTTATTTCCTGAGAATTACAATAGATCAATATTTGAATTTGAACTGGAAAGCACATATTGGTAAAATACGAAGTTAAGAATAAGATACCCAGATCTCTAGGTATTCTAAACAAATCAAAACATTTTTCTTGGCATTGAGTGTTATGATTAAGATTTGTAACTATCATTCATTTACATACATGTATTTACTATGGAATCTCAGTTTGGGGATTCAACGATTGTGCCACAGTGTCACAAAACCACCACCACTAACCTAACAACATGTCAAAGGAGGAACATCCCACCTTTGCATACTACCTGCATTTACAGGTATAATCCCCTGTACAGGTGTGGAGAGCCTATACTCACCAGGTGCTAAGGGTGTGGGTAAATTCCTCCATATTGTAGATTTTGTGCTGTTTAGTGACATACTGTAGTTCTAGAAATTTTCGCGCTCCATTTAATTTCGTGCTTTTCGCACTACCACCCAAAGTGCGAAATTAAAATGTGTGCAAATAAGTTGCATTGTATTTCACTATGCTGAATGGCATTGGATTTCGAAATTAAAATACGTGAAATATAAATATTTTAAGAAAAATTGAGTTTGCGTGAAATTAAACGTGAAAATTTCTAGAACTGTAGTACTTTGCACAGGTGAGGTAATTAAAGACGTTCGGTACACTGGTCAAAAGAATTTAGAAATCTCTGATTTTTGGTGTGAACCAAGATATTGGCATTTGTAACAAAATGCAAGCAAAAATTGGCATGTCACAGTGCTACTTTTGTCGCTAGGTGGCGCCACATGTAAGGACTACAGAAATTTGATAGCAAACATTATATATGTGGGTAAAAGCAAAAAAATAAATTAAGGATGCAAAAATATGCATAAAATAACTCAGTATGAGTGTATGCAATGTATATCAAGCCTTTGAATAACAAATATGTAGACAAAACATGCTGGAATGTGACTTTAAATTCATCTCGTCTTGCAAAAATGTATAAGTGCTCACATTATTTTTAAAGTTTGAAATAGAAAAAATATTTGCAGATCCCTGAAAAATTGTAGGGGGTTTCCAAAATATGCACTGATTTCATTCATTAACAAAAAAAGATATCATACAGTGCTATTTTTTCCGCAATTGTACAAAGAATTCATGCATGTTGACTTAATTTGTTCTAAGTTCATAGGTACAAGGTATCCATTCATTGTCTAACTCCGATACCATATCAATATACATGTATGTAGGTTAAGTAAATGGCAGTACGTTGTTAATTTTATATTCCAGTCATAATATATACTTTCATAGTTTTACTGAGAACAGGCAAACATTTTAAGATTCTCTCCATAGTGCAATACAGCAATGTGGAAAAAGAGGTAAAAATAAGAATATCAAAATAAAGTTGCCTTAATACACTGTCGAATGGTAACACAGGCAGCACATTATCAACTAGAACAGACTGATTTTCCAACAGAAAATCAAATGTCTCCCGCTGGAACACTTACGTCTCTGAACAAGCTAAAGGTGATAACAAATTACAAATGACCAAGTTTGCTTGAAAATTACAATCCTATTTTAGCTCTCACCTAGATACATTACTCTAGCAATTTTTATTCAAGTTCTTCAAGACTTATTGCAGAGAAACCAATTTCAATTAAATGACCCTGTGACCTTGAAAATTAGGTCAAGGTCATCCAAATACAATACCAACCTTGGTCTTTTCTTGATACATAATCCTACCAAGTTTCATCAAATTCCATCCTGTTTTTCATGACTTATCGAACGGAAACCAATTTCACATAAGTGACCCTGTGACCTTGAGAATTCGCTCAAGGTCATCCAAATACAATCCCAACCTAAGTCTTGCCCAGATACATAATCCTACCATGTTTCATCAAATTCTGTCAAGTCCTTCAAGACTTATCGCACGGAAACCAAGTGTTGAAGAACCTGAACAACAACAACAACTACAACAAGATTAAGAAGAAGCGGAAGAAACGGGCACTAAAACAATATGTCCCCCGGCTTCGACCCGGAGACATAAATATGCCTGTGCCACCTTTTGATGCTGGGGTATTACTGTGGTTCCCCCCACCCCCACCCCCAGTTGGGACAGCGTTTATCGTACCACATTAACAAGAAATGTAAAGTACACTGGCCAAGCCATATCGTTTTTAGGATTCTGTATTTTTTAGGGACAATGTTTTTTTTTTTACATTCCTCGCATACAAGAGGATCGGCTAGTACACTTAGTTCCACTGTTCTAGACTACGACCTTCGTTCCAGTTTATAACTGTCAGTGTTTACATGTGCATGTGGCATTTGGGCGGTGGGCGTGGCACTTTCGACGGTTGCTTGGTCAGCGTTCGCTGATTGTGTACATGCGTTTTGGTCTACCACTGCTGTGTTTCGACGTATTCTGCCTTGTTTTAAAGCATTTAGTCCTTTGTTTTGGCATTTGTTAACAAACCGCCCATTCTTTTTCCTTTTCACTCTTCGTAAACAATCCATTTTTCTCCGATGGAACTGTGCAAAATAGGAAAAGCGAACAGCAGCTAGTGTAGGTATTGACAATAACTGTATGGAGGCATTGGACCATAAATGGTTGCGCATATCGCGGTGTACCGAACGTCTTTAATGTGAATGAGGAAAAACTGTGCATTAAAACAGGGTAAAGAAAGATCAGGTTAGAATCTTTAATGGGTCATAGGTAAAAGACAAATACTCCATAATATGGTGGCTGAGAGTGAGCTGGAAAATCATACTTTAGAGGGATATCACAGGTGTGTAACAATGTGCTGTTTTGCCAAGTTAATTTTAAACTTCAAGTTTTAATTGGTTCTGTTAATTTCATTTGATTAATATTGTATTTACATTGTATATTGTTCATGTATGTTGTGTTCTGTTGTGTTCTATTCATGTTTGTCAAACCCATGTCAATGCTCTGAGAGACCCCACCCCAAATTTTCATTATTTTTAGGAACCCAAATCCTCATTGAACCAGTTTGGAATCTGTTAATTTAGAAGCTACTTAAATACACTGTCTCCGTCATTCTCATTCCTACATTCTTCCTCCGTACATGACTTTTTCTCATTAGCTTAATGATCTATGTCTTTCACATGACCTTTGCATCCTATGTCTATCCATGTCTCAGCTTTCTGGTCAGAGTTGGGTTTTGGCAAGATACATATGCTGTGTACATGTATTTTGTATTTGGGCCATTTGAACAATACTGTAGTCCCTCCTTTGAAAGACCACAATTGTCAGGTCTTTGTGTAGTACTTTTCATGTTATTTTTACCTCCTTTGAGGGACCACCTGCTTTATGTGACCGCCTTTTGGGTGGCACTAGGGGTGGTCTCTCAAAGGCGGGACTACTGTATAGGAAGATCACAACCAATATGAGCCAGCCATGCAGCTGTCCCGCCACATCTGCATACCTGGTTGTCTTAGTAACCACAGTCTAACCTGGTGAGAGACAGGCCGCAGCCTACACAGGGATGTGGGATATTGGAAATAAAGAATACTTAGTTCAGGCAAATGGAAATTTGTTCGTGTAACCAATTCATGTAGCACTAAATGAATACGACTTTGGTAATTTGTAAGCTTAAATTTCACTATAAGACACTAACTTTGCGAGAAAGGGGTACCTAGCGCTGTCTGTGACAGTGATATGCCCATGTGTCCTCTGTCGTTGACAAGCGGAAGCCTCTTGTTTTGTGGTGGAAAATTAATATGCATGTCTCGTATTGTGGAGTTTACTATTTTATCCGATGACGTCATATACACAATGAGAATACCACCACAAGGCTATAGGTGTACCCCATTGTGATGGTGTTCTGCACAACAGGGCTTATCACTACAAACAGACATGTGATGGCTTCCCTTGAGGGATGACGCAGAGCCACAGGCCACCATGATGTTCCTATAGCCAAGCTCAAACCTGGCAGGAAGAATTCTCAGTTCAGGTGTCAGAAACAAGATTCTCTTCAGTTCTTTTTAGGATAGCCTTGCAATTAGCACGTACAACACAGATATATACTTTTGCTTTGTTGATCAGTAGGATGTTTCTCTATCCATCCTTCTTCATTTTGAAAGTCTCCTTTTTGTTTGTTTTGCTGCATGAGAAGTCCAGCACCTTAAGAGCCTGGTTGATCTGACAGCACTCGTGGGTTCTGTCAAGTCCTGTTTATGTGTTGTATTCTTATAGGGATAATACATGTATAGCACTTAGGCCTAGATCTTTTCCCAATTATTGTCACACAATGTATGTTCTCCTTTCATTGTTTTCAAAATAAAATATGTTTCAACCCAAAAAACAAGGCCAAAACAAACAAGCTTATAGAGTTCTCACCCCTCCTGGCGAAGAAATATGTATGAACTTAAAGAATACAAAGTTGCTGAGGCACACATCCTCATCTCTAGCATTTAGGGCAAGCCTTACTCCATGTGAAGCTATACCGTATCTAGAAATGTCTGAGGACAACATTACAGCAGAATCAAGACCAATTAAATGACCAGGTCACAGGTCAGCCACCAAAAATAGACATCAAAGTATAGTGCTCCCTCTTTATAACACACCTCATTACAAGGCGGTTTCTGATATAACACGGTGGGTACCATGGCTCCCACTGAAATAGTTTTCCCATTACTTCTACGTTAAAAGTCTCTCTGTTATAAGGTGGTTTTGCTATAACACGGTATACCCTGTGGACCCTAACACCAGCGTTATAAAGAGGGAGCACTGTAATTCTGATCTAGGAATCAAATGTGCACACAACGAAAAATGGTTAATAAACACAAGGCTTAATTGTGTCACATGCTGAGTACATAGGAGTGGCTTTTATGTACTAGATTAGACTACAAGAAGGCATAAAGATAAGTTTGACAATGCACATAGATACAACCCACAAACATCCATTGATATTACCCACCATGGGACCTGCACCAGAGGAAGTTTCCGGAAGTTCTGATGCACTTTTGTATTGTGATACAGAATTCAGGTCAAGACTGAACAAAAACATCCAGCTGCAAATAAAACATAATTATATATACAAACATCTATTACAAAATGTATACGAAAAGTTTTGGTCATAACACAGTCACATAGACAGCTAGGTCTTATTTCCAGCTGGTTGTTTCTGTTCAGGCATTTAATTCAGTTTGGTGACATACTTTTGCACAGGGGAGGTGATTAATGTGAATGAGGTGAAACTGTGCATTAAAACAAGGAAAGATCTGGCATGAATCTTTGATGGGTCAGACGTAAAAGACAAATAGAGTACTCCATAATGTAGTGACTGAGGGTGAGCTGGACACTGACACTTTAGAGGGGTATCACAGGGGTACCCCATTGTGATGGTTACCATTACAGGGTAGTCACTTTGGACAGGTCTGCATACATGAATGTATGCTAAGCAGGGCTCAAAATAAGTGGCAACACATTGTTCAGGTTGTCTGGAGGTTGCACCGTTTCATTTTCTGGAGAACTGTGTTTAGTTCACCATAAATACTTTTCTTTTAAGAATAAAAATGATAACAGGTTACCAATAGGTTACCACTTCGAAATGTTAGGAGACCTATAAACTTAGGTCTTAAGCTTTGTTCATTTCAAGGCCTGTAAATAGTCACTAGTTACTGAGGCACACATCCTCATCTGTAGCATTTAGGGCCGGCTTTCCCTCATGTGTAGCCATATCTAGAAATGTCTCAATGCAACCCTACAGCGAGGGGAGGTCCCTGGTATGCAGGTGCAAATAATAATTTTACCCTAGTACAAGGTACAGATAATAAGAAAATGTACGAATAATTGTTGGTATGAAGTACAGAAATTAAAAGGGATTCTAGTAAATTAGGACAGCAAATAGAAATGCCCAGTATGCCAGTACAGAAAGCCCCTTATCCCCCCCCCCCCCCCCCCCAGCAGAATCATGACCAGCTGAATGCCCAGGTCACAGGTCAGCCACCAAAAATAGACAAAAAAGTTGAAGTAATTAATCAAATGTGCACACAACAAAACTGTTAATAAAGACAAGACTTGTGCCACGTGCTGTATACTAAGAAGGGGGTTTTACATGCTAGATTCTACAAGAAGACATAAAGATGAGTCTCTGAATAGTTGTGGAGACAACCCACAAACATCCATTGATATTACCCACCATAGGACCAGCACCTGAGGAAGTTTCCAGAAGTTCTGATGCACTTTTGTTTTGTGATGCAAACTTCAAGTCGTAGCCTGAACAAAAACATCCGCCTGCAAATAAGACGTCATAACTATATACAATGTACACAAATCTATGGGAAACATATATAGAAAAAAAAAAGTTTTATCAGAACATCATATAGGAATAGTCAGCTTCTTGCATTTCACCTAAAAAAAAAATCATAATAACAAAGGTCACAAGCTCCTTCGTACTCTGGGTTAACCCTTTCCCACTCATAGCACCTGGATGTAAACTGTCATCTGCCTTAACATTTTTATTTAAATTTCTCAATAGGCCTACTAGAAAATATTTTGCCAAGATTTGTACGCATGTAAGACCATTCAAGATGGCATGCCCGAGGTCAACTGCTTTCCTTGGTGTGTTTGATGCAATGCATCCAACCTGCACAAGGAATGCTATTCAGTCGTACTCGGAACGAAAAAGGATTCACCAAACACTAGTCCTCAAACTGGTGACAGAGCTTGCAATGAAAGGTGTAACAGTGGCATACACAGAAGCTTCTGCTGCAAGGAAGGTGACCGCTTTGATGTACACTACCAAGATCACAAATGTGTCCATCTCAAATTTGACATATCATCAAAATTATGCTCCTAAATATACAAGTACAGGTAGCTCCATGTACATTTTGTTCATGCAAATTAAGTTGTAACTCACAGGCGCATTTTGAAATAAAAAACAAACACCCAAACCCTAATCAGGCTGTTACTTTAAAATTTTTTTATATTTTCAACAATAATGGTCAGGAAAAGGTAAAATTGAGGCATATGTCACATCTTTTGTATTCGTTTTTTCACCTACCTTTGCCATATAACACAGCTACCCACAATTCATCATTCTTCTCAAACTGGTCAAATGCACGGATCAGTTCCTGTGCTGTGGCATAATTCACACAATTCCTCTTCTCAGGACGGTTGATGCCAACAAGAAAGACCTTGCCAACTGTCTCAGTTTCCACCAGCTTACCTACAATATAGTTAAAAAAAAGATTATTTTGCAGTATTTGTACTGTACAAAGTGATAAATATATCCTGGGTCTTAAAGAGCTAACGGAATAGAAAAAGTCCCACTGGTTTTGCCACAAGTCATGCATCAAGTTACTATTGAGTATACCAGACATCACAAAAACCTTCTTTTTTTCTTTTATTTGCAGGCCATTTGGGCCCATGAATATGGAAATTTCTTCAGGCCCAGGACAGCTTTTTGTCAGCCCAAACTATATATCAATATTACATGTATATCAAATGGCAAAAAAGTGTCAGTCTTTTGGGCTGACATATCAATGAAAGGTATCAACCCAAAGTCATATTTTCAGCAAAAGCCTACATCTAGTTGCCTGCTAAACGACTTTAGAAGGGCAGTAGTAAGTGGAACCCCGTAACCAGTCCATATGCAGGCAGACATCCAGCAACTTTTCACAGTGTCTGGCATACTTGGTATTTTTTTTTTTTTTTTTTTTATTTATTAAGCTTCAATCAGCAGTAGTACATAAAATGACATAAGATACAATAAAATGTTTGCTGCATAAAACATACTGCCAATTAGGAAGAGTCAAACAGGTGAACACACCTATACAAGTTGACTCCCCGTTGGTGATCTAATGAATGAAATGAGTACAGCTAGTGCTGTGTAATAACGATGTTCATGGAGATAAAACCAATTTACTACACTAGAATGATGTATAAAATGTCTGGAAAGGCATGATAAAATCTGAACTTTACAATATAAAGAAAGCACCACTTAAAATAGTCAATTAATATCATTTGGATGGTGTGTCAGATTACAACTAGTGGAGTGGGTTAGATTGGGGACCCCCAGCAAAGTGACGGGGGACAAAGCCGCGCAGGTGTTCCTTGAACACCGCAGCAGACACCGGCTCTGCTGGTTTTACTCCACAGTTGATAACATATTGGTTAAAAAATAAAACACATATTTGGATAGACACACTGTAGTAGCACCAGATACATACTGTCACTGTACATAAAAGCTGTCACAAATTACCCTCTGCATTTAGCACAGAAGCATTTACTTCTCCATGTGCATGTATTAGAATCATCAAAATAATTGTTTCTCAAATTATTGTAATGCTGCTTTAGTCTGGATTTGAACATGCCAATTGTAGTGGAAGCTTTTATGTTATGTGGCAAGTTGTTCCACCTGTAGATTGTGCGATTGACATATGAGTGTCTGAATGTTTCTGTGCCGCAACGGGTGGCCTCAAAACGGATAGTATTGTTGGAATTTCGTAGCTCGGAAGTATAGGTTTGGAGTGGAAACAAATCTTGTAAATTTACTGAATAGTATCCATGTAGACATTTGTATAAGAATACTAAATCCAGAATTTCACGCCTATCGGATAGAGGATGAAGATTACACTTAATAAGTCGTGCTTTGTAGGTGTCATTGCAATGTACTCCCAAAATATACTTAGTTGCCCTACGCTGGATAGATTCTAAAGCCTTTAGGTTTTTCTTAGTGCCGACACTCCACACAACACTGCCGTACTCTAAATGGCTTGGTACCATTGAAATATATAACCTCTTGGTAGTTTCAGGAGGTGCTTGGTATCCACATGTACGTTTGATGATCCCAAGTGCACGATTGGCTTTCGTACAGCATTTTGTTATGTGGTTAGACCAGTCGAGGCAAGAGCTTAACTCGAAACCAAGATCATTTTGGGAGGACACGTGTAAGAGGGGTGTATTGTTCATGTTGTAATCAAAGACGACTGGGTTTCTACTAACACTAAGTACAGAACACTTATCGGCATTAAAATTCATTCCCCAAGTTTTACTCCATGTTAACAATTTGTCTATGTCGTCTTGGAGAGACGATGCATCAGCATCTGAGTGAATTTTCCTGAAGCACTTGGAGTCGTCTGCAAATAAAAACATTGTAGTTTCACTTGACAGTGATGTGGGGAGATCGTTAATATATAACAGAAATAGGAAGGGCCCTAAGATGGAGCCCTGCAGAACTCCAGATATAACAGGTTTAAATTCACTTTTTTGACCTTCCACTAGTACACATTGACGTCTCTCTGATAAGTAGTTAGTGAACCAATTGTACAATTGACCATTTATTCGATTTTACATACATTAGAAAGAGGGCAAACATTTGAAGCTCCCAAAGTATGTGAAACATCCATCAATGCAGATTCTTGGGTCTGCTTATTGGATAAAACAGTCCATGTATCCTGTTATGCTCTAGTCCTTTTGTCCAGAACCACCTCCTAGCTGTTGCTGCCCTATTGACACAGTGAGGAATGCAGTGTCAAGATAGCTCGAATAGCTAGAAGATAGAATAGCCTTATTTGGTCTAAACCATGTGGTACAAGAATACATTACTAAATTTTAAACCAGGAGTCCATGCATTAAGACTCCAAGGAGTCGCTGACATGTAGGCCACCCTAAAGATATATTGTGCTTAATTACTATGTTTAAACTCATACGCTGAAATATTTCTAACACAATACTGCAAGCTGAATGATAGCAGATATTACAATACTTGAGTTGATAGACCAAGTGACAATAATATATATGAGTAATTATCGTCTGTTGCAAACGCGACAATTACTAATGTTACAGTTAATTTCATAATGATTAATAATATAATTCCCAGCATATTGTGAGAAGCCTTTTAAGGAGTGCGTATCAATTTTTGTTATAACTATCTCAGGTAAGTAATTTTCATTAATTAAATGTGGTATTTTATGTCTTCAACATAAGCGATTAATTTTGGTATTTGCACTGCTAAACGACTAAACAGTACTGGTAGTCAAAAAAGAAATATTATTCACTGTTGCATGATATCTACATGGTATTGTTGGTATTGTTACAGTTCTTCTGGGTCCATCAGTGCATTGAACCCGGTTGTGTTGTTTGTTTGCAAGTTTGCAAGTTTGTTTATTTCTCAAAAACCCCTTTGGGGTACATGAGTACATGCAAGTCAAAATATACAGTGTGACATACAACAATTAACAAAGCCATACACAATTATAAGATCAAGTTGAACTGTCACATAAAAAATAGTTTTTAGGTGTTCACATCAGTGCTCCATGCAGAAGAGGAAGCTAAGGTTATCTAAGGCACACCATTACTCTCCACCATTATCAGTTTGACTAGTTTGCTGAGTTTTAGCAAAGCTTTCCTCTCATTTGACCCAAATAGTTGGGCAAACTTAATAGTGTTGGGGTGCACGCAATAGTACTTTTTAATGAGAGACTTGCGTGCTTCTTGAAAATATGTACAATCAAAAATGTAATGAAATTCATCACCAAGCTCTTTAAGGTTACACTTGTTACATATTCTTTCTGCTCTTGGTATATTTTCATATCTCTGCCTTTCTATAGGTAAGTGGTGATTTGACAAACGGAAACGTGTAAGATACATTCTCAAGTGCTCTGGTAAGAGGAGTAAATATTTTTCAAGCCCCAAATCCTTTTTAAATACTCCATAGTTTATGCAGGTTGCATTATTATACATTTCGTTATTCCATACTTGCAGATACTGGTCCTTTGCTCGCTGTGCTGTAGCACAGGTAAACCAATTTAATGAGTGATGAGAGGTAATTTGATTATACCACATAAATGCCATCCCAAGGTCCTGTAGATTTGACTTTACATATTGGATCCAGGGGGATACATAGATGCCTTCTGCATCAAGCTTGTATAGTAACTTATACATAATGAAGGAAAGTTTGTTGTCATTGTTGCAGTTAGTGACTCTGTACCAGTAATTGAGAACTCTACTCTTGACAAGAATGTGGAGAGGAAAAACTCCAAGTTCTCCATATACCATGCATGAAGGTGTAGATGGTTTGACTTTTAACAACATTTTACAGAACTTCAGTTGTAGACGTTCAATTACATCAGTGGCACTTGGACCCCATACCTCAGTGCCATACAGCAAAATAGGCACAACCATTTTATTAAAGAGCTCTAGCTGCATGTCAATTGGTAGACCTAGGGATCGACTTCTTTTCAACAGAGAGAACATGGCTTTAGATGCTTATTCCACCAGGTGTTTTTGTGTCTTGTTACTCTTACCATTATAATTGAATTTAATACCTAAGTAGGAGAAATCATAAACTACTTCTAAAGTGGAACCATTAAACATAAACGCTGGGAATTTTCGCATTTTGCCTCGCGAGAAAATCATTACTTTTGTTTTTTTAACATTGACTTGTAGGTCCCATTTCTTGCAGTAGGTATACATTGCATCAAGGGCCTTTTGTAAATCTTCGGGTGTCTCTGACATAATGACTGCATCATCAGCATATAAGAGAAGGCATAACTTTAAATATACACCACAGTCTTCCATAAAAGTACCAATCTGTTGAGTAATTTCACAGAGGCCATCATATTCAGCACTTATATAACTCTGGAGGTCATTCAGGAAGATTGAAAACAGCAAAGGGGACAAGTTGTCTCCTTGACGAACTCCATTCTTACATTGAAAGAAGTCTGAAACTACAGGACCTATTTTAACACATGATTTTGCCATAGAATACAAGTTATATACCACATTCATAATTTTTCCAGTTATGCCACTAGCAAGCAATTTCTGCCATTGATAAGTTCTATTTACAGAGTCAAATGCTTTTTGATAATCAACGAAAGCAAAGTATAATCTTTTTTTCTTCATGAGGTACAGGTCCACCAGTGTTTGCAGTGTAAATACATGATCAACAGTACTATATCCTGGCTTGAAACCTGCTTGCTCTTCTCCCAGTAAATTGTTTTCTTCCAAATACCCCATGAGTCTGTCATTGATGACTGCTGTGAATAATTTGGCAAAACAACTTACCAGTGTTATCCCTCGATAGTTATCTGGATTGTCAACTTGACCTTTGCCTTTATATATTGGCCTAATGAAACCTATGGCCCAACTCTCTGGTATAGTTCCACTGTTTAATATAACATTAAAGATCTTTGTGTATATGGGGACCATGATGTCCCCTGAGTATTTAAGAAACTCATTTAATATTTGATCTGATCCACTGCATTTATTATTTTTTAGTTTTTTCATTACTTTTTTAACTTCATCCACTGTAAACAGGGTATTTATCATATCATTCTCCCTTTCTTTCGAAACCTCAGTAGTGTTTATTGGTACATTGTGTTCAGTGTTTTTATTTCTGTTGTTTAATTTTTGGAAATGCTCCTTGAATATTTCCACTTTACATTTTGTACTTTCTTTTTCCCTTGCATAATTGGGGCCACTCAGAATTTTCCAGTAAGACTTAGGATCTTTGTTTTTCATTGTTTTCAATTTATGGATAAATGATTTCTGGTATAACCGAAACTGCTTGTTTAACTCCCTCTTATAAGATTTGCTTGCCTCTTTTCTAGCTGCCCTGGTTACCTCATTATCTGTTTTTTTATTGATATTTTTCTTTTTGAAGAAATCTTTCCTTTTGTTGTCAACATTGGCACATGCTCTCTGTGCTGTGCTTGTAACATCAAATTAAAAGTTCTATAGTGTGTTATCTCTGGGTCATTCCAGTAGTACTGTAGACCCCAAGTAATGCAAACAAATGGATGTCTGCCTGTGTAGTGATCCTGAAAGATTTCTACGGTGTCTTTCCCCATCTGGAATAGAACACTGCTCATAAGTTCTGCAAGACTGTGGAAGGCTGTTAAGAGAAAGTGAGTGTGACACATTTTAGGCCTTGTGAAAGGTATTTCATCTTACTATGAGAATGTGAACACTCACTTTTTCTTAAAACACGCTATGAAGTCAGATTTCAGATTTCCAAGTTGTACGACCTTCCAGTAAATAATATGGTGTGTTAGGGCGTAACTGTTGGGTGACCTAGTCATGGTCCTGAGCCAAGGTCCAACTTACCCAGAATGTGTATTCTATAACTTTAAATGGAGAGGAAGTTGCTTCCAAGAGTTCTAGGTGTGTTTTTGTTGTAGGAGGTAACATTTCTCATATTCCAAATGCTGGTTTACAGAGTGGTAAAATGGCTTCCATAGCAGACACAGTTAGACACTTTCTGCAGTAATTTGGAGTCTAAAATGAGTAAATAATTCATAAATTTAGACAGCCGATTATGGTGCAAGGATGAATGATCTTGGTGACTGCTGAAAAATGTAATATGACAAGTTATGGGGGCTGAGTACCACAGGTTATTTCGTTTTAAGCTCTCTGCGGTTGTTCAAGTTTGTGCTAATTAGCATAATAAATGTACGCTTCATAATAGTAATCACGTAATGTTCGGCAATGGCAAAGGAGTTGTATGCTCTGCCTGTTCCAGAGGTTGCCAGGGGAACAACCCGGGGTTGTGTTAATTACAAGTGTGGTGATACATCTGTAGGCGCTGTTAATTAGAGCAAAACTGTTCCTTTATGATTCATAAAAAATAATGAGAGGAAAGAAAGAAATATGAATTGTATTTATTGGGATTTATATATACTGGCTAAAAACAGAAATCAGTAAAATTCCTATGAATGGAATTCTATTTTCCTGCTCAAACATGTCAAAATGTAGTACACAGTTCAGTGATTCATATGTGTTTTTCTTAAAAATGGAATTGCAATGACACAGTTCTGGTCTTGGAACTGAAAATAACTGACAGATGAGTAAAACTAATAACTGGTAAATTTCTTGGGGAACTAGTTTCATAATTTGATCTCCGTAGGCATAAATTATGAAATTGGGTGTTTAAACCCATGTATATATTTCTTGGAGAGAGTTGCTATTTATATATGGACTAAAGGTTTATAACCTGTGATGCAAATTAAGGTTCCAGATTGGCCAAAGGTTACAATTTAATTTAAAAAGAATTGTTGAACACAATAAGGGAGAAAGAGGCAAAACGATATTAATATGTTGGTTTGTGTCGTCTTGTCTAACAAGATATGTTTACGGGAAAGATTAAAATCTGGGTAAAAAATGTGCTTATAAATGTATAAAACAGGTTTCCTGAATAATAAACATGTGGTTCTATTTTAAACTGGTCAAATCAGAATCCAGTAGATCGATTCTTGTTCAATGGAAAGATCACTATGGTGAAAAAACCTGGACACATAAATTATGTTAATGAGGAGTGTTGCCTGTGGAAGTTGCTATGTAAATATTTATTTAAAAATAAGTTGAATGGATTTGCAATATATATATATATATATATATATATATATATATATATATATATATATGAAAATTTAATACTATGAAGTTTTATACATAGATTTTGTATTTATTGAAGTTATATTTAAAGAAAACAGGTATTTTATATACTGGTTACAACATTCTAAGTTTTGGAAAATGGACAATTTTATTTCCATATTCTGGTAGTGTGGTATGTCAAAGATTCCTTTATAGACAATACTAAATTTTTGGTGGTCCTATTGGGAACACTGACAGTTGCATTCCTAGTAGTAGATTTTCCAATTTTCTGTCCTGAATGGTCCTACTGGAAAGACAAGATACTGGTTGATTTTTCAGGAAATATCTTGCATAAATTATTCATTAAACCAGAAGTTGACCTGAGATGTCAAAGGTCATTACATGTTGACCTCACAGGTTGAAGGTCATCACTATTTTATATAGCACATGGTTGTTCAATGTTGAGACACGTGTTGATATCGGAGACATGCGCCTCATGAGTTGATGGTGTTGAAACCTTGATACACGTTACTAATTTAAACTTAATAATATTTCTATGATCTTTAAGTTTATAAATACATGTACTGTGCACTCAAATAAATGAAATAGGATGGGCTTAAGAAAAATTAACCAGGCAACTTTCAATAATGACATACTCACAGGTGGTAAATCTGCTCCACAAATTTTCTGGAATTAATTGTAGAATATTATTTTAAATTGGGAATTTTCTAATGTGGGAATAGTTTTTAAATTAAATTATATTTTATAGAAAATTTCTTGTATTTGAAATTTTACTGGATGATTTTCTCTTGACATAAAGTTTTTAGGATCATGCAAAACAAAATATTTTTGCAAACCTTCACATCGGACAAAGCAAGTTTATACTTTTTGTGCTGCATAAATTAACCAGTACTCCATAAAGTATCTAATTTTAAAATTGTAAATGGTTATTGATGAACTTTGTAACCGTGAATTTGAATTGTAGGCTTTATCAAGCAATGTCTAAGTAAAGAACTGTTAAATCTTAGATCCATTTGTTATATTAGGATAATGAAGGAAAATGATATTCTTTTTATGAAAAGTATAAATAAATGTGAGTATCTTGTTAAGTCTTGGGATACATTAAGGATTGTTTCTTAATGATGGCCACTTTATTCAAGATCCAATTAACCCTTGTGGGTTTTCTTCTTAAAGTTTACTCAAGCCTTTCAAGATAAAAATAAATCCTATTATGACAAATGATCTTTGATCAAGAATGAGAATTATTTCATGACTTCTTTCAAATTTGGAAAACACATAAATTCATTGATAATATTAAATTATAAATTATATGAAATTACAGGAGACTCTGGCTCTAGTTTTTAAGTTGCAGTGTCAAACTGTGTGGGGCTCAAGAGTGCAACAGGTCAAGCTTGCCTGAGTGGTCATCCTTACCTGGGACTTATATACACAAGAAAGGTAACACTTAGACCACCTAAAGACTTAAGTGAAATTATTACTCATGGACAGTCAAAACATTTGATATTTATTATACAAGGACAATCAACACACTTCATAATTACTTTTTTTTTTAGACTTAAGATTTATTAGAAATAATAATATGGACCCCTTTTTGTTTTTGTTTTGTTTTTATTTATTTGGTAAAAGTAAAACTTGTAGTTATATACCTGTATTTTAACTTTCAAATTATGTTTCCTTCTGGTTTAAAAACAGAAGATCTACTGGATATCATGCACTTATCTGGATTTGTAAAAAAATTATCATTCAACAGTGGATCAAGAGGTCTTTGTCCTACAAACCTTTCAAAGCTTAGCTTAAATTTATTCCAAAGTGATAATTAAAATTTATTTTCCTTTAATGTTTGAACTTTAAGATACACCTAGTTTGGGTATAGGACCAGGACGGATGTTGGACCAAGAAATGGCTACACTCTTTTTACCAGTCTCCATGGTAAAGGCAATGCTCACTAGTCATTGTCTACTTCAAAGCAGCACCCTTGTAAACTTAGGAGTTACATTTAGGTTATAATATTATGACAGGACTCCCAAACATAAAATGTGCTTTAAATACAACTTGAATTCTTGGTTGCTATTCTACTAGGACTGTGGCTTTTTTTTTCTTCTTTTTTTTTTGATAAATCCTTGAACCGACTGAGCATAGGTCCGTTCTTGGTTAATGGATGGTGCAACGCAGCATGGTCACAAAATACATCCATTAATTACACATGCTAAGAGTGTGCACTGTTGTGTCACTGATGATATAGTTGTAGTTACCTTATTGGACACAACAGCAGAGGAAAAAATCCAAATCTGAGTGAATGATCACTTTAGTTTCTGCACTGTCCATCACTCTTTGTCAGTTAGTAGAAGCTTAAAACTTCATTTTAAGGAGGCATCAAATCATGATTAGATGCATGTTATTTTACATGGGGACTAAATTTAAATTAAAAGAAGAGACTCATGGGCCTCATGCTCAGCTGACCACCATAAAAAGAACCCCCCCCCCATTTTCTGAAATGTATTCCATCCACAAACTTCAAAAATTAATCAAGTTTAGCCATATCATGCAGTATTAAACTTCCACATGATACAAATTTTTGGTACATTTGGCATCATTTGCCTTATTCTTTATCAAAATATTGAATTAATTGTCCTCTTCTTAAGTGCTTAATGGCCTTAAAAATTGGTCAAGATCATACAATCATTGGGTCATGGTGACCAATAACGTAGATCACCCAGCAGAGTTTTATATACTATATACTTAAGTGCATTTTGGATCCAGAGGCTAAATTTTCCTTGCCACTGGTGTCCAAACTACACCATACCATTACAAACTCACCTTTTCCCACTTAATGGGTCTGGTGACCTTACACAAATAGGTCAAGGTCACAAATTCTACATATTATATTAGCATTGGACATGATTTACAAATTCTATAAATTTAGCTTATCTAATTCAATTAGTTTTCAAGACATTGAATTTTTGTATCTTTCAAGCCATTTTAACTCATAATTTCTGTCAAATTACACATGGCGCCACTAGTATCATAAGCAGCTGAGATTTTGACCTCTTCTGCAATCCTAACTTTCACGAAGATCCATCAAAAATTAAGGATGCTGGACTGGTCACAAGATTTTTACATTTTCACCTACATATTACATAATATTATACTATACGTGGCACCATCAACATTGAGGTTGACAAAGATTTTCATACACTTCGTAACTTCAAGACATTAGATGGGCCTAACTAAAAAATTGTGGGGTGCAGAGCATTCACTTGATGACCCCTATTTTCCAACTGACCATGACCATCAACTCGGATAAAAAAATTGTTAGCATTCAAAATATGCACCCCCACACCAAGCTTTCCATATATGGTCTGTTTGTTCAAATTGGGTAATAAATTTTCAAGTTATTGAAGAAAAACAATAAATTTGGACAAGTGCCAAAATCCATAATAGCTGGGTCACGGTGACCCAAAAAGTACATCACTATGTACATTTTTATCTACAATGTAATCAAATGCAATTTTGATCTGGAGGCTCAATTCTTTTTGCCATTGATGTCCTAGCTACACCCTGCCATTACAAAATCCCCTCTTTCAACTTTACAGGCATGGTGACCTCATAAAAATACGTCAAGGTCACTGATATTTAAGAACATTCTAGCATTGCACATGGTCTATATATCCTATAAATTTGGCAAGCCTAATCCAATTACTTTTATAAATATGGAATTTTATATATTAAAATACATTTTGGCTCATAATTTCCCTCAAATTACAGGTGGTGCAACTAGTATCATTGGCAACTGAGACTTTGACCACCACAATCCCACCAAATTCCGTGAAGATCTGCCAAAAAGTAAAGATGCTAGAGTGTTCACAAGATTTTCTCATTGTGACCCCCATATTGCATAATATTGTACATGGTACCACCAATATTGAAAGGGACCTAGATTTTATACACCCTATAGTCCTGAAAGTTATATTGGGCTAACTTGAAAACTGTGAATGGTATTGTGCTAATGAGCAAAAGTTTATGGACAAACAGACATGACTGGTCACATCAGCTTAGAAGCAGAGCTAAAAAGCAGTGTTGAGTCAGGCTATCACTTTCTGGGCAGTGAGCTTAGTACACATCACCTGGTCTCTTGCATGGTGTGAAGATAAATGATCTTGGATCTTGGCGAAATTTAAGACTCAAGGTACAAGAAAATATTTCATTACCCATGATGTCCCTGTATCATGTCTTGGTCCAATAGACTTCGACACAAAGTGAAGCACTTCCATGATTACCATTAATCTATGTACAGTGTCTGGCAAAAGGGCTTTTATTAGAAACTGTTATCAAACAGTGTTATGGGTCAAGTTTTGAACACCTTGGGGAATATGTATAATTCAACTTAGAGCTTTAAGGTGGCACAAACCAAGCTAGGCACTTAGAGGAGCACTGTCTTCAACCCACTCTCCTGTTTTGGTTTTTATTTTTAGACCCATAAAACTCAATTCTTGTTGCTTTGGATCTTTACATTATATATACACCAAGAAAAAAACTTTTTTTGGGGGGGGTGGGTGAAAAATGGAATTTTACACCAGGATCCGATTGGAGATTTTTCACGGGATTATTGAAAAATATAGTACTTAAAAACTCCAAAATTTGTAAAATGAAACTTCGTAGTCATGTCCAGGTTCAGTTCCTTCACTTTTCCCATAAATGCAATAGATAAATTGTAATTGAATATTAATTATGATATTCGTGAAAATAAACACTTATTCATGTTAAGGGGCCATAAAAGTGCCTAAAAAAACATATTCCAAAATGCAAGGAACCAGTCCTACGCACAAGTGATAGCTTTAATTTGATATTACAAACTCATTGTATGTTAATTTTTAAACATGCTATTTTTTATTTTATGTAAATTTTGCAAATTTTAATAAGAATTAAATTGAAATAATTTAAATGGTGAAACCTGAAAGTCAATAGTAAACTAGAACAGGCTGATTTTCCAACAGAAAATGAAATGTCTCCCCCTGCGCCCTTACTATTGTCACTTCCCAATTCAAATCTTTCTTGAGTTATCGATTTTACATGTCATGCCCATGTGACCTTGAAAAATAGGTCAAAGTCACCCATCTGCAATCCCAAGCAAGGTCTTATATAAATTTCAACTTCCGAAGTGAAATCTTTCTTGAGTTATCACATACACATTGATTTTTGATGAACTGCCCACAGGACCTTGAAAAGTAGGTCAAGGTCATACATCTGCAGTCACAAGCAAGGTCTTACAAAAGTCTTACATAGAAACATAATCACACTAAATGTCAACATCTTTAAGACAAATCTTTCTGGAGTGCATCTGCAATGATTTTTAAATAGGGGCCATGTGACCTTGAAAATAGGCCAAGGTCACCTATCTACAATCCCAACCCAGTTGGTATTATGTTACATAATTATGCAAAATTTCACCCCCCTAAGTCAAATCCGTGCAGGGTTGTTGCATCCGTGTCAATTTTAGATGACATGCCCATGTCGCCTTGAAAAATATGTCAAGGTCACCCATCTGCAATCCCAAGCAAGATCATATATAGGAAAATCTTCACATAAAATTTCAACTTCCCAAGTCACATCTTTCTTGAGTTATCACAGCCACATTGATTTTAGACGAAATGCCCATGTGACCTTGAAAAATAGGTTAAGGTCAAACATCTACCGTCACAAGCAAGGTCTTACGAAAGTCTTACATAGAAACATAATGGTACAAAATGTCAAGCTATTTAAGTCAAATCTCTCTCGAGTGCATCTGCAATAGTTTTTTAGAAGTGGCCATGTGACCTTGAAAACAGGTCAAGGTCACCTATGTGCAATCCCAACCTAGTTCATAATCATGCAAAATTTCAACCTCCTAAGTCAAATCCTTGCAGAGTTGTTGCATCCGCATCAAGTTTACATGACATGCCCATGAGACCTTGAAAATTATGTCAAGGTCACCCATCTGCAATCACAAGGAAGGTTTACTTCTTTACAAAAACAAATTCAACTTCCTGAGTCAAATGTTTCTTGAGTTATCGTGTCCACAACACACGCAACAATGTGTTGAAGAAGAGCAAGAAGCGGAACAAACGGATGCAAAAACAATATGTCCCACCCCCCGTCGCACGGGGAGAAATAATTCAAATTTAGACAAATGTTTTCTTTCAACAAATATATGCTTTTGATATTCTTGCATGAAAAATGAATGAAATAATTACATATTCTATGTAAAAGTCATGAAGTGTATTAGCCCCTTAAAAAACGATGTATTGTATTTGGCTTAGATGTAGTCAACAAATATGATAGTTCTTCCTCTTGGCACCACTTGTGTACCTAGCAAATGTGAAAAAAAACAGTGAAATGTGTCATTTGGTTTAGGTGTGTGCACAGAAAAACATGTACATATACATGCAGACTCAAAAGCCTGCATATTGGGGATAGGTCTTGGACCAGTAACCTAGGCCTTATGCATTTCCATGTTAAAATAGCAACATTCACTGGCTAATATTTCTCATATTTGAAACGTAGAATCACAACTTCCTTTGCATTCTATTTCAAGTTTATACCGATAGCAACAAGTTAAAACCAAGAAATGGGGGGGTCATGTGATTAGATTTTTTTTAACAGGTGCATTTGTGTACCTTACCTCCATGATTTACTGTTCTGCGACAAACATGTCTCCACAAATACAACAAGAGGGCTGTGTGCACAGCCCGAGCCTCAGCTGATCTGGACATTCATCACACTTGCAGCTCTATGAACTTGGGAAAGGATCAAGGACACCATGTTCTGAGTAAGTCTGACCTTTATAGAAGAACACTTACAAGTGCAACATCAAAGTTCAAGTAGTTCTCAAGTTATAATGAAGAGTATAAATTCATGTATGTTGCACTGTGACCCCACAGCTCTATGAACTGACAAGTCAGCTGAGCTAAAATCAGGAATCCGCAGCATTCCCACATAGTGAACAACTTTGTTTGGCCCTTCCATTAGGAACATATCCACCATGTGTAAGCTTAATCTGAGTGACGGTTCTGGAGAAGAAGTCGAAAATATCTATAACACACAAAAATTCACACAAAAAAATTAGAAAAAAACTGCAGCGCCACCTGGTGAACAAATTAACAACAAGGAGTCCCTAGATGTCTTCCTGTGTGATATCAAAGCATTTGGGTAAGCAGTTTCGGAGAAGAAGATTTTTTAAGATTTGTCCAAAAAAAACAACAACAAAAATTCATTAAAAATCCAAAAATCACTGGAGCATGACCACGTGAACAAAATTGGTAGAAACCCATCCAAGGTACATCCCCACCAAGTTTGAAGTTAATCTGGATGACAGTTTTGGAGAAGAAGTCAAAAATGTGAATTAGCATTAGAATGCCCATTGACTTCCATAGTAATCAATAGGAAAGCTGCATTGACCGATAAGTACCCGAATGGAAAAAATCGTTAAAAATCAGGAATCAGCAGCATTCCCACATAGTGAACAACCTTGTTTGACCCTTCTACAAGGAACATATCCACCATGTTTCAGCTTAATATGAGTGATGGTTCTGGACAAGAAGTCCAAAATAGCTATAACACACAAAAATTCATAAAAAATTAGGAAAAAATTGCAGCGCCACCTGGTGAACAAATTAAGAACTAGGAGTCCAAGGGAGTGTTCCTGTGTGATATCAAAGCAATTGGGTGAGTGGTTTCGGAGAAGAAGATTTTTTAAGATTTACCCAAAAAAGACGAAAAAAATTCATTAAAAATCCAAAAATCCACTGGACCGTGACCATTTGAACAAACCTGGTAGAGACCCACCCAAGGCATATCTCCACCAAGTTTGAAGTGAATCTGGCTGACAGTTTTTGAGAAGAAGTCGAAAATGTGAATTGTGGACAACAGATGGACGGACGACGGACAGACGGACGACGGACGGACGGACGACGGACGACGGACCCTCAAAAAACCTCAGCTGACTGACAAGTCAGCTGAGGTAAAAAGTTATCAAATGATCTAAAACATTTCTACAGTAGCAATGCCTTTCTAAAACTCACAATTGATAAGTATTTTTCTATCCAAAATCATGATGGGACTTAACTTGGGATGCTCTGCTTGTGTGTCACTGTGACATTAACATCCAATAGACACAGCAACAGTATTCAGTACTCGATCAAAATAGATCAGCTGACCCGACCATGAGAGGTTACTGGTCAAAGACCTAGTCCTGCGCACATAAACGTTGCACTTCGAACCTCTAATGTTTTTTTTTTTTTTTTACAACATTGCGCACTTGTCATTAATTAATTTCATTCTACAATGAAAATTCGATGAGAATAAACTGTGGCCAAAGCAAATGATAGTAGCATGACTGATACTTGCAAATAAATCTACCATGGTTAGCAATATATTTTACCTCTCAACTTAACAAGAAGTTACAGGTCTGTGAACTTCCAGGCCAGGGACAGGGTGCAGTTTTCAATGCCAGGCTCATATAACTTGCAGTTAATTAAAAAATGATATTCATCCTCAATTTCTTTACAGGCTACACATAGGCGTTCATGCACCGGAGTTTTAGGATTGGAATTGAAGGAGATACTGCCCGTGCAACAGGCAAATTTTGCCATGCAGCATTTGAAAAGAGAACTAGTATCATGCACCCATCCCCAGGTACAGACTCCTTGTTATACAGAGACAAAAAGTACCAAATTTTCAACCTGCACATCAAGTTTGTTTATCTGAAGATAGTGAAATAGGTTAAGGCTTGACAACGTGTATATGTTCTAGTATGATGTTTAGCACTATAACATTCCGTCCTTTCTTGTATGTGTATATATATATACGTGTGTGTATATATATATATATATATATGTACGTATGTATGTATATACATATATATATATATATATATATATATATATATATATATATATATATATATATATATATATATATATATATATATATATATATATATATATATATATATATATATATATATATATATATATATATATATATATGTGACCACCCTACCGGAACCAGGGGCTGGTATAGTACATGTATATGGTATACATTTTTTAATCTCTCTATCTCCAAGGTGCTGTGCTGTGTTGTTCTATTAGTCCTGCAGCCAGCAGTAGGCGACACATGTCATTAATTGATATACTAGAGTTATGATACTTTGATTTGTGATATTTCCGTGTGTCACTGACTGAACCCAGTGTTATAAAAACGGGTATCTGGATTTTATTTCAGGGTGTAGCATCACCATTTGTATTATGCACCATTCATCTGTTCATTGTATTTATTTGCACTGTATAATCCCTAGAGGGCGCTATGTACTTGGTCCCTGTGGACATTTTGTACAATAAACGTATTACTACTGCTGCCAATGGAGAGCACTCGGAATGGAACTTTTCTAGGTGGCGGGGTTTTCGTCAGCTGCCCGGAAGCCCCTCATGAGTTACATGTACTTGATTCTTACCACTTGTTGCACTCGCCCGTCTGACGGCAGTCGAAGTCCTGCATGCTGCAAAAACAGATGAATTTCTCAGCAGGCATGGTAGGCCTATGCGCTTGAAAATATCCGCCATCGTTCTATAAATGGTGATGAGTAGAATCACAAACATCCAAGCCCGCACATACATGATAGGTGTTTCAACAGTAGCTGCATACGCCTTATTACTGTCATCCATCCATCACTGAGAACAAATTAGCCTGTGTTAAATTTCTACTGTACTTAACCCTTTCTTGTCCACATTAGAAAACACTGAGAAAGTCACTGCAGGTCTTTGATAAGAAATTACCCCCAAAAGTCGCTGCAGTACTCTACGTACGTCACCCTTCTTTCAGTTTTGATCCATTACGATGAATCGAAACTGCTTATAAAATAATTGATTTGATTTGATTTAGTGCAAGCCTAGACTGGCTGTCGTCTGGTTCGTCATATTTGTCCCAAAGGGGTTAATACACAGGGGTGTTTAACGGCGTTGTGGGGTGCAGTGAGTCGCCGAAGGAGACAAATGTTTAACCGCGACGTGGGACCAGTGAGTTGCCGAAGGCGGCTCATTGGTCCCATGTCGCGGTTAGACATTCGTCGCCTTCGGCGATCCACTGGCACTGGACCCACGTCGCCATTAAACACCCCTGTGTATTAACTCCTTTGGGACAAATAATGAAATATGACGAACCAGACGACAGCCAGTCTAGTGCAAGCCAGGTTACATAAAATCATAATGCATCGAAATAATATTAAAAGTAATATCACAGTGTAACATAACTAAAAAGAACACAAGAGGTAGTTATCCACAATACACAAGACAATGTCAGTGATTTGATTTGATTTTATTTTATTTGGTGCTAGCTAATACATATAAAAAGAATACATCGAGATGAATTCATGATCCCTGCTTATTTCCATTGGGGTCCTTGTGTATAAAATAAACTATCTGATTTTCAGTGTCACGTTAAAATAAGGAAGTGGATATTGTTACGATAACCGTAACTGTGTGCTGGAAGGTTATTATTACGGCAGTCACGTGATTGCCGTAACAATAACACGGTCACTGAGAAGCTATACTATGCATACGGCCGTACAGGGCACAGGCTGTTTATGCCGTAAATATAACAGCACCGCAGAAACAGGGTTGAAGTTACGGCTGCCGTGACTGTACTGATTTACCGATATTTTTACGTGAATAGCTGATACTGTAGGCTATATCATGGCTCTACTGTTAAAATGTAGTAAAGTGTATTAAACTGCGACACATACTTTGTTCAGGTATGTACTATGTTTGCAACCTAGCTGGTTCAAATAGCGGAGTTACATTGTATCAGTATAATAACTTGCAATCTTCACGCGATGAAAGGTAAGGGGCCCGGGTAAGGGGCGTTCGAACCATTTGATATGGGGGAGGGGGCTATGTTGTTGTTTTTTTAAATAAAATTGTTCAGCAAATGGGTGGAAAATAATCTACTCACAATGTTTTATTAATGGACATATAAAAATGCAAGAGAAAAATATTTGCTGAATTTTTCTAAGGATAAAAAAGTCTGTTAGGCAGGAAAAAAACGTACCGCCCTCAGTATAAAATGGTCTGCCCCTAAACAAGTCGAAAATCCATGCCTGCTCAAAGATATTAAAATCCCAAGATAAATAACTTTATTATAGGCCTAATGGTTCAAACAATTGTAGGAAGATAATCTTTATAAATTTGCAGATGCCGTTCAGACTGTGTTCATGCAACTACATGCAAATATCCCCACAAATACCACCATGACGGATTTACACAACAGACTAGCTTAAATCATGGAGCTAGGAAGAGCTTAATCGACAGTGCTCATGTAGTTGTGCCGGCATTGTTTTTCACTTCCTCATGGAAATTTGAAATGAAAAACAGTGTTATTTGAAGAACACGCATATTTGGTAATGTATCAATGCGCCACTGTTCTTGTTTTCAACTTTGGGATAGAAATTATGTGCGTGATGGAATTTCACCAGCACCTGGACACGTGTTTATCGCATGAGAGAAATTAACTCTTATTTAATTAACTAAATTAAGGTGGTCAATCTAAATGTGTTTCAGATCTGTTGGCTTCATAGGATTTCACTTTCTTGTCTATTTCTGAACGCCTGAGGGCCTCCTCCAACTCTTTGAAAGAGTTGAAATCGACCCTCCGGTTCATCTCGATACGTCCGCTCTTCTCGGTCATCGCTGCGACTAGTGCGAGAATGAATTTGAGTAGGGTGGTGTAGTCGCGGGCTTGAACTGAGCTGCGATCTGATTGGCTATTCAGTATATTACGCCATAGCCGGATAATTAACCATTGCGGCCGGAGTATGTTATGATCACGGTTACCGTAACTTTAGCTGGTGGAATAAGGTTTACGTCAACCGTAACGGTAACCACTTCGTATTAATTATTATAACACAGGCTGTCACGGGCATGCACCCAGGCATGGTTTTCCGCTATATATTTTTTTCCGACCTTCGATCATAAATTTCATTCCTATCTTGTTCTGCCTTACAGATTTGTTCCATTCAAACATTTCAATGAAATCAAAACAATCAAATTTTGTTTAAAAAACACCAATAACCACGTGACCCATCGGAGACAGTGATGAACAACAATTACATCGTGTTAGGTCGGCTAATGGCAATGCAAATTTTCGCTTCGTCCACGTGTAACCTTGCGATGACTAATCTGCGTATTTTCCTTGCCGTCCGTAATGAATTTTCACTCCTGCCTTTATCTGGGTCTAGATTTGTTCGATGGAAGTCTTTTTGGCGAAAATATGATGTGAAAATTTAACATATTAGTCCAATAATCTTTGCGTAATAGGACTTGTACCTGCCCAACATTGCGGACATAAGACAAGCACATGGAGAACAACGAATTTGATTGGACAGTGAACGGCACGTGATCAAATCCAACCAGTGAGGAGCCCGGAAGTGCTCTCAGCATTATAATATGAGATGAAATGACGTACATCCATTCCCATTCTGGGAAATTTTTTTAGGGATACCCCAGGAAAATTTTTTCTTAGCAAATAAAAGAGCTTGTTGCATAGAAAGATGAACATCAGAGGATTCCATCAGTATAATCAATAAATTGAATAATCATGAGATTGATAATGGTCGATGCAAAACACCGTGACCGCTTGGGGCAATTTTTGCAGGTGTATCATTGAAAATGCATTGCGTTTTTGTGCATGCGTCCACAGAGACGCAAAATGACAATGTTTTATTAATTTCCAGGCGTCATTTCTTTATTTTTTGCGTCTATGACGCAGGACGCAAGCTTAATGTGACCCCTGCTGTCTCTTAGAAAAAAGTTGTGGCACCAATCTCTACATGTAAGTCATTAGAGTCATTTGATCCATTGAACTAATGCCTAGATAAAATAATGCAAAGATAGTTGAAAAAAGTAATGATTTCCAAAAGCATGAGCAAGATGAGGCCAGGTATTGAGGTAAAACTGGACATCCTATTTTTTTTTCATTTTTTTATTGAACGTTTCCATACATATCATATATACATTGTGAACATATACAAAATATTGTACTGTGCATACATTCAGAGTCGTTTGTGTCAAAGTAAAATACATTTATAATACATAGTTAAAGACTTTCCACAATATTTAGCCATCTTTTCTCAAAAATATGTTGCTTCCCATTAGAATTCAATATATGCTGTTCAATAGTTATTTTATATTTCAGGTACTTTAAAAATTCAATGAAAGAGATATTCTGTTTCTTGCACAATTCTTTGTGAATGTAATACTTGGCTTGTAATAAACAATTATTCAAAGCATATTTGTTCGGCATCTCATAATAACCGAAAATAATGTTGCTTGCAGATAATGTTAACACTTGAGAATTACAACTATTGAACCAGTTTTGAAAATGCGTCCAAAATGCATTAATATAGTGACAGTCCCAGAATCTATGTAAAATTGTGTCTTTTTGGTGGCAAAGATTATAGAGTTCAGAATCAACAAGTCCCATTTTGTACAGTCTTGCATTATACACAACAAATCTATGTATAACTGAGAACTGGAATGCTTGAAGTTTACTTTCTATAGTGCGTTTAAATGTAAGACCGAATATTTTACTCCATACTTCTATCTCAACGTTAAGTATGTCTGGCCACTTATTAATACATGCAGGAACTTCATGCATCTCATTTTCTATAATAAACCAATAGAATTCTTTACAACTGATATTTTTGATATTCTTTTTCTTGCCATTAATGATAAAAAATACAGTAGAAGGATTTTCTGTAAAATGTATATTTTTTAAATGCCACTTTTCTTTCCATTCTCGAGTACAGCTGATATCAATGAGTAATATTCCAGAAAATTTATTCGTATATTTAACTTATTTTGCAATTCTTCTATATTAAGGAATTCTCCACGCATACTTAGTATATCACCTATAAATTTAATTCCTTTTTTATACCACTGTTTATAAAATACAGCTTTCCCACCAACCATGATAAATGCGTTAAACCAAAAGAACTCATTACAAATAGCACTCAAATGTTTGGGGTGAGCAAAATTTCGGAATAATTTCCAGGCAGAAATAATGTCTTTATATAAATTATATTGTGAATTATCCAAGTAACATCTACTCATAAAGAGATCCTTAATATCTATTTCCGGAATGAATTTTTGGAAGACGACAAGCCATTTAGCTTTAACGTTATTAAAAATGCGTTTCACCCAGTTTAACTGAAGAGCAAGGACTTGTGTGTTAAAATGTGTGATTTTAAGTCCTCCATTTAAGATACTCTGGTGCATGACTGAACCTTTCACTTTATGCGAGGAGTTATTCCATATAAATTGATATATTGCAGATTGTACTTTTTTGACAATATTATCATCAGTGTGTATTACTGATATTGGATACAGAAGTTTTGAAGTGGCCAGGCTTTTAGGAACAATATTTTTACCTATTAATGATAAATTCCTAATCCTCCAAACTTTAAGAATTTCTTTAAAGGACTGCAATTTTGAACCATGATTCAATCGACACATTAAACTTTCATCCTTATCAAAAATAATTCCTAATGTGCAAAATTTGCCTTCTTTCCAGAAGACTGGTAAATCCCAGTCTTCATCAAACTTCTGTTGCCCAAGCCAGTATATACTAGTTTTTTCAATGTTACAAAGCAACCCAGAGTATTTTCCAAACTTATAATAGTTTAGCTGATTTCTGATCCGAGACAAAAAAATGTGGTGTCATCAGCCAACTGGCTAACTTTAATTTCTTGATTACCAAATTTTAAACCACTGATATCTTTATTGGCTCTTATCATTAGAGCCATTGGCTCAACCGCTAGAACAAATAAGAACGGAGCAAGAGGACACCCCTGACGTACACCCCTCGAAACTGGAAAAAAATTAGAGAAGTTCCCGTTATTAATGACACAGCTAGAAGCATCATTATATAATATTTGAATCCATTTACGAAAGTTTGGTCCAAAATTGAATGCTGAAAGTACCTTATCAATGTAGTTCCATTCAATGGTGTCGAATGCTTTTTCAAAATCAATCAGTAATAACAGTCCAGATAGATTATGTTTATCGTAGTAATGTATAATATCTGATATAAGTCTAATATTTTCGCCAATATATCTTCCCCTAATGTAACCAGTTTGATCTTCATGAATCAAATCAGGCAAAAATTTCTGTAACCTTAAAGCTAACACTTTGGTTAAGATTTTGTAATCAATGTTTAATAGAGATAAGGGTCGCCAGTTTTTTTAACAAAGTACGAGATTTATCTTTCTTTGGAATTAGGGAAATGATTCCTCTGCTTTGATCAACGGACAATTTATTATTAACTTCAAAAGCATACTGTACACTGTTAAAAACTAAATATTTTATATCATCCCAAAAGAATTTATAGAACTCTGCTGTAAAACCATCAGAGCCAGGACTTTTCCCATTTTTAAAACGTTTCAATGCATTTGTACATTCATACATTGTTAGGGAACTGTCACAAATAATTTGGTCTGTTTCTTTAAGTTTAGGCATGTCAGGATTTTCTAACAGCTGTTTATATGTATTTTCAAGTATTAAATTATCCCAGTCCAAGTTTTTAGAAGTGTATAAAGTCTGATAAAATGCCTGCTCTTCATGTAAAATTTCTTTCGGATTAGTTACTTCCAGATTGTTTTAAAATAATTTTGTAATGCATTTATTTTTATAATTTCTTTTTTCAAGACCTAGAAAATATTCTGTGTTTTTTTTTCCACCTAATTCTGTCCAGCGCGCTCGAGAGCGAATCATTACACCTTTGGTTTGTTCATCATTGATTTCTATCAATTTTTTTTTCAATTTCTGCAATTCTGTTTTGGTCTGCATCACTTAATAATTCTTGAGATGAAAAGTTATCTAATTCCTGCCGCAAATTTTGTTCTTTTTGCCTTTGTGCAAACATTTTATGTTTTGAATATTTTATGGTCATCCCTCTAATATTACATTTAATAGTGTCCCATAGTAAACCTTCATCAGCCAAATCTGAATACTTCGTACTGTCAGAATTTATCATATCTTTTACCTGTTGTACATAATCAGAATCCTTTAATAATGCTGCATTGAATTTCCAGAAGCCTGGCCCCCGTTTTTCAAAAAGATCCCCCTTAAGACATAGGGATATCAAACTATGATCAGTTTTGATTGAAGGCTTTATTTTAACATCTGTTATATATGTTGATAGGAAGGATGAAATTAGCCAAAAATCTAGACGACATTGAATTGAGGGATTTTTTTGCTGCCAAGTAAACATGAAATTATCCTTATTTCGTGAGCGCCATATGTCTAATAAGTCTAATTCGTCAATTAACAAATTCTGAATACCATGTCCATATCTACTGACTGGTGAACATGTTCCGCCTCTCTTATCTAAATCTAGATCTAAAATAGTATTGAAATCACCACCAATAATGATATTTTCCCCAGAGTAATCTTGCAATAATTCATATAACTGTTCTAAAAAAACTAATTGTTCTCTTTCATGGTTTTTTGTGGGTGCATAAATGCTAACCAAGATGAATCTTACATCACTTATCATAACATCTAGTATCAAATACCTCCCTTCTGGATCACTAATTTCATTTTGAACAATATACTCTAAATTAGTTGGCATTAAGATGGCAACACCCCTACTATTGCTTGTGCCATGGGAAAAATATATTCTAGTTCCCCACTCATTTTTCCACATTATTTCTGTTTTCAAGGTACTATGTGTTTCTTGCAAGAAACAAAAACCCTTATGAAACTTTCTAATCCAGTGTAAAACAGATCTTCTTTTGAATGTGTCAGAGAGTCCTCTTGTATTTAAAGAGAAAATATTAAAGTTAAAAGCCATATTTATAGAATGTCAGGTACCCATACATCTTCACATAATGTGAACCAAACTATATAAACAAAATGAAAGAATATATCTTTGAAAACACCACATTTCTGCCTCAGAACAGACCACATAATATACGTAAACAACGACACTGAGATATTCATTATGCAAGGGAAGCCTGTACCTGAAATCAAATATAGTACCTATAATATAATTTTTTATTAAGTATCGATTTATTTGCAGAAAAGATCTGTGTAGCATATATATGACTCAAGATGACAATTACATTTTATAAGTAGAAAATACACCATGTATGACTCAGGATGACAATTGCAAAGTATAAGCAGACAATACATTATGAAAACGTTCCTTTTACAAAGCAAAAAAACACACATATCAAACAAAAATTAACAAAAAGAAAAGGTGGGGGGAGGGTACTTCAGGACAAGCTCCCTGGGGACACAAAGTGAGGATCTCCATTCTAATGGAGTCCAAGCAAATATAAACAAGATATGAGAAGAAACATGGAAACCACCATGTTGTAACAAACAATACAGCAACAGAAAATAGTTAATAATCTACACGAATGGACTCTGCCGTGTGTAGTGCTTGCACCAAACAACTTATACATGTACTGATAATGTTAGTATAGTCTTCAGTACACATGCTTTCATAAAATTATGCATACGAGTGACCAGAGCTACCCATACCTGCAAGATACCTTTACTTAAATGGAGACAAAAGTCAAGTTCAAACATGAGCTTCTAAATATCTGAAAGTGTACAATGTAGCCTAATACTGAAAACATGGCTACCCATGTCACATTATGAAAATTATGAGTATTTATAATCAACAAATTATACTTTACTGTACATCATACCTAACCTTCAGCTGCTAAGTACATACCCATGGAAACAGGTCAGTGCATATAATTAAAAAAGATAGACTATATATTATCCAAGCAAACCTATGCATGCCAAGGCATACGCGTGTTAATTCCTCAAATGAATAAGGAGGAGAATGACATATATAAAAAATAGATAAAAAATAATAATAAAATAAAATAAAATAAAAAATCATAAACGTATAGGCTACCACCTTTATTACATGTATATTGTAACCTGCTAGTTTACCACAAACATAAAATGTGTTGCTGAGTTAGTCCATCCCAATACTACCAACTAATAACAAATAAGATTATCAGCTGCTTAATCTTCAGCCATAATGGACACGCACATGTATGTACACATGCACATCAGTGCATGTTAGTTGAAAAATAGAGAATATGATATAATATATATTTCAAGCGTACCCGCTACCTGTCCCTAGGCATACACATATTATTTATCTCTAAAGAATAAAGATTAGTGTGGTGTCTATAACTGAGAAACCAGATCAGAAGTGAATAACCTATCTAGTAATGTGCTTCACCATATAATACATGTATATTGTAACCTGCCTGTTCACCCACCTATCCACCACTGACAATTCCACCAGGTGGCACTCCGGTCAAATTCCACAGAATGATATAATACGGTATATTATACACTCAAACTAAGAGTGTTCCTGGTCTCAGACTCAAAACATGAATTACATGATCACCATACACTGTACTTGTCCACTCTAGATGAAAGGGTGGATTGCAAGATCAAATTAAGTCACCAAAATCAACTTAAGTCATGTGAACATACGAACATACACTATTATTGTGTTCAGTCCACCATATACATGATGCACTATATAGATTATAGTATCCTACATGCCTTCAACTAAGAAATTATACACTTGCCTGTGTTCCACATATTTATTTAATGTTAAATCAACTTAAGTCATGTGAACATACGAACATACACTATTATTGTGTTCAGTCCACCATATACATGATGTACTATATAGATTATAGTATCCTACATGCCTTCAACTAAGAAATTATACACTTGCCCATGTTCCATATATTTATTTAATGTTAATTAACTTATTGTGTGCTTACTCTCCACCAGGTGGCACTCCCGTCAATTTTCCACAAAATAATATAATATGATACATTATACTTTCAAAACATGAACCTGTGTGATCACCAAACGCTATACTTGACCTTAAGATGGAAACGTGGATCGCAAGTAGACCAAGGTGCAAATAAATGTATCAATACCTTTATGTACGTTACCAGTTACTTCATCCAGCCTTTAACCCAACATATTTAATTTGGTGATGACAATAAGCTTGAGTATGACAATAATAGCAACAAGATATAGAGGGGATGGGTGCACAATTCTATGAACTTACATGACCTCCAACATACTTGTACATCCTATTTTTATCCTATGTGTGTGCTTGGATGTTTGTGATTCTACTCATCACTATTTCTAGAACGATGGCGGCTATTTTCAAGCGCATAGCCCTACCATCCCTGCTGAGAAATTCATCTGTCTTTGCAGCATGCAGGACTTCGACTGCCGTCAGACGGGCGAGTGCAACAAGTGGTAAGAATCAAATACATGTAACTCTTGAGGGGCGTCCGGGCAGCTGACGAAAACCCTGCCACCTAGAAAAGTACCATTCCGTGGGCTCTCCACTGAAAACTGCACCCTGTCATAGGGCCTGTGCCTGGCCTGGAAGTTCACAGACCTGTAACTTATTGTTAAGTCGAGAGGTAAAATATATTGCTAACCATGGTAGATTTATTTGCAAGTATCAGTCATGCTACTATCATTTGCTTTGGCCACAGTCCACAGTTTATTCTCATCAAATTTTCATTGTAGAATGAAAATTAATGACGAAGTGCGCAATGTTGTAAAAAAAAAAAAAAAAAAATCACGAGAGGTTCGAAGTGCAAAGTTGTTTATGTGCGTAGGACTTGGTCTAGCTTTGACCAGTAACCTCTCATGGTCGGGTCAACTGATCTATTTTTATCGAGTACTGAACACTGTTGCTGTGTCATTAAAGTGTGTGTGTCAACACACACTTTTCTGTTTTTCCTGAAATTCATTCTTTCTCTCTTTCCTTCCTTCCTTCCTTCCTTCCTTCCTTCCTTCCTTCCTTCCTTCCTTCCTTCCTTCCTTCCTTCCTTCCTTTACCAGCAAATTTGTCCGACACTTTTCTCGGACACTATTATATATAGAAACTCCAACTTGGCATGATTGTACCTCCACACAAGGAGTTTGACCATTTTATACAGAGGAATGAACATGTTTAAACTTATGCAAATTAGGGGCATTTGACATTTTAAATCTTGAATATCTTCAAAAAAAGTATATAAGTTAGAGATGTCATTCCAACTTCTACTAGGGGGTTGTTGACCAGTGCGCATCTAATAGATTTAGAACAAAAGTTGTAGCAATTTAAATTATGCTAATTAGGAGCATTGAAAATTTTAAAACTTGAATATCTTAAAAACTTTTATAGGTATAAGTTTGACAAGTTTGACAAGTTTTATTTGCAGTCCATATTCAGTACAAATGACTGTTGTTCCATGGAGGCTCATAACAATATTAAAACAAAGAGAATATAAAAGGTAAGTTATATATACAGAGAGACATAAATTAGGATAATAAGATATCCCACAATGATGGATGGTATGGGGTGATTACTATGGAAATGGATGCACAGGGAGTATGATAATAAATAAGTTGCAGGTCAAATATAATTAAAACTGTTCTACATTTCTGAATATGTGACCCACAATGTTCTTTTTAAAACTGTAACAAGAGCGCACATCACGGATATGCTGGGGGATGGAATTCCAGGTCTTATTACCTATAACTGTGAGGGTTTTAGATGAAAATGATTTTGGATGGAGAGTTTTATAAAGCTGGCCCTTGGTGGCAGATCGGGTATTATATTTGTGTGCGGAGGCCGCTGGAGTAAAGTATTTGGATAGGTACTCAGGAGTCTGGTTATTAATTATTTTCCAAAGGAATACAGAGTAGTTATAGAACATTCTCTGTTTTGTACTCATCCAATTTAAGGTGTCCAGCATATCCGTGATGTGCGTTCTCGTGTGACATTCAAGAATAGTTCTCATTGCCCTATTTTGTATTCGTTGTAGTTTAGTTAAGTCTTGTTTGCGCAGACTGGTACTCCAGACTGCTACAATAGTCAATGTGGGGTAGAACCAGGGTATTGAAAAGGGTAATATAGATGTCATTTTAACTTCTACTAGGGGGTTATTGACCATTGCACATGCAATGAATCTAAAACAAAAGTTGTAGCCATTAAAATTATGCTAATTAGCAGCATTTGACATTTTAAAACTTCAATGAATATCTTCAACACTATAATAGATAGAGATGTCATTCCAACTTCCACTAGGGGGTTGTTGACCATTGCGCACCTAATGAATTAAAAATAAAAGTTACAGCAATTTAAATTATAAATGCTAAAAAGCACCATAACAAATTTTAAATCTTGAATAACTTCAAAGCTATAATAGATAGAGATGCATTCTAACTTCTACTCCTGTGTTATGGAATAGTTGTACATTGCCATACAAACATGCTTTGAAGACACACACACTGATTTGCTATGCAGGAAATCATCTTTCCAATTTGGATTTTAATATCACCGGAGCAGAGCATCCCAGGTTAAGTCCCATCATGATTTTGAATAGAAAAATACTTATCAATTGTGAGTTTTAGAAAGGCATTGCTACTGTAGAAATATTTTAGATCATTTGATAACTTTTTGTATTTGTGGAGACATGTTTGGCGCAGAACAGTCAATCATGGAGGTAAGGTACACAAATGCACCTGTGTAAAAAATCTAATCACATGACCCCCCCATTTCTTGGTTTTAACTTGTTGCTATCGGTATAAACTTGAAATAGAATGCAAAGCAAGTTGTGATTTCACGTTTCAAATATGAGAAATAAGCCAGCAAATGTTGCTATTTTAACATGTAAATGCATAAGGCCTAGGTTACTGGTCCAAGACCTATCCCCAATATGCAGGCTTTTGAGTCTGCATGTATATATACATGTTTTTCTGTGCACACACCTAAACCAAATGACACATTTCACTGTTTTTTTCACATTTGCTAGGTACACAAGTGGTGCCAAGAGGAAGAACTATCATATTTGTTGACTACATCTAAGCCAAATACAATACATTGTTTTTTTTAAGGGGCTAATACACTTCATGACTTTCACGTAGAATATGTAATTATTTCATTCATTTTTCATGCAAGAATATCAAAAGCATATATTTGTTGAAAGAAAACATTTATCTAAATTTGAATTATGTCTCCCCATGCAACGAGGGGACATATTGTTTTTGCGTCCGTTGTTTCCGCTTCTTCTTGTTCTTCTTCAACACGTTGTGTACGTTGCAGACGCGGTAACTCAAAGATTTGATTTGGAAAGTTGAAATTTCTTGTGAAGATGTTCCTATATAAAACCTTGCTTGGGATTGCAGATGGGTGACCTTGACCTATTTTTCAAGGTCTCATGGGCATGTCATCTAAAATTGACACAAAAAATGCAACAACTCTGCAAGGATTTGACTTAGGAGGTTGAAATTTTGCATGATTATGAACCATAATATGAACTAGGTTGGGATTGTAGATAGGTGACCTTGACCTGTTTTCAAGGTCACATGACCACTTTTCAAAAATCATTGCAGATGCACTCAATAAAGATTTGACTTAAAGAGGTTGACATTTTGTATGATTATGTTTCTATGTAAGACTTTCGTAAGACCTTGCTTGTGACTGCAGATGTATGACCTTGACATATTTTTCAAGGTCAAGTGGGCATTTTGTCTAAAATCAATGTGGATGTGATAACTCAAGACAGATTTGACTTGGGAAGTTGAAATTATATGTGAAGATGTTCCTATATATTATCTTGCTTGGGATTGCAGATGGGTGACTGTGACATATTTTTCAAGGTCACACGGGCCTGTCATGTAAAATTGACACGGATGCAACAACTCTGCAAGGATTTGACTTAGGAGGTTGAAATTTTGCTTGAATATGCACCATAATACCAACTGGGTTGGAATTGTAGATGGATGACCTGGACCTATTTTCAAGGTCACATGGTCACTTTTTAGAAATTATTGCAGATGCACTGGAGAAAGATTTTCTTAAAGAGGTTGACATTTTGTGTGATTATGTTTCTATGCAAGACTTTCGTAAGACTTTGCTTGTGACTGCAGATGTATCACCTTGACATATTTTTCAAGGTCAAGTGGGCATTTTGTCTAAAATCAATGTGGATGTGATAACTCAAGACAGATTTGACTTGGGAAGTTGAAATTTCTTGTGAAGATGTTCCTATATATTATCTTGCTTGGGATTGCAGATGGGTGACTGTGACATATTTTTCAAGGTCACACGGGCCTGTCATGTAAAATTGACACGGATGCAACAACTCTGCAAGGATTTGACTTAGGAGGTTGAAATTTTGCTTGAATATGCACCATAATACCAACTGGGTTGGAATTGTAGATGGATGACCTGGACCTATTTTCAAGGTCACATGGTCACTTTTTAGAAATTATTGCAGATGCACTGGAGAAAGATTTTCTTAAAGAGGTTGACATTTTGTGTGATTATGTTTCTATGCAAGACTTTTGTAAGACTTTGCTTGTGACTGCAGATGTATGACCTTGACCTGCTTCTCAAGGTCACGTGGGCATTTCATCAAAAATCAATGTGGTTGTGATAACTCAAGAAAGATTTCACTTCGGAAGTTGAAATTTATATAAGACCTTGCTTGGGATTGCAGATGGGTGACTTTGCCCTATTTTTCAAGGTCACATGGGCATGTCATGTAAAATTGATAACTCAAGAAAGATTTGAATTGGGAAGTAACAATAGTAAGGGCGCATGGGGAGACATTTGATTTTCTGTCGGAAAATCAGCCTGTTCTAGTTTACTATTGACTTTCAGGTTTAACCATTTCAATTATTTCAATTTAATTTTAATTAAAATTTGGAAAGTTTCCATAAAATAAAAAACAGCATGTTAAAAAATTAACATACAATTAGTTTGTAATATCAAATTAAAGGTTAGCACCTGTGTCTAGGACTGGTTCCTTGCCTTTTGGAATCTATTGGGTTTATGGAAAAAGTGAAGGAACTGAACCTGGACATGACTACAAAGTTTCATTATGCAAATTTTCGAGTTTTTAAGTACTATATTTTTCAAGAATCCTGTGAAAAATCTCCAAATTGGACCCCTGTGTAAAATGTCCATTTTTCGCGCCCCCCCCCCCCCACAAAAAAAAGGATTTGAAAAAATTTTCTTGGTGTATATATAATGTAAAGATCCCAAATAACAAGAATTATAGCTTATGGGTCTAAAAATAAAAACCAAAACAGGAGAGCGGGTTGAAGACAGTGCTCCTCTAAGTGCCTAGCTTTGTTTGTGCCACCTTAAAGCTCTAAGTTGAATTATACATATTCCCCAAGGTGTTAAAAACTTTACCCATAACACTGTTTGACAATGATAACAGTTTCTAATAAACGCCCTTTTGCCAGACACTGTACATAGATTAATGGTAATCATAGAAGTGCTTTACTTTGTGTCAAAGTCTATTGGACCAAGACATTATACAGGGACATCATGGGTAATGAAATATTTTCTTGTACCTTGCATCTTAAATTTCGCCAAGATCCAAGATCATTTATCTTCACACCATGCAAGAGACCAGGTGATGTGTACTAAGCTCACTGCCCAGAAAGTGATAGCCTGACTCAACACTGCTTTTTAGCTCTGCTTCTAAGCTGATGTGACCAGTCATGTCTGTTTGTCTGTAAACTTTTGCTCATTAGCACAATACCATTCAGAGTTTTCAAGTTAGCCCAATATAACTTTCAGGACTATAGGGTGTATGAAAATCTAGGTCACTTTCAATATTGGTGGTACCATATACAATATTATGCAATATAGGGGTCACAATGAGAAAATCTTGTGAACACTCTAGCATCTTTAATTTTTGGCAGATCTTTACAAAATTTGGTGGGATTGTGGTGGTCAAAGTCTAAGTTGCCAATAATACTAGTCGTGCCACCTGTAATTTGAGGGAAATTATGAGCCAAAATGTATTTTAATATATAAAATTCCATATTTGTAAAAGTAATTGGATTAGGCTTGCCAAATTTATAAAAAGGATATATAGACCATGTGCAATGCTAGAATGTTATTAAATATCGGTGACCTTGACATATTTTAATGAGGTCACCATGCCTGTAAAGTTGAAAGAGGGGATTTTGTAATGGCAGGGTGTAGCTAGGACATCAATGGCAAAGAGAATTGAGCCTCCAGATCAAAATTGCATTTGATTACATTGTAGATAAAAATGTAGGTAGTGATGTACTTTTTGGGTCACCGTGACCCAGCTATTATGGATTTTGGCACTTGTCCAAATTTATTGTTTTTCTTCAATAACTTGAAAATTTATTACCGGATTTGAACAAACAGACCATATATGGAAAGCTTGGTGTGAGGGTGCATATTTTGAATGGTAACAATTTTTTTTTATTTGAGTTGATGGTCATGGTCAGTTGGAAAATAGGGGTCATCAAGTGAATGCTCTGCACCCCACAATTTTTCAGTTAGGCCCATCTAACATTTAGAAGTTACAAAGTGTATGAAAATCTTTGTCAACATCAATGTTGGTGGTGCCATGTTTAGTATAATATTATGTAATATATAGGTGAAAATGTAAAAATCTTGTGACCAGTCCAGCATCCTTAATTTTTGATGGATCTTCGTGAAAGTTAGGATTGCAGAAGAGGTCAAAATCTCGGCTGCTTATGATAATAGTGGCGCCCGTATAATTTGACAGAAATTAGGAGTAAAAATGGCTTGAAAGATACAAAATTCCTTATCTTGAAAACTAATTGAACTAGGTAAGCCAAATTCATAGAATATGTAAATCATGTCCAATGCTAATATGATATGTAGAATCAGTGACCTTGACCTATTTGTGTAAGGTCACCAAACCCATTAAGTGGGAAAAGGTGAGTTTGTAATGGTAGGGTGTAGTTTGGACACCAGTGGCAAGGAAAATTTAGCCTCTAGATCCAAAATGCACTTGAGTATGTTGTATATAAAATTCTACTGGGTGACCTACGTTATTGGTCACCATGACCCAATGATTGTATGATCTTGACCAATTTTTAAGGCCATTAAGCACTTAAGAAAAGGACAATCAATTCAATATTTTGATAAAGAATAAGGCAAAGGATGCCAAATGTACCACAAATGTGTATCATGTGGAAGTTTAATATTGCATGATATGGCTAAACTTGATTAATTTTTTAAGTCTGTGGATTGAATACATTTCAGAAAATGTTTTTTTTTTGTTTTTTTTTTTTTTTTGTTTTTTTTTTTTTTTGTTTTTCTTTTTTTTTTTTTATGGTGGTCAGCTGAGCATTAGGCCCATGGGTCTCTTGTTTTGATTTAAATTTAGTCCCCATGTAAAATAACATGCATCTAATCATGATTTGATGCCTCCTTAAAATGAAGCTTTTAGCTTCTACAAAGTGATGGACAGTGCAGAAACTAAAGTGATCATTCACTCAGATTTGGATTTTTTCCTCTGCTGTTTTGTTGGATAAGGTAACTACAACTATTTCATCAGTGACACAACACTGCACACTCTTAGCATGTGTAATTAATGGATGTATTTTGTGACCATGCTGGGTCACACCATCCATTAACCAAGAATGGACCTATGCTCAGCCAGTTCAAGGATTTATCAAAAAAAAAAAAAAAAAAACAAACCCACAAAAAACCCCACAGTCCTAGTAGAAGAGCAACCAAGAATTCAAGTTGTAGTTAAAGTACATTTTATTTTTGGGCGTCCTGTCATAATATTACAACCTAAATGTAACGCCAAAGTTTACAAGGGTGTTGCTTTGAAGTAGACAATGACTAGTGAGCATTGCCTTTACCATGGAGACTGGTAAAAAGAGTGTAGCCACTACTTGGTCCAACTTCTGTCCTGGTCCTTTACCCAAACTAGGTGTATCTTAAAGCTCAAACATTAAAGGAAAATAAAGTTTAATTATCACTTTGGAATAAATTCAAGCTAAGCTTTGAAAGGTTTGTAGCACAAAGACCTCTTAATCCACTGTTGAATGATATTTTTTTACAAATGCAGATAAGGGCATGAAATCCAATTTATCTTCTGTTTTGAAACCAGAAGGAAACATAATTTGAAATCTCAAAGTTAAAATACATGTATCTGTGTACATAACTACAAGTTTTACTTTTACCAAATAAATATAAAAACAAAACAAAACAAAAACAAAAGAAAAAACAAAACAAAAAGGGGTCCATATTATTATTTCTAATAAATCTTAAGTCTAAAAAAAAGTAAATATGAAGTGTGTTGATTGTCCTTGTATAATGAATATCAAATGTTTTGACTGTCCATGAGTAATAATTTCACCTAAGTCTTTAGGTGGTCTAAGTGTTACCTTTCTTGTGTATATTAGTGCCAGGTAAGGATGACCACTCAGGCAAGCTTGACCTGTTGCACTCTTGACCCCCATGGCTCACAAGTTTGACACTGCAACTTAAAACTAGAGTCAGAGACTCTCCTAATTCTACATTTTATGATTCAATATAATCAATAAATTTTTCATGTGTTTTCTAAATTTGAAAGAAGTCATGAAATAATTCTCATTCTTGATCAAGGATCATTTGTCATAATAGGATTTATTTTTATCTTGAAAGGCTTGAGTAAACTTTAAGAAGAAAACCCACAAGGGTTAATTGGATTGGAAATAAAGTGGCCATCATTAAGAAACAATCCTTAATGTATCCCAAGACTTAACAAGATACTCACATTTATTTTTACTTTTCATAAAAAGAATATCATTTTCCTTCATTTTCTTAATATAACCAATGGATCTAAGATTTAACAGTTCTTTACTTATTCTTGATCAAGGATCATTTGTCATAATAGGATTTATTTTTATCTTGAAAGGCTTGAGTAAACTTTAAGAAGAAAACCCACAAGGGTTAATTGGATTGGAAATAAAGTGGCCATCATTAAGAAACAATCCTTAATGTATCCCAAGACTTAACAAGATACTCACATTTATTTTTACTTTTCATAAAAAGAATATCATTTTCCTTCATTTTCTTAATATAACCAATGGATCTAAGATTTAACAGTTCTTTACTTAGACATTGTTTGATAAAGCCTACAATTCAAATTCACGGTTACAAAGTTCATCAATAACCATTTACAATTTTAAAATTAGATACTTCATGGAGTACTGGTTAATTTATGCAGCACAAAAAGTATAAACTTGCTTTGTCCGATGTGAAGGTTTGCAAAAATATTTTGTTTTGCATGATCCTAAAAACTTTATGTCAAGAGAAAATCATCTAGTAAAATTTTAAATACAAGTAATTTTCTATAAAATACCTTTAATTTAAAAACCATTCCCACATTAGAAAATTCCCAATTTAAAATTATATTCTACAATTAATTCCAGAAAATTTGTGGAGAAGATTTACTACCTGTGAGTATGTCATGATTGAAAGTTGCCTGGATAATTTTTATTAAACCCATCCTATTTTGTTTATTTGAGAGCACAGTTCATGTATTGATAAACTTAGAGATCATAAAAATATTATTAAGTTTAAATTAGTAATGTGTATCAAGGTTTCAACACCATCAACTCATGAGGAGCGTGTCTCTGATATCAACACGTGTTTCAACATTGAACAACCATGTGCTATATAAAATAGTGATGACCTTCAACCTGTGAGGCCAACATGTAATGACCTTTGACATCTCAGGTCAACTTCTGGTTTAATGAATGATTTATGCAAGATATTTTCTGAAAAATCAACCATCAGAATCCCAGTATCTTGTCTTTCCAGTAGGACCATTCAGGACAGAAAATTGGAAAATCTACTACTAGGAATGCAACTGTCTGTGTTCCCAATAGGACCACCAAAAATTTAGTTTTGTCTATAAAGGAATCTTTGACATACCACACTACCAGAATATGGAAATAAAATTGTCCATTTTCCAAAACTTAGAATGTTGTGACCAGTATATAAAATACCTGTTTTCTTGAATTATAACTTCAATAAATACAAAATCTATGAATAAAACTTGATAGTATTAAATTTTCATATATATATATATATATATATATATATATATATATATGTGTATGTATGTATGTATGTATGTATGTATGTATATATATGTATTGCAAATAGCATTCAACTTATTTTTTAAAAAATATTTACATAGCAACTTCCACAGGCAACTCCCCTCATTAACATAATTTATGTGTCCAGGTTTTTTCACCATAGTGATCTTTCCATTGAACAAGAATCGATCTACTGGTTTCTGATTTGACCAGTTTAAAAAAGAATCACATGTTTATTATTCAGGAAACCTGTTTTATACATTTATAAGCACATTTTTTACCCAGATTTTAATCTTTCCCGAAAACATATCTTTGTTAGACAAGAAGACGCAAACCAACATATATATCTGTATGCCTCTTTCTCTCTTATTATGTTCAACAATTCTTTTTAAATTAAATTGTAACCTTTGACCAGTCTGGAACCTTAATTTGCATCACAGGTTATAAACCTTTAGTCCATATATAAATAGCAACTCTCTCCAAGAAATATATACATGGGTTAAAACACCCAATTTCATAATTTATGCCTACGGAGATGGAATTTTGAAACTAGTTCCCCAAGAAATTTACCAGTTATTAGTTTTACTCATCTGTCAGTTATTTTCGGTTCCGAGACCAGCACTGTGTCATTGCAATTCCATTTTTAAGAAAAACGAATATGAATCACTGAACTGTGTACTACATTTTGACATGTTTGAGCAGGAAAATAGAATTCCATTCATAGGAATTTTACTGATTTCTGTTTTTAGCCAGTATATATAAATCCCAATAAATACAATTCCCATTTCTTTCTTTCCTCTCATTTTTTTTTTATGAATCATAAAGGAACAGTTTTGCTCTAATTAACAGCGCCTACAGATGTATCACCACACTTCTAATTAACACAACCCCGGGTTGTTCCCCTGGCAACCTCTGGAACAGGCAGAGCATACAACTCTTTTGCCATTGCCGAACGTTACGTGATTATTATTATGATGCGTACATTTATTATGCTAATTAGCGCAAACTTGAACAACAGCAGAGAGCTGAAAAAGAAATAACCTGTGGTACTCAGCCCCCATAACTTGTCATATTACATTTTTCGGCAGTCACCAAGATCATTCATCCTTGCTCCACAATCGGCTGTCTAAATTTATGAATTATTTACTCATTTCAGTCTCCAAATTACCGCAGAAAGTGTCCAACTGTGTCTGCTATGGAAGCCATTTTACCACTCTGTAAACCAGCATTTGGAATATGAGAAATGTTACCTCCTACAACAAAAACACACCTAGAACTCTTGGAAGCAACTTCCTCTCCATTTAAAGTTATAGAATACACATTCTGGGTTTTATTTAAATTGGACCTTGGCTCAGGACCATGACTAGGTCACCCAACAGTTACGCCCTAACACACCATATTATTTACTGGAAGGTCGTACAACTTGGAAATCTGAAATCTGACTTCATAGCGTGTTTTAAGAAAAAGTGAGTGTTCACATTCTCATAGGAAGATGAAATACCTTTCACAAGGCCTAAAATGTGTCAGACTCACTTTCTCTTAACAGCCTTCCACAGTCTTGCAGAACTTATGAGCAGTATTCTATTCCAGATGGGGAAAGACACCACAGAGATCTTTCAGGATCACTACATATGCAGACCTCCGTTTGTTTGCATTACTTGGGGTCTACAGTACTACTGGAATGACCCAGAGATAACACACTATAGAACTTTTAATTTGATGTCACAAGCACAGCACAGAGAGCATGTGTCAATGTTGACAACACAACCAGATTCAATGTACTGATGGACCCAGAAGAACTGTAACAATACCATGTAGATATCATGCAATAACTAGTGCATAATAGTCCTTTTTTAACTTCCATGATCCCAGTATCGTTTACAAATACCCAAATTAATCGCTTATGTTTAAGATATAAAAACCAGATTTAATTAATGAAAATGACTTATCTGAGATAGTTATAACAAAAATTGATACACACTCTTTAAAAGGCTTCTCATAATATGCTAGGAATTATATTATTAATCATTATGAAATTAACTGTAACATTATTAATTGTCACGTTTGCAACAGACGATAATTAGTCGTATTATATATTATTGTCTCTTGGTCTATCAACTTAATTATTGTAATATCGGCTATCATTCAGCTTGCAGTATTGTATTAGAAATATTTCAGCGTATGAGTTTAAACATAGTTATTAAGCACAATATATCTTTAGGGTGGTCTACATGTCAGCGACTCCTTGGAGTCTTAATGTATGGTTGCCTGGTTTAAAATTTATTAATGTATTCTTGACCACATTGTGTAACATTGTTTAGACCAATAAATCTATTCTATCTTCTAGCTATTCAATCTATCTTGACACTGCATTCCTCACCGTGTCCATAGGGCAACAACAGCTAGGAGGTGGTTCCGGACAAAAAGACCCAAGCATAACAGGATGCATGGACTGTTTTATCCAAAAAGCAAACCCAAGAATCTGCATTGATGGATGTTTCATATACTTTGGGCACTTCAAATGTTTGCCCTCTTTCTAATGTATGTAAATACCAAGTATTCCAGGTGTTGTGAAAAGTCGCTGGATGTCTGCCTGCGTAACGACTGATTACGCGGCTCCACTTACTCACTGCCCCTCTCACCCTCGGCGAAGCCAAAAAAGTCATTTGGCAGGCAACTAGATGTAGTCTTTTGCTGACAAATATGACTTTGGGCTGACACCTTTCATTACTATGTCAGCTCAAAAGACTGCCTCTTTTTTGCCATTTGATATACATGTAATAATGATATATAGTTTGGGCTTCCGAAAAGCTGTCCTGGGCCTGAAGAAATTTCCATATTCATGGGCCCAAATGGCCTACAAGCAAAAAAAAAAAAAAAGAAGAAGGTTTTTGTGATGTCTGGTATACTCAAAAGTAACTTGATGCATGACTTGTGGCAAAACCAGTGGGACTTTTTCTATTCCGTTAGCTCTTTAAGACCCAGGATATATTTATCACTTTGTACAGTACAAATACTGCAAAATAATCTGTTTTTTATTGTATTGTAGGTAAGCTGGTGGAAACTGAGACAGTTGGCAAGGTCTTTCTTGTTGGCATCAACCGTCCTGAGAAGAGGAATTGTGTGAATTATGCCACAGCACAGGAACTGATCCGTGCATTTGACCAGTTTGAGAAGAATGATGAATTGTGGGTAGCTGTGTTATATGGCAAAGGTAGGTGAAAAAACGAATGCAAAAGATGTGACATATGCCTCAATTTTACCTTTACCTGACCATTATTGTTAAAAATATAAAAAAATTCAAAGTGACAGCCTGATTAGGGTTTGGGTGTTTGTTTTCTATTTCAAAATGCGCCTGTGAGTTTAGGCTTAATTTGCATGAACAAAATGTACATGTAGTTACCTGTACTTGTATATTTAGGAGCATAATTTTGATGATATGTCAAATTTGAGATGGACGCATTTGTGATCTTGGTAATGTTCATCAAAGCGGTCACCTTCCTTGCAGCAGAAGCTTCTGTGTATGCCACTGTTACACCTTTCATTGCAAGCTCTGTCACAAGTTTGAGGACTAGTGTTTGTTTAACCCTTTTTTGTTCCGAGTACAACTGAATAGCTTTCCTCATGCAGGTTGGATGCATTGCACCCAACACGCCAAGGAAAGCAGTTGACCTCGGGCATGCCATCGTGAATGGTCTTACATGCGTACAAATCTTGGCAAAATATTTTCTAGTAGGCCTATTGAGAAATTTAAATAAAAACATTAAGGCAGATGACAGTTTACATCCAGGTGCTATGAGTGGGAAAGGGTTAACCCAGAGGTTTTATGAAGGAGCCTGTGACTGACCTTTGTTATTATGATTTTTTTGTAGGTGAAATGCAAGAAGCTGACTATTCCTATATGATGTTGTGATAAAACATTTTTTTTTCTATACATGTTTCCCGTAGATTTGTGTACATTGTATATAGTTATGACGTCTTATTTGCAGCTGGATGTTTTTGTTCAGGCTACGACTTGAAGTCTGTATCACAAAACAAAAGTGCATCAGAACTTCTGGAAACTTCCTCAGGTGCTGGTCCTATGGTGGGTAATATCAATGGATGTTTGTAGGTTGTCTCCACAACTATTAAGAGACTCATCTTTATGTCTTCTTGTAGAATCTAGCATGTAAAACCCCCTTCTTAGTATACAGCACGTGGCACAAGTCTTGTCTTTATTAACAGTTTTGTTGTGTGCACATTTGATTAATTACTTCAACTTTTTTGTCTATTTTTGATGGCTGACCTGTGATATGGGCATTCAGCTGGTCTTGATTCTGGGGGGGGGGGGCGGATAAGGGGCTTTCTGTACTGGCATACTGGGCATTTTTATTTACTGTCCTAATGTACTAGAATCCCTTTTGATTTCTGTACTTCATACCAACAATTATTCGTACATTTTCTTATTTTCTGTACCTTGGACTAGGGCAAAATTATTATTTGCACCTGCAGACCAGGGACCTCCCCTCGCTGTAGGGTTGCATTGAGACATTTCTAGATATGGCTACACATGGGGTAATGCCGGCCCTAAATGCTACAGATGAGGATGTGTGCCTCAGTAACTAGTGACTATTTACAGGCCTTGACATGAAGAACAAAGCTTAAGACCTAAGTTTATAGGTCTCCTAACATTTCGAAATGGTAACCTATTGGTAACCTGTTATCATTTTTATTCTTAAAAGAAAAGTATTTATGGTGAACTAAACACAGTTCTCCAGAAAATGAAACAGTGCAACCTCCAGACAACCTGAACAATGTGTTGCCACTTATTTCGAGCCCTGCTTAGCATACATTCATGTATGCAGACCTGTCCAAAGTGACTACCCTGTAATGGTAACCATCACAATGGGGTACCCCTGTGATACCCCTCTAAAGTGTCAGTGTCCAGCTCACCCTCAGTCACTACATTATGGAGTACTCTATTTGTCTTTTACATCTGACCCATCAAAGGTTCGTGCCAGATCTTTCCTTGTTTTAATGCACAGTTTCACCTCATTCACATTAATCACCTCCCCTGTGCAAAAGTATGTCACCAAACTGAATGAAATGCCTGATCAGAAACAACCAGCTGGAAATAAGACCTAGCTGTCTATATGACTGTGTTATGACCAAAACTTTTTGTATACATTTTGTAATAGATGTTTGTATATATAATTATGTCTTACTTGCAGCTGGATGTTTTTGTTCAGGTCTTGACCTGAATTCTGTATCACAATACAAAAGTGCATCAGAACTTCCGGAAACTTCCTCTGGTGCAGGTCCCATGGTGGGTAATATCTGATTCAATGGATGTTTGTGGGTTGTATCTATGTGCATTGTCAAACTTATCTTTATGCCTTCTTGTAGTCTAATCTAGTACATAAAAGCCACTCCTATGTACTCAGCATGTGACACAATTAAGCCTTGTGTTTATTAACCATTTTTTGTTGTGTGCACATTTGATTCCTAGATCAGAATTATAGTGCTCCCTCTTTATAACGCTGGTATTAGGGTCCACAGGGTATACCGTGTTATAGCAAAACTGCCTTATAACAGAGAGACTTTTAACGTAGAAGTCATGGGAAAACTATTTCAGTGGGAGCCATGGTACCCACTGTGTTATATCAGAAACCGCCTTGTAATGAGGGGTGTTATAAAGAGGGAGCACTGTACTTCAACTTTTTTGTCTATTTTTGGTGGCTGACCTATGACCTGGTCATTTGATTGGTCTTGATTCTGCTGTTATGTTGTCCTCAGACATTTCTAGATATAGCTTCACATGGAGTAAGGCCTGCCCTAAATGCTAGAGATGAGGATGTGTGCCTCAGCAACTTTGTATTCTTTAAGTTCATACATATTTCTTTGCCAGGAGGAGTGAGAACTCTATAAACTTGCTTGTTTTGGCCTTGTTTTTTTGGTTGAAACATATTTTATTTTGAAACACTGAAACGAGAACATACATTGTGTGACAATAATTGGGAAAAGATCTAGGCCTAAGTGCTATATTATCCCTCTTGTGGAAAGAATACAACACATAAACAGGACTTGCCAGAACCCACGAGTGCTGTCAGATCAACCAGGCTCTTTAGGTGCTGGACTTCTCATGCAGCAAAACAAACAAAAAGGAGACTTTCACAATGAAAAAGGACAGGTAGAAGAACATCCTACTGATCAACAAAGCAAAAGTATATATCTGTGTTGTACGTGTTAATTGCAAGGCTATCCTAAAAAGAACTGAAGAGAATCATGTTTCTGACACCTGGACTGAGAATTCTTTCTGCCAGGTTTGAGCTTGGCTATAGGAACATCATGGTGGCCTGTGGCTCTGCGTCATCCCTCAAGGGAAGCCATCACATGTCTGTTTTTGGTGATAAGCCCTGTTGTGCAGAACACCATCACAATGGGGTACACCTATAGCCTTGTGGTGGTATTCTCATTGTGTATGTGACGTCATCGGATAAAATAGTAAACTCCACAATACAAGACATGCATATTAATTTCCCACCACAAAACAAGAGGCTTCCGCTTGTCAATGACAGAGGACACGTGGGCATATCACTGTCACAGACAGCACTAAATACCCCTTTCTCGCAAAGTTAGTGTTTTTTAGTGAAATTTGCAAATTACCAAAGTCATATTCATTTAGTGCTACATGAATTGGTTACAAGAACAAATTTCCATTTGCCTGTACTAAGTATTCTTTATTTCCAATATCCCACATCCCTGCATAGGCAGCGGCCCGTCTCTCACCAGGTGAGACTGTGGTTACTAAGACAACCAGGTATGCAGACGTGGTGGGAGAGCTGCATGGCTGGCTCATATTGGTTGTGATCTTCCTATACAGTAGTCCCGCCTTTGAGAGACCACCCCTAGTGCCACCCAAAAGGCGGTCACATAAAGCAGGTGGTCCCTCAAAGGAGGTATAAATAACATGAAAAGTACTACACAAAGACCTGACAATTGTGGTCTCTCAAAGGAGGTGGTCTCCCAAACGAGTGGTCTTTCAAAGGAGGGACTACAGTATTGTTCAAATGGCCCAAATACAAAATACATGTACACAGCATATGTATCTTGCCAAAACCCAACTCTGACCAGAAAGCCGAGACATGGATAGACATAGGATGCAAAGGTCATGTGAAAGACACAGATCATTAAGCTAATGAGAAAAAGCCATGTAAGGAGGAAGAATGTAGGAATGAGAATGACGAAGACAGTGTATTTAAGTAGCTTCTAAATTGACAGATTCCAAACTGGTTCAATGAGGATTTGGGTTCCTAAAAATAATGAAAATTTGGGGTGGGGTCTCTCAGAGCACTGACATGGGTTTGACAAACATGAACAGAACACAACATACATGAACAGTATACAATGTAAATACAATATTAATCAAATGAAATTAACAGAACCAATTAAAACTTGAAGTTTAAAATTAACTTGGCAAAACAGCACATTGTTACACACCTGTGACATCCCTCTAAAGTGTGATTTTCCAGCTCACTGTCAGCCACCATATTATGGAGTATTTGTCTTTTAGCTATGACCCATTAAAGATTCTAACCTGATCTTTCTTTGCCCTGTTTTAAAGCACAGTTTTACCTCATTCACAATAATTACCTCACCTGTGCAAAGTACTGCAGTTCTAGAAATTTTCACGTTTAATTTCATGCAAACTCAATTTTTCTAAAAATATTGAATTTTCGCGCATTTTAATTTCGCAATCCAATGCCATTCAGTGTAGTGAAATACAATGCAACTTATTCGCACACATTTTAATTTCGCACTTTGGGTGGTAGTGCGAAAAGTGCGAAATTAAATCAAGCACGAAAATTTATAGAACTACAGTATGTGACTAAACAGCACAAAATCTACAATATAGAGGAATTTACTCACATCCTCAGCACCTGTTGAGTGTAGACACTCCACACATGTACAGGGGATTATACCTGTAAATGCAGGTATTATGCAAAGGTAAGAGGTTCCTCGTTTGACATGTTGTTAGGTTAGTGGTGGTGGTTTTGTGACACTGTGGCACAATCGTTGAATCCCCAAACTGAGATTCCATAGTAAATACATGTATGTAAATGAATGATAGTTACAAATCTTAATCATAACACTCAATGCCAAGAAAAATGTTTTGATTTGTCCAGAATACCTAGAGATCTGGGTATCTTATTCTTAACTTCGTATTTTACCAATATGTGCTTTCTAATTCCAATTCCAATTCAAATATTGATCTATTGTAATTCTCAGGAAATAAACCTTTTGTACTTGTTGGACCACTGATTCCATCATCTATATAAAGGGAAACGTAAATTTTGTTCTCGTATGATGCATTTTTATGAATTTTATTGAATGTTAAGGAATAAATTATTGGCATTTAACCTGTCGTATGTGCAACTGCAAATTAATTTTGTCATTCACGTATGCATCAATGACATGCAATCAATATAATGTTGTAAGTGTAGAATCATCAGCATGCTATGTAACTTTTAGCACTTATCAAGTGTATGAAAATCTGGGTCAATTTCGATACTCAGGTGGGACCTACAGTGTTATGTAATATATGGGTCAAAATGTGAAAATCTTGTGACCACTCTAGTATCTTTTTAATGTTTGATAGATCCTCATGAAAGCAGGATTGTGGAGGAGGTCAAAATCTCAGTTGCCTATGCTACTAGTGGCACCACCTATATGTTGTTAGAGATATATGTTAAAATGTCTTGAGAGATATAAAATTGGATATGTTGAAAAAAAAATGGAATTACAAATGCCAAATTTATAGGATCTACAGATCATGTCCAGAGCTAGTATGTTGTGTAATATCAGTGACTTTGACCAATTTTTCAAAGGTCACCAGGCCAGTAAATTTGAAAGAGATGGTTTTGATAGGAGGGTGTAGCTTGGACATCAATGGCAGAGAGAATTTGTTGGTGATGATCATCAGATTATATGTCGGCAGTTCATTGGGACCATGGGCCTCTTGTTTGTGTAAATATGCTAATACTTTTCTTTCTTACACACTTAAATTTCAGTGTTTTCCTGCTCACATGAGAGTTTTCAGCAAAAAACATTCTCATGAGTGTCTACTCTTTGTTGACCGACCAGACAAGATGTTGAAGTAGTTTGAAGTTGTTTACTTGTTGACAAAAGAAATATATGAATATGAATACGTACAGCAATATGGAATATCCAATATGCGGTTCAGTCACTATACATTGAGCAGACAACCCTTGCTACATGAATATTTGCCTGTATGGTTAACCATACAAGAAGAGGTAGGACCTTGGCTCCGTCCATGTTTACTGTTCTGCCCCCTTCTTCCAACTGTCCACCTCAGTTGTGTGTACCCTCTCTGTGTGTTGGGTACCAACCAGTTGGCTTATGTTTCACATCATCAGTAATTAAGCAATTCTTAATATCATTACTGCTTTATTAAGTACATTTGCATATATTTTTTTACAGTTTGCATTTCAATTGTACTTGAAACGGTAAAAAACATATATCTGCAAATGTACTACAGTTTATGATAGATGACTTTGAGCCATTTAAGTTTTATTGCAAGTTCAATAACAAATTATATCAAATTTTGAACAACCAGAAATGTAAGGTCTAAGCTGTGTAGCTGTTTTTATGTGACCCTGTGACATTATATGTAGATAGATTTACGTATATTATTCCTTGTCAGCCCTTCGGGTGCTTCTTTTGAATATATAGTGTTATATGTAGATAGATTTACTTATTCCTATTTAGCTGTTCAGATGCTTCTTAACTCTATCAGTGCCAATCATGTCTAAAGTCAATCTACTAAAGTCAAACTAGTCTGAATTTTCATTAGGATCTCAGATTAACATTTCTCGTAAAAAGACCTTTCATTCAAGTACCAGCATGCCTATAGTTCCAGAGAAAATATCCCAAGTCAATAGCTTTTCTGTGCCCAATGTGTGCCGAGAAAAGCTGTTGACTTGGTCTGAAATTCGGCACGTAAAGAGTTAATATATTGTCATATCTAGATAGATTAATTAATCATATTATTCTTTTTTTAAGCCCTTTGGATGTTTTAAGGACAGGTAAGACACCAAAATCCTTTGCATGGCCGATTTTGAGATTTTAACGGTTTTTGCAAGATGGATGTCCTTTCATATTAGTTGTAAAAATTTCAAGGTTTTAACTTAAATAGAAATATGAGAAAAATGCCCAAAACCACACAGGCATGTGGACATCCGAACGACATGTGTAATTCTATTGGTTTTCAGCCGCCAAACGGAACAATGCCATCCGTCAATCATATACTTAACAGCCTGTCACGTCGCTGCAGGTAGCAGCGGCCCATGGCAAAAGGAGAGTGGTATCAGGGTGGCAATGCGCAATAAGGCGGCATGCTGAAAGTGTGTTTGTGGGCACAGAAAAGATGCAAACTTGCTAACATATCGTAGCCTTAGTGGTTTTCTTTATAGTTATCTTGCTTGTTTTGCTTTCTAATGAAGGGAGACTTTAAATGTTCAAGAAGAGTGGGAATCGTCTGATGATGTCCATTCAAACTTCAAAGGCCATGCGGCGTGCCGCGATGGATTACCCCAGTGGTCCTTCACACCAAAGACAGGCGGGGGAAAAAACTGGCACCTTAATCAATAATACCCACTTACATAGTAATATTTTATCAAAACCCAGGGATGAGGAAATAAAAGTACAAATAAACACATTGAAATAAGCATAAGCGTGAACAGCAGAGAAAACACACAAAACAGCATTGCAAAACTCAGGTTGGAAAGAGAAATGAAACTCATTGAGAAAATAACTACAAAATAATGACAAGCTAACTGAATGAAGTGTACAGACAAGTCTAACAAGCCAACTACATGAAATACACAGGAGTAAATACAATAAAACACTATTCCTAAAAACGGGATAGAGATGTAGGGGGGCGGAAGACCAAACCGGCCGCCCATCCACTGACCATCAGTTACCATAGGCCGCCTCACTGAAGCAAGGCAACACAACTTTTGTTGCCAGGCTTGAGGTCACGGGCCCGAAGGGCTGCCTCCATTACGTCACGCTTTGAAACCACATTTTCGCTGTCGCCATTTGACAGATTGCTGAATAATGTTTTCTGTACTTCAAAGGCTCTTTCATTCATGTGATTGGCCAATAATTGATTTACAACCTCACCAAATGTTAAGGGATGATGTGTACTCTGTTTTGTACAAATATCAGCTCAACTTGAGGAAACGGTATTGTTTCAGAGGCAAATGATGAACATCAAAGGCCTTTGATGCTTGTTTTCTCAGAAAGAATAATAGTTATTCCAAGAAAACGGCCGGGGGAAATTTAATCTGGTTAGCGGCTGTCGATTCTGTAATGTCTGAACTGCATAAAGATTCAGCGATTTTCAAGATTTTGCTACGTTCTTTTTCTATGAAATGAAGAAAATGAACATCCTGGAAATCAAAAGAAAAATGGAAATGTCAAACTTTGAGGGTGAATAACAGAAAAACTAAGCCACACATAAGAAAGCACTGGATCTGTTTTTGTTGCCAATATGTCAGGACTAAGACGCCGGTGTAATTTTGATTTTATCACAAATAATGAGTGACTTATATTCACATTTACAGGGTGGATGGTTTGTGGTCAACTTTCAATTGTTTATTCAACAATAATTAGCATCACAGACACTGAAACACAGGACATATAAATTCTTTGGAGTATGACAATTACACACATATATGATTTGTTATTCTAGTGCAAACACATTTTGAACTAGGATCGATTAAAGTGGGATTAATTTTTGGTGTCTTAGCTGTCCTTAAGTATAGCATTCTACTGTAAATGTACTAATTTTTGCATGTATAAGTTTTTACGGTTTTGCATTTGAGGCATTTCACTGAATTTTTAATTTCCCTATTTTGGACAGAATTCCTATTCAAACAATGTTAAAATGCTAATTTGCTGTATTTTTATTTTCACAGTTTTGTACCATCAGCAAGTTAAGTGAAAATGGAAATACAGAGAAATAAAAGCTATTTACAATGTGCAGATAGATTTAATGTACTTACTATATAGTTACTTTTTATCCCTTCAGGTGCATCTTTAATATAGTGTTATTAATGTAGATTGATGTATGTTTGTGTCATAAAAGTCAGTGGTGTGGTTGGAGTGAACAGAATCATCCTTTTGTTTAATTCATCGTAATATTTACCTAGTTGTCCAATGCTGTGTTTTGTTGTTTTTGAATGTATATGCTTCCAAACTTTTACATACTTACATTATATGTATTTTTCTCTTGAATTTTCTATAATATTGCTCCCTATCTCAGAGTTTCCGTTTGGATTAGCCTGCAAAATATTAAGACTTACAAGCACAGAAGCTCATTTTAAAACTTTTTCATGCAGGTATGACTGTTTTTAATTTAATTTTTAAAATTTTTGCTTTACTCATGATTGGAGGTTTGTCCGAAATGATGGGTACATCTAGATGCAAAATACAGCTAATGATCAGAGAATTTTTTACGATTAATGCAGACGATACACTTTACTGTTTATGTTATAAATACTCCCTCCTCCCCCCTCCAAAAAAAAAAAAAAATTCTGTGGTAGAGACCAACCAAAGGTACATACCCACTGAAATTGGGGGGGGGGGGGCTTTACTCTTGTCTAGCTGGCACAGAGCTGTCTGAACTAATTTATTCTGGAGCAGAATTGATATAGTGGGGGTTGGAAGGAGGGTAAAGAGTTTTTCTAGACTGCCTTACACAGGGATTTTATTTTCTGTACCAGTGTACTGGAAGCCTTCTTATTTTCTGTACTTTTCACTGGACATTATTTTAGAAGATTTATATTTTCTGTATGGTGTACTGGGGCAAAATTATTTCCTGTACCAGTGTACTGCGACCTCTGTCACCCCCCCCCTCCTGTTTTTCTCTCCCCTGACTGGTGTTTCTACTTGGATTACTTTATTCATCTTACTGCTTTCATCATCTGTATTGATCTCAGTGCATGTTGTTGCTTGGGACCAGTTTCATTTCTGCTAGACACAGAATGTCCAGTGACTGCAGATGGAGTTTCTGCATATGGCTCTCAGTCTGTGCAGGAGATTTCCCCCCCCCCCCCGCCCCCCACAGTTAGTATTAGCTGCACAATACACTGTTGAAGGCCTCTGGTCACTTCCTTTGGTGGAGGTACAGCCCATGTTGCCATCCATGCCACATTGTTGTATCAGCTCTGCTGACTTGTTAGTCAGCAGAGCTTGTCTTGGGGGTCCTCCATCCCTGCTCCTTCAGCAACAGCTTCACTTCTTCCAAATTCTCAAAAATCATTGTTATGGTCCTATGCAACCTTACTGGGAATGTACCCGTGGTTGGCCTCTACCACAACTGTTCACTTGGTCACACTCCAATAATTTTCAATGAATATTTTCGTAATTCTTGGAGGAAAGCTTTAAAAAATCTTCTCTGAAAACCACCGGGCTAGTTGCTTGGAAGTTGGTTTAAATATATTTTATTTTCGAACAATACAAAAATTTTGTGCACTTCAGATAATTTACAATTGGGAAAAGGGTGCAACCCTATATTAATCCATCTTGAGTGAGACAAGTCGGCAGCTGAAGAGGACGTCGAGAGACTCACGAGTTGCCTGGCTGACTGACCATGTAGTGGGACAAGAGGATGTTCACAGCTGTACAATTGACAGACAGTGGGGCCAAACTTAAGATGAATGATTCTTGTATAGTATATTTTCTGGGCACGTATTGTTTAGAAAGGTGGTGCCAACAATATTATATTGCCTAGGCACATTTTATATAGAAAGGATTGGCTGGTGAGCACCCAATCCACACCATGGAAAGTTGCAGACTGAGTCGTAAACTTGGTCTTAAGGGACAAAAGGTTAATGAAGGAGCCGGAGTCCTAAGCAGCTTGTTAATATTTCAGGAGGTAGTTTCTGTGCTGGATATGACATGCAGTCTCTGTCACAAATAGAAGGAGTTGAAAACAAGACCATACCGATACCAGATTTCAGCAAAGGGGAAGGCTTCAAAGTAAGTCAAAGAATCAGCTGTCAACTGTCTCCCCATTGGGGCAAGTTCAGTCCACAGCTTTCCTTGATTAATGTTTCCCGCATAATATGTAACTGACCCATGCCAGGGAAAACTGTGGACCTATGGTATGCTCTTGTAATTGTCTCGTGTAATTTGTAAGATTGAAGATATTTGTTAACTTATTGATACAAAATACGAGTATTGTCAAATGTTGAAACAGATCACATTTGATGTCCTGAATGCTCAGGTAAGTTTAAGGGTAAAAGGGTCAATAAAGGTAGTATTGTCCCAGTCTTGTCAAAGTGCAGCCAGTTAAGACCAGCAGTTTTGCTGATTCTGCTCAATTATGTTCTTTTGAACATTTTAAAAATGAACTTGTATATATTTCTGATGGATTATCATAAGATATTGTCACAGTACTTGCCTATTGGCCTGACTTTGGAGTTGATGATTCTTTTGTGCGGACAACTATAAATGAAATGCTTAAACTACATGGGGTTTTTTATCCTCCAGTCTTATGAGGCCGAAGGGTCTTGTAGCTCTGGTGCGTTTCGTCTGTCAGTCTATCCGTCCATGTGGTGTTACCGCTATAGCTTATTAAGTTTTTGAGTTGGGACTTCCAAATTGCATTTGATTGTACACCACCATAAGATCTATTTTGTGAGTAATCATTGTTGACCTTGACGCACTTTTCAAGGTCACACTGTGGTCACGTAAACAAAGCGATATTACTACATGTACTCTAACTATTGAAGGCCTGCATCTATCAACCCAAATTTTACACAAAAGAAGCATCATGGAGTGATTCAAAAGCCTTTTTAAAGTCAAGGTCATACATTTATATTTGATCTACATGTACTTTTTAAGGTCAAAAGTGCACAATGTTAGTACTGCTGTGACTAAGAAGGCTTTTGAGATCTGACTTCCAAATTGCACATGGATATGCACCATTGTACATTCTAACTTTCAGACATATTTGACTTTGACCTATTTTTCAAGGTCATAGGGCATTATCTTGCCATATGTGGTTGCATATGGGGATAAGAAAAACATTTCAAGAAAGGGCATGTCCAACCACCACATGCTTGTACAGCACTTAAAGGACTGCACTTCATTCAAACATGAGTAACCTTGGCATAGTTTTCAAGGTCACAAGGTGTTTATTACATAACACGTGTGTGTACCTTAGTATGGCACCAAAGCAAAATAGAGGTTACAGGGAATCAATGTATGATTTTTGCTCTGGTTACATGAATGAAATCTTTGTGCACATTAGATTCTGTGAAATCTGTATTGAATGTGGATGACCTATTTTTTACCAATTTTTGACTCAGCAGATCTTATTTTCCTTGTATATCTTGGGTATGGTTGATCCTAGACCCTTGGTTACAATTGAACATGCCTAGAAAAGTACCTATTTGCTTCCCTTTGGTGCTTTTAAATTTGATTTTGGATGACCTTGAAAGGTCACACTGGGGTCAAGATCCTCTTTTCCTTTGGTATTTTTGACCGTAGGGCTCTGGTTACTATAGAATATGACTAGCCAAGTACTTATGTGCTTTTATTTTGGTGTCATTAAATTTTACTTTCAGTTTCCTTCAAAGGTCAAACTCGAGTCCCTGAACATATGAAACTATGTTGGCTGAAGGTTATTAAATGCTTTGCTTCATATCTTGTTTGTTTGTTTGTTTGTTTTTTTTGTTTGTTTTGTTTCATTTAAATGTTATTTTGACCATGGCCCTGTTCATTGGATAAGGCATGAACTCTTTAATCACAGAACATGGATATACAAGATATTGCTGTGCCAAACAAAAGCTTTTCCAAATAGGATACAGGTGCTTTAACTTCATTTTAAGTTATGTTCTGTATGTCACATCCACAACTCTGAATAGATAGTATTCATACGCTCCCTGCACTTCTTTTCTGTTTGCTGTGTCACGTACATAGACCTTCTTACTAACCATCATTTAAACTAGTTTCATCTTTGCTGCATACTTCTAAAAGTTACTGCCTTACTTGACTGTTCTTCACTTGCAGTATGGGGTCCACAAAAAAATAATTAAATGACAAATAGAATGGAATAAAAACAAATGAAAAATAGAATAAATAAAATTTTTTTAGCTCTGCTGATGAAAAATGGCAGAGCTTATGTGACCCCTCGTGTCTGTCTGTCTGTCCATCCGTCCACTTTTGCTCATTATCTCGATACCGTCCACAATTTTTAAGTTAGGCCAAAACGCCTTCATTATTATGTAATATAGGGGACAAAATGTGAAAATCATGTGAACACTCTGGCATCTTTACTTCTTGGCAGATCTTCACCAAATTTGGTGGGGTGTGGGGGAGGTCAAAGTCTAAGTTGCTGGTGATACTTGTGGCACCACCTATAATGTGACAGAAATTATGAGCCAAAATGTGTTTTAAGATGTAAAATTTCATATTTGGAAAAATAATTTGATTAGACTTTGCCAAATTTATATGATATATAGACCTTGGCCAAAAGTAGGATGTTATGTAATATCAGTGACCTTGACCAATTTTTGTGAGGTCCCCATGCCTGTAAAGTTGAAAAGGTGACTTTGTAATGGCCGGGTGTAGCTTGGATATCAATGGCAAAGAGAATTGAGCCTCCAGATCGAAATTGCACTTCATTACATAATACATAAAATTGTACTTGGTGACCTACTTTTTGGGTCACTGTGACTTAGTAATATTATGGAGTTTGGCACTTGTCCAGGTTTATTGTTTTTTGTTCAATAGCCTGAATAGTTCTTCCCTGATTTAAACAAACAGACTATATATGGAAAGCTGGATGTGGGGTGCATATTTTAAACAATAATTGTGTAATCCAAGTTGAAAGTCAAGGTCAAATAGCCAGTTTGAGTATACGGGTCATCTAGTGAATGCTCTGCACCCCACAATTCTTGAGATAGGCCCATGTAAGGTTTAGGAGTTGTAAAGTGTACAAAAATCTTTGTCGACATCAATGTTGGCTATGCCACCTATAGTATTATGTAATATACAGGTCAAAATGTGAAAATCCTGTGACCACAATACTGTCCATAGTTTTCAATTAGCCCAATATAACTTACAATGTAATACAAGTGCAATCAACTGCGCAAGTTGAATATTCAATAGTATGGGTGATCTTGACCTACTTTCTGAAGGCCAATGTGGGATTACAGTAAGGAAATGATTATTTTGTGATCATCATTGTATCTGAATTTGTGGACTTTTATCCATATGTATGTCATTACAGGAAGTCTGTTGCATGTGGGGTCATGGTGGTGCCACCTGTGGTAACTATTGGAACTAAGATCATAGGTTTCATAAACAGATTAAATACCTTATTGTGATAATAAAGTGAGACAACTGCAAATTTTGCATGAAAAATGCACTAGACCAATGGTCAGATTATGTGAAATTTTGGGTAACCATGACCCATTTTTCAGTGTCATTGAGCACTTAGTAAAGGACACTAAATTCAGTATGTTGAGAAAGAATAAGGCTGACGATACAAAATATACCACAATGTGAATCATATGTAGAAGTTTCATATCACATAATATGCATGATCTGGACCTACTTTCTCAATGTCATGGAGGGAATGCATTTCAGTAAAAGCATTTTTTTCTGATGGTTGTTGCATCTGAACTTGTAGACACACATCTATGTGCCATTACAGGAAAGCAAGATTCTTGTGTCATGTGAAGTCACAGTGGCACCACTGGTGGTATTAACTGGAACTACAATTGTGGGTATCAAAAACACATAAAAATAATTTTTGTGATTATAAATTCAGGTTGGATTACAAAATTTATGCAAATTATATGCATTAGGTCATCAGTAAAACTTTTTAAAATTAAAGAGTTAACTTGACCTGTTTTTCAAGGTCATTAACCACTGTAATAAAGGACACTTAATTGTACATGTTGAGAAATAATAAGGCTAAGGGATAGTTCAACATTATCATCATTTTTGAATTAGTACTTAGGGTACTAAATTTCATGACCCCCCTCCCTCCCCCCAAATTAGTACTTTAAAAAGGACAACCTCGACCTACTTTGTCAAGGTCATGGGGGAATGCATTTCATGGTTTTTTTTTTTGTTTTGTTTTTTTTTTGTAATAGGCATTACATTTTAATTTGTGTTTATACATCTATATACCATTATGGGAAGGTTATACAGACAAAAGTCTGTGACGTGGAGTCAGGTTGCACCACTTGTGGTAACTATTAGAACTAACACCATATGTATCAAAAACACTTTAAAATGTTTTATTGTGCAAATAGTTAAATTTTGTAACATGCATGACATTGACCTATTTTTCAAGGCCATTAAATTCTTAAGAAAAGGACACTAAATTCAATATGTTGATAAAGAATAAGGTAAATAATACAATATGTACCACAAATGTGTGTCATGTGGAAGCTTGATATAGCATGATATATGGATGGCCTTGATTAATTTCTCAAGATCATGGATGGAATGCATGCTAGGCGTTGGTCATCATTAGGGATCAGCAGAGCATTAGGCCCATGGGCCTCTTGTTAAGTAAACAAGACTAATTTCTTAAATTTACTTCATGCTGCTCTGAATACCTTGTCAGAGAAATTTTGTTTAAAAAATTAACAGAGCATGTTAACCATCTGAGGGCATGTAAACCATCTAAGGGCTTGTTAACTATCTGGGGACTAAGTTAACAGCTAATCCAGGCACACTCTGCACCCTGAGGGCACTAGAGAAAGCTGTTGGCTAATCACCTATATCCAGGGTTGTGTCTGAATAGCATGCACCTATCAGTACCCTTCTTGATTAAAAAAAAAAAAGAAGCATGATGCATGTGTATTTATGACAGTGGACCATTTCTGGCAATTTTTAATGGGGAAAAGTTGCATGCTGATACATCTACGTTAAGTTCCACAGGGTTGAGACTGGAACAAATAGTGCTTAGTGCAGCTTATCATAATACATCAGCATTGTAGTGATCGTATTAACCATTTGCTCTTAAATCAGCACAAAAGTTGTGCTTATAAACCTGTATTATTAAGCAATGTCAGATTTAAATTTCCTATTAAAGCACCATTTATTCAAATACCTGTAGTTGTCCAAAAGGGAAAAAAAGCACTTGTATGAATGAGTCAACAGCTTTCATTGGCATGCTCTGGGCACCCAAAGGGTGCTGAAGAAAGCTGTTTATGTAGTCCAAAACCTGGCACCTGAAGGGTTAGTGTTGAGCCAGTGTCTACACTCACTCAAGGTCATTTATCGTGTTCTTTCTTCATGTAACTTGCCTTAATCTATTGACCACCTAGCTTGCATATTCCGTAAAAAGTACATACAAAGTTACTGTTATTACACATAATTTTATGCATATAAATTGTTTTTGTATCTCAGGCATGTAACTGAATGTTGATTTCACTACTTTGGTTCTATTTCATATTAAATCATTGTGTTTTTATTTTAATGTTTTTGTGCCATCAGCAAAGCAAGTGAAAATAAAAAAAACAAAGTTAAGTGAATTTGCAAGATTTCCTGTTCAGAATTATTTTGTATGCAATGGTAATATTGATTCTTAAATAAATTATTAGACAAAGATTTTAAAAAACAAAATTAGTTATAGGAGTCAGAAGGCTAACAACAAAATTGATCACATTGAGCTTCTAAGACCATTTTGCACGTGGCATATATATATTTCAGGGCCCAACACGCAGACCCTTCAGCAAGCCCCTTATTGCGGCAGTCGAGGGGTATGCAGTGGCGGGGGGCCTGGAGATGGCCCTCATGTGCGACCTTAGAGTGGTGGATGAAACTGCAATCATGGGAGTCTTTTGTCGGCGATTCGGTTAGTGTTGTTTCCTAGCAGGGCTGTATGTATACTCGTAGCGCGAGGAATACGTTTTTGCCTTATCTCCTTTAACCCTTAAGTGCCAATGGGGGATGTTCAGGGAGGTAAAGCGCATGTGACACTTCTTCCTGATGAACTAAAATACACGATTCCACTTCCCTTGGCCCACCAACAGCCAATCAATGAGGCCAGATTTGGTATTAATGAGGTGGCTCTATTTTATAAGAAGCTAGATACCAAGCCTGTGTTACCAGTGGCGCCATCTACAACACACATCCACTATTTTGACAGCAGTCATGCTCTGTATTGACATGATACTAGATTCATATGTATTGTTACAATACAACCTTTCATTGAAGAACCAGCATGCCTACAGTTGCAGAGATCATATGAATCATCCTGGTCGACAGCTTTGTGCAGCACACTTTGGGTACAATGCACTTAAAATCCATGATGGAAAGCTGTCGTCTCAGTCAAAACTTGGTAGCGAAAGCGTTAAGTGCCTGGCCACTTTGGAAATTAAACTGAAGTTAGCCTCAGTGTAAAGCTATTCCTTAAATGTCAGAGCATAATTTGACATTTATGAAGCATTGAATTACTTCTTAACCCTTACCCCTTGAATTCAGAGTGATTGTAACACTTAAATCTGCAGTTTTTCTTCACGCAGGAATGGTGTTGACCTAGATATGTTATCACGGTAGGTTTCATCTACAATTCACATTCAAATTGTTTTTTATTGCTGTTGAAATTAGTCAAAAACATAGAAGATGATGACGCTCGACTACCAGCTAGTTTTGGTCACTTTAAGGGGTTAAGGATCAACCCTTTCCTGGTCAGATCAGATCACCCAAAAGTCACCAAGATGTTGTATTGTAAGCAGAACAGGATTTAGATGTTCGATTTTTACATTCCGACTATTTCCATGCATGAGTTTGCGTAAATATCAAAGCAGACAATCTCAGTATCATAAACAAAAAGGACTACATATATTTTTGTGTTTGTTGAATTGACAGGAATTCCACTCATAGATGGCGGCACTGTCAGGCTGCCACAGCTGATAGGGCTGTCCCGTGCACTTGATCTCATCCTCACAGGTCGGCCTGTTACAGCTGATGAAGCACTGGAGTTTGGTATTGCCAACAGAGTGGTTAAGTCTGGAACCGGTAAAGTATTGGGAAATATTGTAAATTCATTTAAGGGTGTGGTACACTTTTATGCAGTTTACCCAGAAAACAATACTTTACTCCAAACAGTACCTTATATGTACCAGACTTTTTCAGATCATATAAACTATAAATTTTCTAAAAGCATACACTTGGGTTAAGCCACTGATAATAATGAAATCTCAGTAAGTGGTAAGAAATTGCAGTTTAATTGCTGAATTAAAAAAGTTAAATGTCACCTGTTTTTGTGGAAAAACTAAAAAAATAACACAAACACCAAAAATGGGAAACATTGTTTTCTTTTGGGAAATGAAACAGTACACTTCTAGCAGGATATTTTAAATTTTGGATAAGGATTTTAGTTCAAAATTTACAGGATATTTAAATTAAAATTACAATTTTAAATTTTCAAAAATTGAACAGGCATACAAGTAGAACTAATCCCTCTTTTAAATTTAAAACATAGTTTTGGAGAGCATCATGTGTTCTTTCATTTGACACTATAAACCAAATCTGATTTTTAGTGTTTAAAATGTCATTTTAAATTTTTATGCAAAACTTAAGAATTTTAATTACATCAATAGTGATTCAAAAATTTTGTGTTCGGTCCCAAAAAAATTGTTTTCTTTCAAAAAATATATAATTGTTAGGGTACTCGCATTTTGTTGATGGCCCAAAATCATGAAAACAAAATATGGTGAAATGGCATTTCAACATAGGTATAATGGGAACTACATGTGTGTTCAAAATTGTGAAATTAAAACTCTACTTTAAGGTAAAAAAACATGGGAAAATTTATACAGATGATAACACATACACTATATATGGTACTTGTGATTCCTTGATTATCACATGCACCAAGATAATAATAGCTTATTATATACTTTTGCATTTCATGTAAAAGTGTGTCATTTGATTAAGCAGTCATGTTCAGGGGCCGTTTGTTATTACTGCTGAATGGTGAATGTGTTTCTTGTAGTTTGGGGTGGGTTGTGGGATAAAAACATATAACTTAAGGACCCTCTTATTATGAGGAAAAAGAGATTAAAGTCTGAAGCCACTGTGAAGTTAGCATTTATCCTTGGACCAACTGTCAGAAAATTTGGCATTTACAGTGTATTGTTTATTGACACATGGATACCCCAGAATATATCTGTCAAGCTGTTTTCTTACTCAGTTTCCAGATTTCAGGTTGTAATGAAGTTACAGCACAAGTCAAATTTATCTAAATTATTATAATGATTGTGTCTTCAAATTTCTCATGCAAAGACCTCTTGTTCAAATTTCAACAGCAAACTTGCCTGGTTAAAATCTTGTGGTTCCAGTGAAAGTATATGTACTTAGGAAGGCTGTTAACTGATTCCATACTGTGGTCACAGGCCGTGGTCAGTGGTTCTGGCACTGCCTGGCAAGTCATGCTGCAGCTGCCCTTGCGGTAGCTGCAGCATGACTTGCCAGGCAGTGCCAGAACCACTGACTTAAGACTAACGACATGTTGGTACTTGAACAAAAGCTCTTTTCATGAAGAATTTAAATATGCAATTGTCGTCTTAAATCTAGGTAAATATACGGAAAAAATCAGGGACTGGTATGGAAACAGTTAACTCAAGCCAGCACTGTCAAGGTTGATCTCACTGAGACAAATTACGTATATGGATTATTTTGTATTTTTTTACACACTCCTTCCATGCCAACAGCTGTGGGAGAGGCAGTGAAGTTGGCACAAAGCTTGTGCAAGTTTCCACAGGACTCCATGCGAAAAGACAGAACGTCTGCATATAATTCCACATTTAATGCCTCCTCGTTTCATGAAGCCATTAACTTTGAGTGGGAAAATGCCAGATCTGTGATTGAGAAAGAATCTATTGGAGGTTTGTATTGAGTCCCTTGTGTTTCTGTTTTACCTTTTAGATTTCAAGTTTAACATGAAATGAAGTGAATGTTTTAAATGTTTTGTTGTTTATGAATAAGTCATCGAAGGTTAAACTAATAGACATTGCGATACTGTACATTTATATATCATTGCTATTAACGACAATAGTTTATCCTCGTACAATATTTTAATGGTCATTAAATGACAATTAAAATATTGTAGTTCTGTAAGAGGATAAACTATTGTTCTTTCTTCATGTATGTTAAATCTGTGATGAGGCTGGACTTCCTGCAGCAAAAATTGTGTCTTGTGAAGGGATCTATTTTTTATAACAAACTAAAACCCAAAATGTGGGCAAGGGATATATGACGACATGGGATTATGGAGAGATTGCAAAACAAATCATCCCACTGTCCTGTGTATAGATGCTATAAGATCAGTATTAGTAACAGTTGGGTGGGATTTGTAAAGCATACATGACATATTTAAAGGCAGGGTTTTTAGAGTATTGAAACACTTTTCTTACTCCAAAATGTAAGATTTCCAGTTTTGTTTTCTTGATTTTATACTGCTCTGTCACACAGAATACAGACATGACATAATGTCTTTCAGGTACTAAAGCATATAGGCACCTTTAACTCATACCATACCAGTCCCTGATTTTTCCGCATATTTACCTAGATTTAAGATGACAATTGCATATTTAAATTGTTCATGAAAAGAGCTTTCATTCAAGTACCAACATGCCTATAGTCTTAAGTCAGTGCCAGAACCACTGACCAAGGCCTGTGACCATAGTATGGAATGAGTTAACTGTTGCCTCTGGGTCTATTTTTACAACTATGGGTATTCATAATCGCAATTCCCTTTTGTACAGGTGCTCAGAGATTTGTGGATGGGGCTGGGAGAGGAGGAAACTTTGACCTGTTAGACAAGTCTAAATGATGAACATGAGTGAGGGGAGACATTGTGAAGAATACAGTTGGGCAGGCCTTGCTTGTACGTGTACCTCCAGGTCATGGAACCAAGACTAAATTGACAGCGTACACGTGGTACATGTATGAACAAATTTCTGCAAGAAAGATGTACAATTCCAAGCATTTTTGAAGGCATGAACACTGAGGACAGTTGAAAACAAAGAAAGATTTTCACAAATATCACTGTTATGTAGCAAAAAAAAAAAAAGTGGAAATGTATTTTGCCAAGAGTGTAAAGTACAGAGCCACTTGTCTTCCATAGATTACGAAAGAAATCAAGAAATGAACAGATTTTTATGTACCAAATAGTGAATGCAGTGCTTCCTCTTCATAACGCTGGTGTTGGGGTCCACAGGGTATACTGTGTTATAGCAAAACCGCCTTCTAGCAGAGGGAATATTAACATAGAAGTAATGGGAAAACTATTTCAGTGGGAGCCATGGTACCCACCTTCTAGCAGAAACTGCCTTGTAATGCGGGGTATTACAAAGAGGGAGCACTGTAACCTTACCCTGATTACTTGCAAAATTTGATACCAAATATTCCAACAGCAGAAACACAGAACATCTACAATACTCATAGATGTCTTGACTTACCTCATTTTAGGGCTAGAAAAGATCTCTTTGATAAATCTTTTTTCCCATCTGCTACAAGACTATGCAACGTATTGCCTCTTGATACTTGGAATACTCCAACACTGTCTTAATGTAAATCTAAACAAGTTAACAACCCACGGCATCTTGTGAAGTACCCATCTCTTTTAAACGTAGGAAATTGATATCTTTCAATTCTTCATGCGCGGTTACGAATGGGCTGTAGCCAGCTGAACGATTATCAACATTAAATTGAAATTAAATCAACTTTGTGGGTGCCGATCTTTGACTGATTGGGGCATCACTGTGTTATTTTTTGAATGGTGAATGGAAAATAAGGACGGTGTGGTAAAATATTTTAAGAGATTAAATCTGTGTGGAAACTGACTGCTGATAAGGACCACATAAGTTGGGATGAGTCAGTCTGCATGATGTACTAGTATTCAATTACATGACAATGAATGGATTCAGTCTGGTGTATAATCCTGACTTATCTACTGATTCACAGTCCTGACATCTGCATAGATATGGAGCCGAGGATGAATGGATTCACTGTGGTGTGTTTTCCTGACTTATACACTGATTCATAGTCCTGAACTCTGGATAGATATGGTGCTGAGGATGATGGATTCACTCTGGTGTCACTTGTATACATATTATGTTTATTAGTACTTTTTAGGCCTTTGGCCGTCAGTACATTTTTCCAATGTTCTCTTGCATCAATTGGTGACAGGTGCACTGTTATACATACTCATGGCAGTTTTATACACTTTCAGTTCAAAGTTGTATAAAAATGAAATTAATAAAAATCGATGTACTGTTGTTGTTTTTTATACATGTTACACTTCTGTATCAGTTAATGACTGATGATTCTCATAATTTCAGTTGACTTTCATAACTCAACATAATTTTGTATATACAGGTTACCAAATGTTGTAAAATGATAGGATTTTCAGTTTTCATGAGCGAGACAAGTTTTGCTCTGTTAATGTTAGTTCTGTAATATATCAGTATAAATTTTGTTCTGAGAAAATTAAAATTTTCACAACCTAGTAACACATGATATTCATCCTCAATAACTTTTGTCCCATTGTTCTCACAGAACTCCCATATCCTTTTATTTCTTGGAATATTTTGATGTCTTGACCTTGTTATTGAGACTTCATGATTTGAACACCTAAATTTTCCTGATGCTGACAAATTTTCTATTCAACATGTCAGATTAAGTCCAGGTTCTATTAAAGATTTAGATTCGATATGCAATTCTAGTTTCCTTGATTTGTTAATATCTGCATGCCACTGCTGTGTATTCCAATCTTTCAGTGTCTGAATAAACTCCATCAGAAACTGATGTTCATCTCCGACTCCTTGCATTAACCATACATGACCAAATCCAAAGTTACGTACTTGATAAACCCTTATAGGCCTGCGGCATTTGAGGCTAAAATATGAATTTGGTCTACCCGCCTGCCTTATAGCTACAACATAGCCTACCTAATGTAAAATTTTGTGTACTTTTAGAAAATGCCTGTTGTGGAGCTCTCAGGTGGTCCAGTTTTATGCTATGAGCAAGAATAGATACCTACGTCTGAAAAGCAAAACCATAACCTTAATGAACTCGAATAGATTTCTTCAATATAGGTTTATTATCTTAAATTACAGAACCGTGCCTTTTAGGTTCCTTGAGGCACCAAAACTATCTTACAAATAAAGCTGTGTTTGTAGAATGATGTCATATGCATATATTTGCATTATACAAGTCTTTTTGGCACATACAAAAAGACCAAAATCGCCATTTCCGATTTCAATATTGTTAAATGTTCAGTTACTACAAATCACTTAGCTTTTCAAAATATTTTGTCTTTATTTACACAGACTGGGCAACTGAGTATATAGAACAAGTAAATGTATATATATATATATATATATATTAATGTCATCCCAGACATATTGTTTTTTCAAAATTTCTTCTTTTTTATTCTTTCTTTCTTCTTATTTCCACCACATAATTTGTCTGGAGCTTTTGGCAGACAATGTGCAAGCTACAATGTTTAAACTTGGCATGGTAATGGAGCTAGTAAGGAAGTTGACTTATATGATTTGGAATAATCGACATGTTTAAAATTATGCAAATTAGGGCCTTTCTAAAATTTTAAAGCTCCATATCTTTCAAACTTTTGCAGATAAACACAAAATTTTAATGGGCACATCTAGGTTTGTGACACATGCAAATGTAATGGACAGTAAATGAAAGTTGTAGAATTTCAATTTATGTTAATGAGGGGCATTTAAAAATTTAAAAGTTGAATATCTTCAAAACTATTATAGATAGAGATGAAATTCTAAGGTAAATATAAGGGTTTGGGGCAAAGCCAAATCCAGTGAACCATGAACCAAAGTCATAGGATTTTTAATTGATGCAAATTAGGTGGATATGCACAATTTTAAATGTTGAATAGCTTCAAAACTATTATAGATAGAGATGCTATATTCACTTTAATTTTGGGGTTTGTGACATAGCTGCATACAATGATCCAGCATCCAAAATTGTACAATTTTTATTGTTACAAATAAGATGAATACAAGAAATTTAAATCTTGAATAACTTCAAAACTATTATACATAGAGGTGCCATTCCGACCTCAGTTTTTAGGTATGTGGCAAAGCCGCATGCCATGAACCGTAAACCAAAGTTGTAGGATTTTAATTTATGCAAAATTGGCAAATACACAAAATGAAAGTCTTTGAATTGCTATCAAAACTATTACAGATAGTAGTGTCATTCAAACTTTACCTTGTAAGTTTTGTGACATGGCCACATCCAATGAACCAAGAGCCAGAGAGTTATAGCATTCTAATTTATGTAAATTAGCATAATACACAAATTTTAGACTATGCTGAACAATGGCAAAGTGTAGCATTTCAAACTGTTCTCATTTTGAAGGTACCCATACAGATTTGCTGTGAAGCAAATCTTTTCTAGTCATTTTTTGTTTCCGACTTCTCTAAAATCACTGACTGAACTCTATTCAAAGGTGGTGGGTATTACTTTGACTTTGTGACCATCAAAGCGGCTAGGCGATGCTTCCTCCCGGCCCCCAATTTTTCACAAAAAATCGTGATTACAAAAGAGAGAGCACATTGCCATTGGTACAGTGATAGGCTGCTGTGAATACATGTACGTAATGTTCCCAAACACAGTTGACTGGATCCACTGTAGACTTGCCACTGCTGCAGATGTACCTTGGATAGATCTCCAGCAAGTTTTGTTCTATAGGACACACGTCAGTGGCTTTTTTATGTCTGGGTGCAAACCCAGACATTTTGTTTTTCAAAGAATTATTTTTTCCTTCCTTCCTTCCATTCTTCCTTCTTTCCGTCCTCTTTTCTTTCTTTCTTTCTTTCTTTCTTTCTTTCTTTCTTTCTTTCTTTCTTTCTTTCTTTCTTTCCTACTTTCTTCTTTACGACCAAATTTGTCTGGAGTTTTTCTCGGATACTGTTATTCCGACAATCACAAAACTTGCCATGGTGAAATTAGGCACCTGACTTGGAATAGTCATGGTGTTTAAAATTATGCAAATTAGGGACAATTAAAATTTCAAAAGCTCCATATCTTCCAAACTATTGCAGACCGACACAGAGTTATACCTATCACATGTAGGTTTGAGACATCTGCCAATGGGCAGTGACAAAAGTTCTAGAAGTGCAACTAAATGTGGCAATTTTGAGACTTTTTTGCCATGTTAATTGTCTGAATATTTTCTTGAGGAAGGGGAAAAGAGAGGCACATTGTGTTGAATATAAAATGGTTTCTTACATTGACAAAAATAATTGAGACAAAATTGCACTGATTAGGTGCACATGCGGTAAGGACGTTCTTTGGGAGCTCTGACAATTTTACCATCTTTTTGCTGGATATGATAGGTAATATATATGCTTGATAAGTATGCACTCAGTGTCACTGATACCTTAAATTAGAGTTAAATGAAAAAATATTTGAAAAAGGCACAAAATTTGGAACAAATTATTTAATTCTATTGTTAAAAAGACAAATTAATGTTGCTTTACGACAGGAGTTACTGCAGGGAAATATGGAAAGTTTATAAAAACATCTACTGGTAGTATTATCACATGTATCGTGGCTCAGCAGTTTCAACACGGTTGATAATACGTGTTCAATATCAACAAAAATTTGTTTTTGAATAATCATGATATTTGGAGGACGTTGCAAGGTGACCATAAAACACTCCTACTTGACTCAATTTACATCAAATTTAGTGGAGAAAGAGTCTCCTTACATTTTAACAGCGCATTTGATAAAAAATATTCCTAAAGTTTGATGCTAGAAACAAGCTTCTGATGTTTGATTGCAAACTTGTGTGATGTTTAGTAACATTCCGTTGCCATGGCAACCAACTTTGACACTTACAATCTCAAACTGGTTTCTTAGGAAATGCCTGTATAGCAGGTATGCTGATGTAAAGTTGTGAAGTGGTACCTTGCATTTTCATTACGTAATAGTTAAAAATGTGTTTTTCCCTGGACTACTAAAAAAATGCCGTTATCATGGAAACCAATAAAAACATATGTTGCCCATCAAATCGATGGTACAGTTTACGTAACCTTTAATTACAGGTTCTTATCTTTCATTTAATACCAAATTTAGCTAAGAATTTTTTTGTTTAAGGACTGATTTTCTGGCAATATTATCACTTGTATGTATCATTTCTCAGCAATGCGCAGCACTGGCCATATGACCAATTTTTGCAATATCCACAAAGATCTGCTCATTTTGAGTAATGTAAACATTTGCAAGAACGTTGCTAGGCTACCCAAAACAGTCTTCCTTCACTCAATTAACCTCATTGTTGGTGCAGAAAGAATCTTTTTACATTTTAACATCAAATGTTATGAAAATTATTCCCCATATTTAAAACTATAAATAAGTTGTAGTGTTTACATGCAAATTTAAGTGATTTTTACAAACATTCTGTTGCCATGGAAACCAACTGTTGACACTTACTATATCAAACTAGATTTTTATTAAAAACCCTGTATAGAAGGTATGTTGATGTAAAGTTGTGAGGTGGTATCTTGTATCTGTATAAAGTTATGGTTAATGAGGTGATTCTCCCTTCATTTCATGAAAACTTAATTTCGTTGCCATGGTAACCAATATAAATACAAATTGACCATGAAATTGATAGTACACTTTACCTAAATTTAAACTTCAGGTTCTTATCTTTTTATTGATACCAAATCCAGACGGTTATTTTTCCAGTTGAACGAAAACTGAAAATAAGCCTTTTTTTGAAAATTTAGCTGCTCTACTATATAGGTCTCTTAATTTGCATGTACCGTAAAACTGGACCACATGAGAGCTCCACAACAGGTATATTTGAAATCTACAGAAGATTTGCAAAAGAATGAGGTATGTTAGAGCCATAAGGCAGACGGGTAGACCAAACTCCTTAAATAGGGCCCTTTTCTGAGATTTGCCGCAGGCCTATTAATGTATCAAATTACTTCTAGGTAGTCTATCATCTGACATTGTAAGTAGTTTTAACCAATGTTTGACACATTTTTAGCTCTGCCAACCTAAGGTTGCAGAGCTTATGCGACCGCTCCTGTCTGTCCATCCGTCCGACTGCAAACTTTTGCTTGTTAGCGCGATACTGTCTACAGTTTTCAAGTTAGCGCAATGTAACTTTCAGAAGTTGCACAGTGTATGAAAATCTAGGTCTTTGATTTTTGTGGTGCCACCTACAATATTATGTAATATAGGGGTTAAAAATGTGAAAATCTTGTGAACATTCTAGCATCATTAAGTTTTGGTGGATCTTCACAAAATTCAATTGGATTGTAGTGGAAGTCAAAGTCTAAGTTGCTGATGATACTAGTGGCTCCACTTATAATTGACAAATTATATGCCAAAATATGTTTTAAGATGTAAAATTCCATATTTGGAAAAGTAATTGGATAAGACTTGCCAAGTTGATAGGATATATAGCCCGTGTGCAATGCCTGAATGTTAATTTCAGTGACCCTGACCTACTTTTGTCAGGTCACCATGCCTGTAAAGTTAAAAGTTGTGATTTTGTAATGACAGGGTGTAGCTTGGACATCAATGGCAAAGAGAGTTGAGCCTCCAGATAAAAATTGCACTTGATTATGTTGTACATAAAGCTGTACTTGGTGGCTTAATTTTTGGGTCACTTTGACCCAGTTATTATGGGCTTTGGCACTTGTCCAACTTCATGGTTTTTCTTCAATATGTTAAAAAGTTATTACCCGATTTGAACAAACAGACCATGTATGGAAAGCCGGACGTGGAGTGCATATTTTGAACTAACAATTTTTAAATCCAAATTTTAGGGCAAGGTCAAATGGCCAGTTTGAATACATGTATAGGGGTCCTCTCATGAATGCTGTGCACCCCACAATATTCGAGTTAGGCTCATATAATGTTTAGAAGATAGAAAGTTTATAAAAAATCTTTGTTGACACCAATGTTGGTGGTGCCATGTATAGTATGATGTAATATACAGGTCAAAATGTGAAAATCTTGCCACTGCGATACCATCCACAGTTTTGGAGTTAGCCCAATATAACTTTCAGGACTTATAGGGTGTATGAAAATCTGGGAAACTTTTGATATTGACACCTACAATGTTATGCAATATAGGGGTCAAAATGTGAAAATCTTGTGAATACTGTAGCATCTAATTTTTGGCAGGTCTTTATGGAATTTGGTGGGATTGTGGGGGAGGTCAAAGTCTTAAGTTGCTGATGATACTAGTGGTGCCACCTGCAATTTGACGGAATCATGAGCCAAAATGTTTTTTAAGATATAAAATTCCATATTCGGAAAAGTAATTGGATTAGACTCGCCAAATTTATAGGCTGTATAGACCATGTCTATCTGCAGAATGTGATGTTATATCAGTGACCTTGACCTATTTTTTTTTTAGATCACCATGCCTGTAAACTGGAAAGAGGTTATTTTGTAATGGCAGGGTGTAGCTTGGACATCAATGGCAACGTCAGCAGAGCACCAGGACAATGGTCCTCTTGTTTCATATATGTAATACAAGGTGATAAACGTCCACATCCGTAGTGTGCATATTTACTTCCATTAAAAAATTTGCAAAATTGTAATTGGACTCTTTCGTCTCTACAGAGAATTCGTAATCACAGATTTCTGATCCATATGTTCGTATCGGGCGTACCATTGTGTAAAATAATATGAGGGCTTATTTTAATAACATACCACCACATTCATGATAAATTTGTTTTATGTTTGCAAGGATTTTTCGTAGCTTGCGACCCTAGATTTTTCTTCGCACTTGTCCATTTGAGCTTTGTTGTAAAAACTATACCCAAATATTTATAAGTATTCACAATTCCCACAGAATTACCTTCAAAATACCATATTTCACTTTTCTCAATTGGTCACCATTTTGAAAAAACCTTTCCTTTTGTTTTGTCTAAGTTTTAGCATCAAATCCTCTCAAATCTTTTCGCTGTTTTAATTTTTTCGATGAACTTTTGAAGATGCCCAACTGTATCGCCACATTCAGCTTCATGATCAGCATGTGCTAATAACAGAATATTTGACAAAACTTTCTCATTTTTTTTCTACCAGTACATCCTTAATTTTTATCATTTCAATAAATTCGTTCATGTATTGTATGAATAAAAATTGCGACATTAAACAACCTTGTCTTGTTCCTTTTTTACGTTGAAACATTTCGGTTATACCTTCTGGGGTTTGAACACCAGCAATAGCCTTCATATACATATTTTGAATCACTCTAATCATGTTCCCATTTATTCCTTCTTGTGTTAATGTAAACCGTAGCAAGTTATGAGGTGCGATGTCAAACGTTTTACGGAAGTCGACAAACAACAAAATCTATCTTTTGTTGTACTCAAATATATTTGTGCCATTGTTTTTATTTTTCATATTTTGTGGTCATATATTCTTTAAGATTTCTTTGTCTTCTGAGTTTCTTACGTGATTCAAGAGACATGGTCTTGTACTTTTCATTTGATCACACTCTGAATCTTACCATGGTTGATTTATTTTCCTTTCTGTTGTTACCTTTTGATTCACTTCTGCACAACACCATATAAGATTGTCAGATTAAACGCTAGCTTCAACCTGAATACTATCTTCATCTTAACATTGTTCTGTTTAATGCTAATTTAACTGTCTTTCCATCGTTTTTTCCAACATTTTTTCCCCCATCCCATTTATATCTTACTCTTTTTTCAAGGTAACGTGCCTGACCTTCACGCCCATTTAATGATTATCCTGTATGTTACATGTCAATTTACAAAAATGGGCAGATGAACAGAAAATTCATGAAGGTATTTTGCCACTTCGAACATATCTATTATATCACGTATATTATTTGACGTTATGTAATAGTCTACTACGCTACAATCACTTGGCGTAATACATGTGAAATTTCCTTCTTTGTCTTCATTACATCTTCCATTAATTATGTGTACATTAAATGACTTCACAAATCTGCACCAAGCTATTTGATTAGAATCTTATGCTATGGCACATTCCTTGATTTATGGCCCAAATACATACTGTGAGCCATACCTAAGAAAGGGGATGTCTACAACCCAGTTTACTAAATGGGAGGGGTACTCTCTAGTCATTTGTGCAAATTATTCTGTGGCACAACTCACTCCCGATTTTATAAACAGTTTGAAGATAGTAGTATCACCCCCCCCCCCCTCCCTCACCAAATTGGTTTCAAGAAAGTAGCAGAACATCGGATAACATTTTGATTCAAAACAATGATTAAGTACATGTGTGAAAGACCTGGTAAAAATTACATGTGTTGTTCATTGATTTTATGAGACGAGCACTGATATATAAAGTACTGCTTAATGATGTCAGTTGGAATATCTTCCAAGTATTAACCTCGATTTACAGTAATGTTACTTATTTTATTGAAAGCGAGTATGGGTAAACAGATTCATTTGCCTCAAATATTGGGGCTAAACAAGGTTGTTTGCTAAGCCCTCTTTTGTTACGTCTGTTCTTAGTGGACATGATACAGATCTTTGATGAACAGGGTGATTCTGTCTTCTTACGTGATTTTAAGCTCCACTGTTTATTGTATGCAGAGGACTTAGTTTTTCATGTCGCCTTCTGCTTCTGGCTTACAGCGAGGCTCGAATAAACTTCATGATTACTGCAGCACATGGCAACTAATGATAATAATAATAATTGAACATCTTTATACTGGATAGCCTGTTCAGCCTATGGCTGTTCTTCCACAGGGTCCAGTAGGCAAGATCTTAGCCCAATTATCCCAAACTTAATGTAGGAGGAAAATAACAGTAAACATTCCCAAAACCAAGGTTATTGTATTTGACAAAACTGGAGGATGTACCCAATATGTGTTTGGTACAAGCAATTAGAATATTCACATTTTCTGTCACTGACACCTTAAAACACTGTTGGTAGGAACCAAGAGGTTGATCTTGCCATAAATCTGGCATCACCATGCAAAGGGTGAATATCTGAAAACCACGTTCACATATGTCATTATTATTTACATTGCTTAAGTTGCGTTTTGAACATCTTTTATGCCCACTGCCAATGCCCTTGTATGGGTGTGTAGGAATATGAAAGTGTATGTATTCACAACCAGGGCAGCACTGCAAAGCCTTGCCAGACATATTCTTGTCAGCCAACAGGGAACTAGATCATTCCAGCCCCCAAATCTGCCACGTTTTGTAAAATACTTTGTATTTTTTTAAAGCAACTGTGTGTGTAAGCAGCGTAATCTACATGCATATGTGGGCTTCTCGTGTAGCAAAAACAAAACGAGAGAGAGAGAAAGAAAGAGAGAGAGAGAGAGAGAGAGAGAGAGAGAGAGAGAGAGAGAGAGAGAGAGAGAGAGAGAACGTATTTGTTTAATTAATAGGAGTTATTCATATTAAACTTGATTAACTGCAGACCTGCTCTGGTCTCCTCGATTGCTAGGCAACAGAGCTATGCCTCCGCCATGATCAGGGCACTTTTACAAGAAATGTTGCTTAACCATCCAGAAAAAACACTTTTCCTACCAAACAAATTAAATTTTCTAAATATGTTAAGCATCTTGTATGTTTTAAATATTAGTGAATGACTTTTCTTAAGCCTTTTGCTTCGTCAAGTTGCTCCTTTCATCACAGAAACTCTTTTGGCTGTGCTTAACGCATTCATGAATGTGCCCTCCTTCCTTTAAAGTTCCTTACTGCATCCAGGTGGCAGCACAGAGTCCCAGTTAATATAGATACCTCCTATTAATTTGGGGAGATCTATTGGTATAATCAAGCAAGCTGCATAAATGACATGACGTAGCCTTGTCGATCTGATACAATTGGACCGTCAAAACTAAATTTTTATGATTTTACATCAGAAGGACTCTTGGCCAGTGGAGAAGCCATTTTGGTACCTATGTATCGTAGTGGAGGTAAATCTGAATAACCCCCCTCTCCTCCTAAGGGAAGCCATCAAAAGTGCATTGTCCAAAAAAGAAAATCGAAAAATTATGTCATAAAATAAGACAACCTCGCCAAACTAAGTTTAATTGACATTGAGTCATTGACCTTTGATATATGACATCCCAAAATTGATGCCATACTTTTCTGCAATATGAAAACATGACTGTCATATCCAGGTATGAATAGGTTATTAGTGTTGAGTAATTGTTAGATAAAGATATTTCACCATGCTGAAATTAACTGTTGATCGTTTACTGCCAGTTTAATACAAGAATCCTTTGAAAGAGTCATTCAATGGGGAAACTAGAATTTCTTTCGGCATTTGTGTATTTCTGACATTTTTGTGAAAAAATCCGTCTTGTTCCCTAAGATTGTATCACTATTTTCTCCGCAACCACCAAAATCTTGCGCTCCTTGCACATACTTCAAAAACTAAATTGTGTTTGCACCCAAACATTTAATTTGCACATTTGGGGGGGGGGGGGGGGGGATTTCAAAAAGTTTTTCTAAAATTTTGTACTATTGACTAAAAAATACTTTTCAACAGTTTCACTGCGCGAGATATATGTACGTATATTCTACAATCATGAGAAAAAATGTTCAATTATATTGAATTATTATCCTTTTTTTCACCCGGCCTCCAGGGACTCGAGGGAGTGAGTACGTTTCACCGGAACTTGAGCGCATCTCACCGTAATGTTTTCAGTTTCTGTTTTGAAATTGCAATGTACTACAACTGAGAATTAAATGATATGAAACACATAGTAAGTAACTGTTGATGAGTAGTGTCCGCACGTGCCGTTTGCATTGAAGCTTACTTTTGACAAATCATGGCACAGCGCGACAAACTTATGTGAGCGATAATGAATTATTTACACGTAACCACGCAACAGCCATGTGTATCCGGTGAGTGGCTGTTCCGTTTAATAAACGCATGCCGTCGTGTGCTCACTGACAACTTTACGCTTTAAAATTAGTGCAGCAAAATGATAGCAATTCGATCACTCGCTGTTAAATGTATACAAATATTTTTGAAATTTAAATAATTACACCTTTCATTTTTATTGAAGGAAAATTGAAGGGAAAAAAAGGCGCAATCAGTTCGAGGGGTGGTAAGCAAGAATGTCAAGCGCCAAGGACGTGATCGATTTGAAGTCGCATGCTAATCTGTGTTATGGTTGTGTTGCGTGCGAAATGTGGATTTAATGGTGTTTTCATGGATATTCAGTGATCAAGATGTTTGGCAAATGATTATCTAATTAATTATATATTAAGTAGAGGCATTGAAAACGAACATAAGGTAAGTTTGTAATAAACTTTAAAGTCATATGGCTCACAAAGTGAGGAGCACAAACTGGCAAAGCCACTGCCACTGCCACCAGTGACCAGTAGCTCATGTTAATGGCCACTGGGGAAAACCTGTTGAGCTTGGATTCACCATGGAGGAATAAACTAGTTTATTCCTCCATGGAATTCATGGATATTGATGATAAAAATGGGAAAAAGTGCGTTTTGACTTAAAATCCAGTACGGCAGTTCAGGACAATAGTGTTTGAATCTTGTGTGACCAGAATGATTCAATGAAACCCTGGGCCCATCGATAGACGGAAATTAAATGTCTGCAGTGAAGTTTAATATCGGGTAAGACTTGAGTACACAGTTACAATGATATGTGTATTCAGGGACGTGCTAGCACGTCCCTGCTTTTTCTTTCTTTTTTTTTTTTTTTTTTTTTTTTTTTAACTTTGGAAAATGGAAAACTCAATACACATTCGGGGGGGGGGGGGTTAGCTTAGTAGACAGTACAAGTTACAACTTAGTAATAATAATAATAATAATAATAATAATAATAATAATAATAATAATAATAATAATAATAATAATAATAATAATAATCCTGTGGCTCTCTGCTTTTCTGTCACGGCCCTGTGTGACACAGGTGGCCTAGAAAGGAGGCAGGGGGAGGCAGGAGGGTGGGAAAAAGGGGAGGGAGATGAGGCGGAGGAAACCATGGTAAAACTTAGATATTCTACAGTCTGATAGACTCTATCTGTATATCCCCTCTGGATTGCATCTTAATAGAGAGGGTTGGAAGGGAAGGTCTTAAAGACTTTATAGAATATCAAATAAAATAGCTACTTAGCTACATGTAAAATAGCTACTTAGCTACACCTTGGTGCTTGGAGGGATCACTATAGGTTAATGATTCCTCCAAGGTCTAACTTGGCAGTTTGCAACAGAAATAAAAGTTACAATCACAGGGTCTAGAACTGCTGGCATGAGGTCACCCCAGTATGTGTTCCCTACACTCAGTGTTGGGGGATATACTGGGGTGACCTAGCTGAGTCAAGTGCTTCCAGGTCCCAGGACCCGTGGTCACAATCGGCAATAGAATAAGAGAAGAACAAGAATAGAATTTGGAAGGTTCCTGTGTCCCACCTGTAGAGCCTGGAGGACACTGACAGCAGTTAGGATTATTCACATTACTTTCCATTGTAATTTTCAATGCATATAACTTCAAAAGCCACAGCCTGTAAAAACACATTTTTTTTTTTTCATGGCAAGTGTATGTGTATGGTTGAACTGATCCTGTAAATATTATTTCATCAGGCTTAAAGTGAATTTGGTGCATTCAATCCAATGGGATTCCACATACTAAAAATCCTTGCAAATTTTTAGCGTATGCTTGCAGCGGCTGAATACACGTGAAATAGGATGTATTCATATCTAAATGCGGTCCTACTCTAACACCTATTGAGCAAAAGAGGGAGCCACCTGCATCAGGGAAGATCCATGTATTTGGCACGGTCAAAAATACTTTCTCAACAAAATGAACAACAGGAACACACAACAATCTTGACAAAATGTATTAACATATATCTGAAACATAAAAGATGCCTAAATTGATTAGAAATGGGCTCTCTTTTGGTTGAAAAGGTGTTATTTGTGGATGTTTATGTAGTATATAATACAAATCTGCCCTGATCATGGTGGAAGCATCAGTCTGTTGGCCCGGCAACACAGGAAGTGAGCAGGATCGCAGTTGAATATGAATGTCTCCTATTGCAAATTGTGACCTCATGATGTGTGTGTGTACACTGATACACAACACACCCATTTCTTGTAGGCTAGGGGTGTGTTTTATCATTGAATTATATGTTTATATAACCTTGTATAAACTGGTAACTACAACTAAGATAATACTAGCATTTTATGTGAACCATGAGCTGCATACAAAGAAGAACCATGAAAAGTTGGTAGTACTACACGTACTACAAAAATATGTTTTTAGGTTACATAATTGCAACTCATGATGGAAACAAATGGGAAGTACACAACTGTAGCCCAGTTGAAAAATTCATTGATTGATTTTTATTTATCCTGTACATTATGTTACAAAGTACCATACGTAACATACAGAAGTAGATATGTGCAAATGAAGAGATCATATGGATGTAAAAAAGGCATATGAAGTATTTGCACTTCCGTGAACTACATGAAGGGAATGATGCTAAAAAGTTTGCAGTTTTGTTCAGCTTATCTCCAGAGCAGTCCCTGAAACTTTTTGATCGGCACAGACATCTATAATTACTCCTCTCAACCTTACATATCTTTTAAGTTAAAAAGAAATTTATGTATACATTCCCAGATCTGTCACACCATTGTCTTGCTGAAGAAAACATTATTTTTTATCTCAAAGCCAAATCCTGAACAGGGAAGAGGAAAAGTCATAATTTGAGGCCGTATAAAATAGATTTCTGGTTTCTCAGCACCACCTGCCCCAGCATTTTTGATCCCCAATTTCAATTGTATTCAGTCAATATTTAAAAAAGGTCTTTTTTATTTCATTTTTCTTTTTCACATATTTATTTGTTCTGGAAATTACCTAATAGTACAAACTGACTGATCAAGAGGCTCTCCAGACATGCAGTGACACAAGTTGTATGTACAGGATGCACGTCATGGCAAGACAGTACAACAAACTATTAAAACTCCTTCCCTGCATGCTTTATGGAACCAGAAAAATAGATAAAATCTTCCTGCCTGCTCAATATTCTGTGAAAAAATGGGTAAAAGCAGGAAATGTATTTTATAGTACCTTATGTGTATGCAGCTGAATAACCAATCCAATACACAAAATTCCTAACAGGATAGAGGTGTATATTCACATTGAATTGTATGTTAATGCAACTGTATATTGGTTACTTTACAAGCTGAGGCTTATATCAAATCGCTATGACCATTTCAACTGTACATGTAGGTTAACCATGAGAAATCTACAGCAGAAAGATATTGAGAGAGAGAGAAGACCGATTGATTTAGCTGCTAAGCAGACTCACTTTTTGCCATTGATAATTCTGATGGGGCATCAAGTGTATGTAGCACTATCAGAGTTATGCCAGCAAACACGGTCTGTCTTGCAGGCAACAGGGTGAACTCTGTAAATTCATTATTGGAGGTTACATAGTCACCATGATCAGCTTGTAAATTATCATTGAAGGTTATGGGGCATACATTCCAAATCCTTCAGACTTCCTCCATAGTGTAGCACCAATTGCAGCAAATGTTGACACATCTTCATTCATTTTGAATTCTTTGATTATTATTATTAATGGATAAAAGTGCATCCCCCACCTCACCAAAAATAAGCGTTTTATATTTAGCAGGTTTTTTTTTTTTTTTTTGCTAACTGCATTAGAAACAGCCTGTCCCAAAAATGAACAATTTTTTTTTTTTACTTTTAAGTATAAAGATTGCAAATACAGATAAAATGTTATTAAATAGTGCAAACATTTTCATGTACTTTCCATTGTAAGACAATGCCACCTTCAAGCAAAGACCCGAAAGAGTACATCAAGCGTGTGCCCCTGCCAATACCATCACACAAAGGCATCATAATCCAGGCTCGAAGTGATCTCCATTACAACCCGACTCTACCAACCAGAGATGAGGTGCGCAGGGCAAACTACAGTCGAAGACTTAAACAGATGGCGGAGCAGGGGTTCAAGTCAGTTAATTACAGACCGTACCAAGGCATAGGGGACCCCTTGTATCTGGACCAGAAGAAACTAATTCTGTATTCACTGGGACAATGGGAAGAGGTAAGTGTCTGATTAGAAAAAAAAAAAAAACAAGCAAACACAGAGATCTAAGTTTTATGCTGTTTAGCTGAAATTTGTTGCTATTCAGGTAGAAAATCCAGTTTTTTATGTATTAAAAGTGCATGCAAAATAAGAAAAAAAATGTATGTTTTCAGTTTTTTTTTTCTGAAGCACTTTGACTCCTGAAAACAAGAGAAGAAAAGACAATTAAAACATCATCTATACCATTCAAGCATAAAAATTATACGGTATTATCCCTTTTGAACATTCAAAGCATTAGGAAATTTAAATGAAATGAGCTTCAAGTGCGGACGTAAATTTGGAACCTTTTAGCTGTATCAACTGGTAAATCATAAACCAAACATAATTTTCCAATATGTCAGCGCTCCAAAAATTGGGGGGGGGGGGGGGGGTAGGGAAGCACCTAGCTAAGAGGGCAGGGGTGCTCAAAAGGGATAATATAGTACACATGCCCCAAGTTCTGCAAACGTAAATTTCTGCTTTTGAAGAATGTACCCACTTATTTGTAGTCTTCTCAAATAATAATTCTTTATGATTTCTCACTGTTTGACTGGAAAGACTCACACTGTACCATTAAGAAAGCTGTACTTTTGCAACATTGCAAAATAACATACAATGGAAAAGTGTAATTTTTTTCTGTTTTTTTAAAGAAAGAAAAACGAATTTTGTCAGGCCTGTTAGCATGTTTGAAAGCATGAAATCAGAAACACTTGCAGATGATTTTTGCGGGCGTTATTATTATTAACAGCTGTTGCCTTGTTTAAGCAAAGAAGTAACACAAGCTAATCTAGAAAGTAGCCAAGCCACAGTTAAATTAGCTGTGCTCGGATAAAATTGCTGCTGGTATTTTATTGTGTGGTGCTTTGCCAGAACAGTACAGCATACATAGTGTTATGATCCCTGATACAGAAGCTCCAAGAACTCCTGTTTTTGTGGCAAAAATGAGAATTTTTCCACATACAAACTGAAGTCTCCCCAGGGTGCAAAAGTTCTTATGATCCTATTGTGAAGGACAAGTGAAAATCTGTTGAGGACAAGTGACTTTCAAATTTCACTTGTCCCTTGGACAAGTAATTTTTATTGGCAAAATTCTTAATCTGTTAAATTTCATATATTTTGCTGTAGCAGACCCATAAACTCACTGTATGACATAATGATTTCCATTAAAACGTGTTTTTTTTTTTTTTGTAAACCAAAACTTGGGTACACTTTATTTGCACAAGTGATATTATGAGGGAGGACAAGTGAAAATTTTGTGTCTCTTGTCCTTCAAGCAGTAGTTTCAAAGACTTTCTTGCCTTCCATTTAAATTATGCAAGTATGGAAAGTAATGTCCAAGTGGTTTTGGATAATTTTGATTATTTTGAGATTTTGACACATTTTGGAAGACATACATATTGTCAATCAGTTGTCCAAATTTGGTAGTTTCTTGTCCCAATACAATCCAAAGAAACTAAGAAAATACTTCTAATGCTAACATGGTAATCAAGGTACCATGTTAACCCTGGATTATTGATTACAGACAATAGATATTTTCACCAAAATGTCCAGCTCGTGTTGACATTTCTCTTAAACTAATAATATGATTTTGATCAAACAAAAACTGATTTGCTCTAAAAATTCTTTAGAGCAAAAAATGTATCAGGAATTTTCTATGAAACGGTCAGCTCTTTTTAAATGTATGACTAACATAAAGTGTCCGCTAACTTGATCAGTTTTGACATAATGATCCATTTTGCAATTTTTATATCAGTGTGACAAAAAATAAAAAACAGATGAAGTTATGAAAAATCCCGATATGTTTTTTGTAGATAAATGTATTGAGATTATAATAGCACAAATTTGACAATTTTGTCGTGAATGTAAGTCAAGAAATATAATAAAAAATTTCATGTAAAACACATTTTGACTTAAAATGCCAGTGTTTATACAACTTTGAGTGTCAAGTTCCATCTTTAATGCAGAGAAATTGTGCAAAGTGTTGTGGTCAACAAAAATATATAGCTTTACTATGCAGAATGCATATTTATGTGATATTTAGCCCAGAGGTGAAGTCATGTGGCCAGGTTGAACATTACTTTAAGGTTTCTCTGTGTTGTGGATATTAATTACAGTGCAGCAGGGGTGCCCAAGAAAATTGTGGGAATGGGCCTGCCCCTTCCCAGACTTTACTCTGCTTTGGTCATTTTCCTCTTTTGTTTTCAACCTCTTGCCAACTTCATGGGAGGGAGATTTTTGGCCCCCTTCACAGTTGGAGCCTCTGCTGATACAGACTGGGTGTTGATTACATGTTTGTGCTATGAATTCTCTGTGGTCTCATGCTTGTTACTCTGGCATCAAGTCTCTTTCCTGATATTTGGTAACTTTGCAATTCCACAGCGTCACGATCGATGCAATATTTTCCCACCCTTTAGACTATACAGACAATGTGCTTTCATTAGAAGGCATGCTCTCTTAACCCTTTTACCATGACAGCATGATTATTACATATGAATACTTAAGTATGCCAGCGGTTTGTGTGTGTGTGTGTGTGTATGCGTGTGCGTATTTATTTATTTATTTATTTATTTATTTATTTATTTTTTTATTTTTTTATTTTTTTTTTTTTATTATTATTATTATTATTCTTACTTTACCATTTTTTCCCTCTGTTTATGTATCATTAATTGTATGTACATATATTAGGCGCCCAGCTAGATGAGTTGTAACTCCTCTGGGAGCCCTCATACCATTGTTACCTGTAATTTATGTATGTTATGTGAAAATAAAGTTCATTCATTCATTCATTCATTCATACCCCTCAAACTTGGTTACGTGCTGAACCGTACATGCCAAGGAAAGATGTACTCAGTCCAGTCAAAGGGAAAAAAGGGTTAATACATATTATTTCACAGAAGTACTTGCCTTTAAAATCACTGCTAAGCATGCTGGGACTTCATTGGAAGGTTTCCAAAAAAGGATCCTGCAGAGGATATTCTTTGAAATTAGTTACAAACTTAAAGTTAAACTCAGTTTAACTCTTTCAATGCCAATCATGACTGAAGTCGATCCTAGTCTGAATTATCATTAGGATCCCACATTCGTATTTCTTGTGAAAAGACCTTTCATTCAAGTGCCAGTATGCCTGTAGTTCCAAATGAATATCCCAGGTCAACAACTTTTCTCGGCATGCATTAGGCACATTGTGCCCAATGCGTGCCAAAACAAGCTGTTGACTCAGTCCAAAATTTGGCACTGAAAGAGTTGAAAACAGCTTTGCATATAGCAGGCAAAAAAGTAAATGAATTAAAAAATGAACGAATGAATAAATAATGAAAGTTTAGGAAACATAGTTATGGATGAAAAATGAAAGAAAAAAGTTATGGATGACCTGTTGATGAAAGAATCTTGTTTATTTTGTTACTGTTCCTGATGTATTGCATTCTGAGAACATGGAAAAATAATTTTTATAGTGGACCCCTGTTACAGCATACAGTGGTCCCGTTACAGCCCCCAAGCCATCCTCTCTACAAAGGCTACCTCTCCATGCAGCAGATATGGTAGAGTAAAACCAGTTCTGAGAGACCATGCCAAAAAGTTGTCATATAAGGCAGGTGGTCTCTCAATAGAGGTGCAGTAACATGGGAGAGATGGCAAAAGGGACACGGTACATGGTTTGAAAAGGCAGGTTGTCTTTCCTCACAGTGGTCTTTCAAAATAGGTTTTGTTGTATTTCAATTTTATTTTCCCCCATGGGTGAAGTCACCTGTTTTGTTAGGCCACATTGCTGGTGCATTTGGCATGGCCCTATCGGAGAGGGATCACTGTTATCAATAACAAGGAAGTATTGTCTTATGTTGATCAGCTAAGACATGGGGATAGGATGCGTGTTGCTTGTCTGTAAGCCTGGGACGTTAGCTATTGAACTTTCCTGTTATCTAAAACCCTACTTGTGTACACTGAACTCCTAGTATATAGGACAAGTATATATTTACTTCCTTGGACATCATCATAAGATGATCTAGCTGTCTCACATGTCCAGATATTGAAGAGAGCAGGTGCACTGGTCATTAGAAAATCAATGTCATACTGTAAATTGCTTTATTTTCACGTGTATAAATTTTCATGGTTTTTGTATTTTTGCCATTTCACTGCAGTTTTAATTTCATTGTGTTGGACATAACTCACATTCAAACAATGTTGAAATACTATTTCAAGGTTTTGTGCCATCAGCAAAATAAGCGAAAATTAGAATACAGCTAAATTAAGGCAATTTACAGTATGTGGACATAAATACAGCTAAATTAAGGCAATTTACAGTATGTGGACATAAACACAGAAGTGTAGGAAGATTTATTTGCAGATGTACTTTACTTGAAAACTTGGGTCAGTAGAAATTAAAAAAAACAGACTTTTTTATTTTGTTTTGGTAGCAAATTTATATTCGGGTGGGACATAAGGAGCTGATATTTCAATAACAGTATCTTAACTTCCTTGACTGAAGGCTTTGATAGTTGTCAGTAATGATTAATATTCATAACGTCACTTATTTATGGTATGATGTGTAGAGTCGTTAACTCGACTTGTGAACACAATCATAATGTAGGGCATGAATCCTGTGAATTAGACTTCAAAAATTGATTAGCATTTTACACAACACTGGTATAAATTAATCAGCGACCCATTGTAAAAAAAACAAAAAAACATTGATTAGCATTTGGTTAATTTTGCATATCAATCTGTGATGGAAGTTGAGTAACTTTAAGTTCTGTAACACTGCTCACCTTGCCATGAATATGGTCTCTATGAGGCCTCCTCATTGGCATATACCTGTAGTAGCTGTACATGTATATATTTTACAAGGTGCGTGTTAAAAGGCTATTTACACTCAAATTGCCCTGAGGTGGCTGTTCTACATGCTGACAAACATTACTTTGGTTTGTCTGCTTGTTTTAAACATATTATTTTACTTCACAACAAAAACAGTTAGGGATCAGGAACAACCTGTATTAACCCCTTTGAGACCTGGAACAGCCTGTATCAACTCATTGGGATTAGGGCAGCCCACATCAATTATCCCTTAGGATCAGGGGGAGCCTTTATTAACCCCATGGGATCAAGGTTACACTCTATTAATAATCCAGGGATTAGGGTTTGCCTGTACTAAGCATAAACAGGATATTATGATGTCAAAAATTTCCCGTTTTGTGATATTTGTGTATGATATGCTAAAAACATCAAACTTGTACATGCAACATTCAGATTTCTGAAGTATGAACATAAAAGCTAAAGGTGGGGAGGGGGGGGTTAGACTCTGTGTCTCAGTTGTTCTGTGTGGTTTCTTGTTGGCATCAGTTAAATTCCTCTAACGCCACTCATGGGGGTGTCAGTTATACCTCAGCAAGTCAGCTACTCATATGATTGTCAATCTCAGTCTTTGTCTCCTAGTGACCCCATTTAATGAGCTGCCAATCACAATTCCTCTTGACCAGTCAGGGTGTAGTAGGGAAGCCATACCCAAACACCTGATTGACAGGCGGCAAGGACAGGGTTGAGGTATGTCATTTTTGGCCTAAAAAACTCAGAGAAATCTTAAAATGAATGCCAGTCAGAAGACTCAACCAGTGTGGGATGCTTTGGATATCCTGGTGATTTCCTTCCAGAGGTTTAAGACTGCATCTTGTGACCAAGCTCTACGAGTGTACTAAATTTACTATTATGACCAGAAATTGAGAACATTTTTGTAATGTACAGTAGTGGTACCTTTATTACATGGCCACTTCATATGCAAGCAAAAGGTGGGTTTATAAGAGGGGTTGCTTCTCTAGAGGGACACTGTATGATGGTAGTGTCACAGTCTCTGAATAGGAATACTGGTCTTAAAAGGGATGGTCTCTGGCCAGAGGGGCCTTACAAGGGGGGGGGGGGTGTCTTTACATGTAAATATCATCACTGATAAACTCATTTCTGTTTTGGTAATAAGTTGAAAGGGTCATCTGGGTGGACAACTGGGGTTACAGTAGTCCCTCCTTTGAGAGACCATTCCTAGAGCCACCAAGAAAGTGGTCACATAAAGCAGGTGGTCTTTCAAAGGAGGTATCAATAACATCAAAAGTACCGAAGAAAGACCTAACAATTGTGGTTTTTCAAAGGAGGGTGATCTCCCAATGGAGTGGTCTTTCAAAGAAGAGACCACTGTACTGGGCTACAGTGGTCCCCCTCTTATAAGACCAGCCCAAATGCAGCCAAAAAGTGGCATTATCAGATGGGTGGCCTCTCTTGAGAGGGAGAATACAATGGAAATACTCTACTCTCTGCACAAGAATGCTGGCCTTTCAAAAGGGTCGGGCTTTGGTGAGAGGGGTCTTATAAGAGGGGGACCACTGTACTTGTTGTCATGGCTACCAAGTGTTTTACTGTTCTGACAATGGCTACATTTGTTGTGATGCAGGGACAGGAAATGGACACTTCCAGCAGTTCTTCATCAGATGAAGATGAGAATGGACCAGTTGAGCAACAGACTCAGCAAAAGTCACGGGTAAGTTAAATTACAGTCTAATGTGGAGTGTGCTTATTACCCTCCCCCCCCCCCAAAAAAAAGTGACCCTATCACTAGGAAACTGACAATCAGCAGTCACAACATATGGGCTTACTGATTGAAAACTAAAGGGCTGTTACTGGCATTTGTTAGAGTAAAGATAACTTGTTCCCCAGCTGGCTATGAAGGTTGGCCCAATATTGGCCCTACTTTGGTAATGGTGGTCCAGCATGGGGCCAAAGTTGGGCCAACTTTTATTGCTAGCTGGGTCAAAGAGTATGATGATTCCTTATATCAAGCACAGCTAGTGTATGTTTGGAGAGCACTGCATGGAAAGACTTGTGTAATAGTTTCTTGTACCCCGGTTAATTGCTTGTTTGACAAGGGTGATATATTTTTCCATGTTTGCTACAGGGATCTACCTGTACGTACAAGTCCTTCCTTCTTGAAGGAAACAAGCCAAAGCAGTACCGCAGATAATACAAATATCCTGTATTAGATAAGCCTAGAAAACCAAAATCACCAGAGGGTAGCAGTTGGTCGATGCTAGGTGCCTTGGAGTGAGTCAAGTCTTTTGTGCTTTTTCCAATGTGAATTTCATTATAGGGCAGGGACAAGTCATCGCTATATCAACATATCGTGGTATGTTACTTTGTAATATGTAGTATGGAAAGGTGTATCATGATACCTATTGTAATGGATATTTTTTGACAATTACGCAAAAAAAATTCAAATATTTCTTATATAATTTCATGAATGAAACTGATAGGAATCTTTTGAGGTATACTTCCATACATTTGGTATGTATTGATCCAAAATAGCATGATGAAATAGTGCCAACTGGGTAAAACATTATGCTGTAGTTTTTATTGTAGGCATATGAAACAGTATCTATTATTGTGATCCCCAATAAAACAGATGTGAGTGAGCTGTATCCTGATATGGGTCGTATCATGAGATTTGTATCAAGATTTGGATAGAATCGTAACAAAAGTGTATTGTCCCAGTCCTAAATTCGATACTGTATGTTTGTTGCCTTCATGCCAATGGACAGTGTGTTACTGGTTGTGATATTTTAAGCTGTCATCCTACAGTTTTGGGGCTCTAAAAAGGTACCCTCTGAGGAGACCAGGTCACTCTTTTTTGTGGTGTCTAGGCTACAAGATCACAAAAATGTGAGTCCCTCAAATTCATTGTGTAGGTCCTCGGTCACCTATATTTATATCTGTAAGTCACCGGGTGGGCTCTAAAGCCCTCCCCAGGTTTCACCACACACTGGCCATCTAGGCCTTTATAATCAAAAGACAAATTAAATCTCTGTGAGCATAATTCAATGTCTTTAGAATGGCATGATCTGACTTAAAAACATTTTGGAAGTGATTTTTTTTATTGTAATTTCTCTTTAGCCCATTCAGTAGTTTAATTTACATAGCATTTGTTATTGTGAAATACGAAGCATGAATCAGACTCATCTTGCATATATTAGTATGGTCCCATGAAAACGTTCAACATGTTACCATGGTTACAGGATATAAAGAGTTTTAATAGGTGTACTTTGCGCAGGTGTTGTATTGCTGTATGTCAATATTTTAAAACCATTCATTATGCAAGCAGATTTAGTTAATAAAATTCAAGAAAAAAAAAATGATTTACAAATAAGTTACACCACACCACAGGTGACTTTATTATGCCTTGCGATCATGGAACGGGTGGGTCTGTATTTATTTAACTCTAAAAATACCAAATTTTTGACTGAGTCAATAGCTTTTCTCGGCACACAATGGGGGCAATGTGCCCAGTGTGTGCCAAGAAAAGCTGTTCACCTGGGATATTTATTTGCTCTGGAACTAGAGGTATGCTGGTACTTGAATGAAAGGTCTTTTTACAGGTAATACAAATCTGAGATCCTAATGATAACTCAGACTAATTTGACTTTAGTAGATCGACTTTGGATGTGATTGGCACTGAAAGAGTTAAGTGCAACTTAAACCAAGATAAAGTTGTGCTCCCAAATGTTTAACACTTTTCTGTTCAGATCACTCAAAAACATGTGGATATGAAATGTGCTCTATCTCAATGTGTTATTACTTGATTAATATCCTATTTGATTGATAATATTTTCCCAAATTTCTCCCAAATGTTTAACACTTTTCTGTTCAAATCACTCAAAAACATGCGGATATGAAATGTGCTCTATCTCAATGTGTTATTACTTGATTAATTCCTATTTGATTGATAGTATTTTTGAATGAGAACTATATGTGAGATCTTCATATATCATGATATCATGTGTAGGGTCGCCCTGAAGCTTCAAAGCTTATAACACCACCATAAAACTTGAAAGAAAAGTTGTGCTTTCAACTTGACTATAAAGCTATCATTGCCTCCCATAAAGTTTTAATTTTAGCAAAAATAGCAATTTTCCCTTTTTTAAAGGCCAAAGTAGCACTTTTTGGGGCACTACTTGACTCTATGGAGCAGACGAAAACATATCAGCCTTGGAGAATAAGCAAAAATGTAAAGCCTAAAGCTTTCATGGGGAAAACCCTGTATGTTCTAGGTCAACATCTTTCCCTGGTGTTGGTTGGGCATTTCATCCAGCCCAACCATGGAAAGATAGATGTTGACTCATTAGTCTTACTCTAGGTATAAAAAGGTTTGAACACCATACAAAGTTAGTTGCTACGGCGATGGTTGACCATCGAATTGTGTGGAGATGGTCCATGCAGTCAGTATTTATAAAATTTGGCAGTTATCACAGTATAGTTTCAAGTTTCATTTGAATTAGAAAAGGTTTCCTGAATACAATTACCAAATATCCGAGGAGATGGTTACAAAGCTTTTGGTTGATATTGATAACACCATGTTGAGGTGATAGCATTCCTGTGAAAAGTCCAAACACAATACAGTAAAATCTCCAATTAAAAAGACCACCTCCATAAGGAGACCATTCCTATATTAAGACCACCAATTTACAGTCCCATTTTTTGTTTATCCTTAATTGGATTGTATCCCTCATTAAGACCACTCCCTATTAGGACCACATATTTCAGTCCCTTGGGTGGTCTTAATAAGGAGATTTCACTGTACATGTATACATGTTATATCACTGGATGTAGAATGCCCAGCTGGCTAAAGTTAAGCATGTACACATATCAACATGTAAGTATGTAGTGCCATACACATTGTTCCATATTTGTGATTTTGTTTTGTTGGTATAATGCTACTTATAATTATTTAAGACATAACTTTTCACTTTTTTTTTTTATTCCAACAGGTTCCTCCAAAATTTGTTTTGCGAAAGCGGGATCTCAATACCCTGGAAAAAGAGGTGGCTCAGAGCAAGTAAGTTGCTTCCATTTCCATGCATAACAGGAGAGGTTGCAGTGAGCACTTTTATGTGCATTTGGCTGAATTCATAGTCCAATACACAAACTTCTTTTGAACTAGAGGTGTGTATTCCCATAAGATACTATGTTAAGGTAACATTCAATACATTGCATAGTTTTGCAGCGAAAGTTATCAAATTATAGGAGTATTTTAACTATATATAACCATTTATTACAAGAAATTTTGGTGTCTCTAGGTAAATTGGTAATAAAGTTACATAGACCTGTGCAAATCACAATGGAAACTAATGGAAATACACATACCTATCCTGCCTGCCTACAGAAGCCCGGCCCTATTGAGAACCCACATGAACCAGTTGATCTAGACAATACCTTTTGAATATATTAAGATAAGGGCAGTGTATATATTTTTATTGTTTCACAAGTTAGCTCACCGCAACATATTATTAAATTAAGTTTGAATGCTTTCAGCGGGAATAACAGCTGTGCTTATCTGACCTATTTTTTTAATTATTCCTGATTCAAATTGATGATAATGAGACTTTTTCATCAAATACAAGCATGCCAATATTTCCAGACAGGGGAAGTATGGATAAGCTAGGCTGTCAGGTTTCCACAACTGGCAAAAATTGTAACAATGTAAATTATGCTTAGTAAGACCATTAGAAATTTTAAATCTTGGAAAACTTCAAAGGTATAATAGATGGAGATGCCATTCCAACCTACTCCTGTGTTATGGGCTAGTTGTACATTGCCATACCAATATGCTTTGAAGACACACACACTGATTTGCTATGTAGCAAATCATCTTTTCTAGTTTTTCATCCTGGTTTGCTCTGCTAATTACACAATACCAGCTGATAAAAGTGACATGTGGTGTTCCCTGTCTTGAAAGACCACCCTAATGAGAGACCACCCGCATTGAAAGAACATCTTTTCAGGATCTTGTAACTTATTTATTATTACAGTGGTCCCTGTCACCAGAGGCCACCCCTACAGAAACAAAAAAGTGGTCTTGTGAGACAGGTGGTCTTTCATGACAGGTAAATTAACATGGGAAGTATAGGACTTGGGAATCTGAAAAGTGGTCTCTCATGAGAGGGTGGTCTCTCACGACAGGGGTCTCTCATGACAGGGACTACTGTATTTATACCTCCTATGAGAGACCACCTGTCTAAAGAGACCACAATTTGGTCATCCTTAGGAACTATCTTTGAAGAGAAGCTCCATTGTGCAACACAAATCAAATAAAGGTTTTTACATTCAATATTTGATATTTCATCAACTACAACATGTGCTTCATCTATGGTTTGCCCTCTGTTTGTCTTGTGTTGTCACTGACACTTTGTGCTCATCTTCTGTACATCTTGTGTTGCTCCGTTATCCATCTTCTTGTGAGGTTACATTGTGCTTATTTACACCAATGTTGTCTGGGTCAAAGTGTCAATATACAGGGACAGATCTGGACTTGAAAAATCTTCAGCAAAGTTACAAATAAAAGGGCAATTCATGGAAAGTTCTATCCTGGTCCTTTATTAATTCCTATTTGAAATAATTGGTACCTTTTGTAAATTTGTTTTCAGACAAGTTGAAGAAAATGTATAGCATTTGGCTAATGGTACCAGCTGTCTGTGAACGTATGTTGTTGTCATTGGCTATCACTGTTGATTTCCATAAATTCCTCTGTTATTGTATAAGAAAGCTGATTTCTCTTCAGCTGAAACTCTGTGTTTGTTTGGAATTGCGTTCAACATGATCAATTCCACCACCCAAGAGGACAGTGGAAAGCCTATTGTGCTTAGGTATAAAATTTTTCAGAACTTAGCTTCTGTCAGCGTACAAAATAAGACTGAAAATGTGCCAAGAAACTTGAGCTGTTGATTAGAGGGATTGATGAGTTGTTGTGGCAGGATTTCCTGTCTGTGTATAGTGGCCCTTCCTTTTGGAGACCACCCCCAGGACAGAGTCAAGGCACGAGGTCTGTCAATGAATCGGTCTCTCAAGGAGACTATTGTATAAGTAGATTCCTTGGATGTTGATGGAGATATATCGAATATTTATTATTCCTTTTTTCACTTAACTCTTTCAGTGCCAAGTTTTAGACATGGTCAACAATTTTCCTTGGCACCCTTTGGACGCATAATGCATCAGAAGCACGCCAAAGAAAGCTGTTGACCTGGACCGCTATATTCTATGGCACTATAGGCAATGCTGGTACTTGAATGACATGCCTTTTTACGAAGAAACTAATATAGTATCCCTTTGGTAATTCAGAGAAGTTTATTTCAACTCATTCCATACTGTGGTGACAGGCCTTGGTCAGTGGTTCTGGCACTGCCTGGCAAGTCATGCTGCAGCTGCCCAAGCTGCAGCATGACTTGCCAGGCAGTGCCAGAACCACTGACTTAAGACTATTGGCATGTTGGTACTTGAACGAAAGCTTTTTTCATGAAGAATTTAAATATGCAATTGTCATCTTAAATCTAGGTAAATATACAATTTACAGTATTTAATCATCAACGCAAATATTTTTACTGAGAGTTGAGACCTATCAGGGTTACTCAGTGGACAACTTTCCTTGGCGTACAGTTTACTCTGTACTCTTGAATTGTAGTGTGACTAGCTAGGTGGCAGTAAAAGAATGCCATATTAAATGACTACTGCTATCACCATAAAAGCTCTTGACTCGAATTAATATAGGGGGTGGGATGGGGGTGGGGGCAAGGTTTAAAAATAGATTGTTAAGCAGGTAACAATTAGTCAAACTGATAAGGATACATTGTATTTATGTTACAAAAAGAGCTGGGAGAAGCTTTGTTAGACACATCAGCTTCTGTCAAAAACCACACATGGTTGCCTGAGTAGATGTGGATATATCAAAGTTGGGGTCTGGATCACATTCTTTTTTTTTTCTGCTGATCTGGAGAGATGAAAGGCATAAGACCCAGGGCCGGTAGGCTGCCTTTTTGGTCATTACAGTAGGTCTAACTAGCGCTGAGTCTTTCGTGCGTAATTGTGTACGTGTCATAATAACAATGAGTTTAAGCTGTATGTGATTTATAAATGTGATGTAGTCATTCGTAAGAATTTCTTCTCTCATTGTACATGTATGTGTATTTGCGTGAAAACTGAATTCATGCAAACTATTGGTTGCATGCCATGTGCTGTGACAACAAAGTGACTGGATGGACAGGCAGAATTTTACGATGTGAATGTTTTAAATACCCATTGTTTTTATGTGGTGTGGGTGTATCTTGAGAACACACGTGTGCTTATGATAATTCCTACTTTGAAATAGGGTTTTAAAGTATATTGCCTGGCCAACATGAAAGTAACACAATTTGTTACAGAAGTGTAAGCTACAATAGAGTAATATGTAACTGCAGTCATGCTTCATTAGACAGTTATGTAAACAAGTTGAACAAGCGGAACTAAAACGGGGATTTTTTCCTGTGTAGACATCAAAATATAGAATACAGACAACGTGCTCATGCAAACTTAGGCCTTGAATTAAGACTGAGTCAACAGTTTTCCTTGACATTGGTTGTGCACTAGCCCATGCTAAGGAAAGCTGTTGACCTGGGTCATGTTATGTTGATTGGTCTCATCTGCTATTTTTCATCCAAATTGATTTTCATTACTGTTGAAATTAGTCTCAAATGTTGAAGCAGCTAACATTTCACCACCTGCTTTTTTTTTGGGTGGGGGGGGAGGGAGAGGCAGGGGGAGGGGGAAGCCAGTGGTTAGTAAACTTGTGGAATTTCAAAATTAGAAACATAACAATTTTTGCCTCTTCTGTAAAATAGTGTTTAGCAGTGCAGCACAGTGTCTCCTTTGAGTGATGCCATATTCTTCCCAATAAGGCCCCCTACATGTACCTCCTTAGAGTCTGAAATATCAAAAATCACATGCACACACAAAAACTACATTTACTTGTCTTTTTCACAATACTTTACAAAATATAATGTTTATAAAGAATGGTTTCAAATTGAAGGCTGATTACAATTTAAATTAGGGTACTGGGTACTTACTGGGAGAAATATGGTAAAGTGCCTCTCACCGTGACAGTGCAGTTGGCATGATGAGATGCCACATTTGTCATGTCTGCAGTGTGATCTCATCTGCTTTGCTGTACATGTACCTCCATTGCACAATCACTCTAGATTTGTCCTTGGCCAGCTAGGATTAATATCTCAAAAGAGACCAGTGCAAGTTTAAAAAGTAATGATGCGTGTACGTAGCATTGAACATAGTTTACACAATTACCAGGACCAAATTAATCTGTGGGAGAAAAGTCGTTAATATGGGATAAGGGTACGCTAAGGGTGTTAAGGCACTTGGACAAAGGTCCCCTGGACGTTGCATGAAAATACTTAATATGGTTTATGTGTTTGTAAATCCTTTTGCATTATGGACTATTTTGAGAATTAGTTACTCGTGAAACCACCCATTTAGACCCCCCTTCACAATTAGACCACCTAACAAATAAGACCTTGGTCACAGTGATAACCCCTTTAATGCAAAAATGTAGAATAAATTTCATAATTAAGATAACTTTTCAGTAAGGACCACACTTCAGTGGGGCAGGGATGATACACGTTTCTTGTGATTTGATACATATCTCGGTACACACCTCACAATACTGTAAGGAGCATGATACAGTTCACTTGTCAGTTTTACTGGGGATCACAACAATAGATAATGTGTCAAATGCCTACAATAAACGCTACAGCATAATATTTCATCTAGTTGGCACTTATAATCATCATTGTTCTTAAGCTGAATCAATATATACCAAATTTATGAAAATATACTTTAGGATATTCCCATTAGTTTCATTTGATGTCATTTCAAGAAAATATGTTTACTTTTTCATGTTATTGTCAAAAAAAATCCTCGACAATGTTTATCATGATATACCTTTCTATCAATATAATGTATCACAAAGTAACATATCATGATACATTGATATATCAATGAATAGTCCCAGCCCTACATTTGTGTAAGGAGTACTTTCCTAGATACAATAACAGGGGTCTTAATTCCCAGGTTCAACTGTATTACATAATTATGAAAATAAGCCCTGTAACCCTTTTTCAATGCTAAAGCACCCAGGCGTCATTATTGTTCTGTGCATAAACCTTTTTGCTTTGGCCAAACAAAATTTATAACATAGTTCCAATAACCTGACCAACCTGCCCTTTGACCTGAGTCAAAGAAAAGTACCAATCTACCACCCTGAATTTTTATAAACATGTAACAAGATATATAATTTTATGTGTGTGTGTGTTAAGCCTTTCTTAACTGGTTAATGAAAAACGTTTTGTATGAAAAAACGTTATGTAGGAGAGGTATATCTGTGAAGATATGAAGTAGATACTTTCAGTCAACATGTTTCTCTTCTGCAAAGTGCATAATAAGCACCCCACCTGTTTTGGGAAAAATGTAAATTCAAATCTTTTTTCTAAACAAGAAAGGTTGAAAAATAACACGACACACAATAGTATATATTTATGAAGGAATTGATCATAAATTATGTACAAACTCATATCATTCATAAATTTTGTAAGCTGAACTGGACATGTTTTCGAGAAAAAAAAATTGTCTGCTCAAGCAAACTATCTCCATGTAGGTGAGGTACCTACTGCTGGAGCTGCTAACGATCTCCAAATTAAGAGAAATTCACAAATTTGTTATGCTTTTAAAAATTGTAATTGAGAATCGTTTGTTTGGTCACCAGTAAAGGGTAAAAATTCACCAGCCAACTGCAAAATTGGCCAGCACTTTTCTCGTAGCAATTGTAAATTTACAGCCCTGCTGATATTTTTCAATTTCATGGACTCAGCTATTGGTTTTACCTGTATGTGACCTGTCCCTTGCTTAGGATTTAATGGGACAAAAATGTCCACCCCAATTTGTTCTTTGTGCACCCTGTGGTTAATCTTGTCTTATTTTGTTGTCATGTTTATTATCCATTAATATAAATTATATCTTATATTGTGTATGTTTATGTGAAAAAAAAATGAATTAAAAACAACTTAACACTGATCTGTCTCATTCACTGTGTTCACAGGTAAACGACATTTCGTTTACCTGTCATTCATGATAATTTCTATGCATTTTGTGCGTGTCTCAAATGAGCTCTAACTCACTAGACATTAAATATACATTCATGAGTAACCTTCAGAAGTATTGGCTAATTTCAGCACTATATGTTTATAAATAAGCCAGCAATCCGTGCATAGATTAAGCATTGATTCACCGACGTGGTTTGGTGGCGTAGGATACACAGTTGCATTAAGTTTGCCAGGCTTCAATAGTGATATTTGCTTTTCATCCGTCACGGTTAGTGGGGGCAGTGTATGGAAGGGATCACAACGTGTTAAAATGTTTGGCCGTATACATAGTCACCGTGTTGGTAGCAATACTTGTATAGACATGTTGATTGATTTCTGATAGGGTCCTTATGGGTTTATAGATGTTGGCTCTTTTTGACCTTAACTCGATCAGTTCCAATTTGGACAAAAGCCGATGTGCTCTCAAATAGCATAATGATACTGGATTTATATTCTTTGTAAACTGATCTTTCATTTAGACATCAACATGTCTGCAGTTATAGAGATCATGAGAATGGGCGGGGTCAATAGCTTTCCTTGCCACACTACGGACACAATGTGTCAATGCATAGGAAAACTATCGACTCAGATAATACTTAGCACTGAAAGGGTTAAATGTGATGTCATTGGGCCATGCAGGTGGTAGGAGTTTTTGGCCATGTAGACCTGTTTTGGTGTAAAACGTGAAAGCAGTGTTACTTGTACATGTAAGTTGTCAGCCAAATGTTGACTCTGATATGGGTGGTCTCATTGATGTTTATTTATTTGTCCTTACAGTATCTCAAAGTAATCCAGTCTGGACAAATTTTAGTAAATTGAAGGTATTTTTATTGGCCGCTATGGGCGGCCAATATTAGATCAAGTGAAGGAAGTTCGGCCACGGGTACATCTGCACGTGCGCATACTGCCAGAAATCCTTTTGACAGCATCCTATTTGACAAAAGTAGCATTATTTTTAGCGATTTGAATTTCTGTGCTTAACTTTTCCTATATATGTACGCATGCATTCACAAGGTGAGCTTCAGTGTACGACATTCCCCACGCATGTAAAATGTGTCCAATAGTACACACAACAGGCGCGGAATGCCAGAAATCCATTCTGTTCACAGGGCATTCCCTTTTGCGTTTAAGGGTTTCATGGTTAAAAAAATGGAAGTCCCATGAACTTGGAAATTTATCTTCACCCTGAGGCCAATTTCCTTTTTAAAGGAGACTTGTTTAATTGTTGGGGCAATTTGGCCACTAGTTTTCTAATGGACTTGTAAAGTAACATCTTTTAAGCCATTGGTTTATGGACAGAACAAAAGCAGGTGGTAGAGAAAATACTGGAAGGGTCTGGATTCTCTGATCTGCATATGATAGGGCAGGTCAGATGCACTGTTCTGCATGGTAGCAGCACCTGCTTCCTGTCTCACATGACATTTTCAACCAATGAATGAAGCAGGTTGTGTTTATGTGCCAGTTGACTCCACCCTGCAACAGGTGGATATCAGGGGAAATTTCCTGTGGTGCCACCTACAGGTGACATGCCCCATTGGTCCATCCCTGTCCATGACATGCCTTGTCAGATATATTTAATAATGTTCAGCAAACTTGACTTCGAATATGTGCATTGTACTAAATACATCCAGGTATTTTGTATGGACCTAATCACTTAGATAACAAGCAGTGACTAAAACTTAGGTGGTCCGTCAAAAACAAAACAAAAACACATATGTGGAGATTTCAAGAATTTTTAACAACCATGAAAATCACACAAACCCACATGCATGCACACACCCATATACAAAAGGAAAAATATGATGGACAGTTGATATTTGAGGTTGTACCGTTTTCATTTTGTTGCAACTTAAAGATCTCTCAATGTTAAAGTCCATATAGTCTTGCATGTATGATATCAAAGGTAATCACAGAATTTAAAACACAAGGACTTAGAAGATTTGATTTAAAATTTTCTTTAAGTGCCTGGGAAAAGGGTGAAAATTTTTCAAAATAACTGACTCATTTTTGCAGTGTACTGACCACTAAAGGGCAGGGCTTGACAATTTTTTTAAAGAACCTGGTAGCCCAAAGCTAATTTCACTAGGCAGCCAGCCCTATATGTATACCTGCATGGTAATGAATTAATATATCTATACCTGGCAATGAGTGGTAGACCAGTAAGATTTTTGCCCCCCCCCCTCTCCCTGCCAAACGTCCAGGCATGGGATTTAACATGTAGCTTATTTGAAACACATTCATGGAATGTTTTTGTTTTGTTTTCTCTGCTATTCATAGTACCAGACATTATTTAGTGACAGATTCTACTATTAATAAACAATTTTTTTTGTATACTATTCATATAATTTATTCGTGAACCTTTCTATGTGTATAGGGAGAGGTTGTTTTGATAAAACTTGGTTAATAAGATTCTCAGTTATTAATCATCAGAGAACTAGCAGTCCAAAATTTTTCAACTGAATTTTGAAATAATGTACTCTCAGGTTCCGTGACATTGTCAAATATATGACCAAAAAAAGAAACAGATTTAAGATTGATTATAAACACAGTGCTAAAAGACCTATTCACAAGGCCATAAATCTTGTTTTTGGAACCTGTTGGTTGGTAGCAATTGAGGTAATTCCAATATATCCTCCAATATATTGCTGAGTGATCTCATCTCATGTATGTTTAAGTGTTTATTCACTGCACTTACATGGGCATGGCTGTGCTTGTTCGGAAAATACTGTGTTTGGTCTGACAATAAACATGTTATTTTGTCAGCTTTTCCTGTCATAAAGGGGTTTTGTTTTGTGTGATTCATGTTGATGAACAATTGGTGCACACAGACCTGGCTATGAAAGCACCAGAGCTTGAAGTGTGAATGAGAATACATTACAGTGATCCCTGTATGGAATGAGACTACATTACATTGGTCCCTGTATGGACCAATGAGACTACATTACAGTGGTCCCTGTATGGACCAATGAGAATACATTACAGTGGTCCCTGTATGGACCGATGAGAATACATTACAGTGGTCCCTGTATGGACCAATCAGAATACATTACAGTGGTCCCTGTATGGACCAATCAGAATACATTACAGTGGTCCCTGTATGTATGGACCAATCAGAATACATTACAGTGGTCCCTGTATGGACCAATCAGAATACATTATAGAGGTCCCTGTATGTATGGACCAATCAGAGTACATTACAGTGGTCGCTGTATGGGCAGGCCACTCCTGGGACAGACCTTTTGCCTTCAACAACTGCTTTTTCATGATACTTTGCTAAGTATTTGGATGCATGGTAGGTTGTACCTTCCATGAAAGAACACCTAGTTGTCTTGAGAGACCACAATTTGGTCAACCCTGAGGTCCTTTTTTTAAAGGGGGGGGGAGGGGTAAAGAGGGTCCTTGGTACACTGGTACAAATAATAATTTTGCCTTTAAGTAGCACAAGGTATGGAAAGCTAAGAAAATGTACAAATAATGGTTGGTACGAAATATGGAAATTTAAAGCGTATGTAAGTATGGCAAATAAAATGCCCAATACGCTAGTACAGAAAACCCTTACCCACTCCCTTTTAAAGACAAGTTTCACTATAAACTCTGCTTTGCCAGGTCACAACCAATGAACATAAGTGCAGGCAGGTCATAAAGATAGTCCAGGCTTGCTCCAAGGTGGTTTGTCTGTGGAGGTACAATCAGGCCAAACAAAAAACAAATATATACATGTTTCCTGTTACATCATTTCAAGCCAAAAAAATTGTAGGTGGGGTGGTTGGTACTTTTTCCTCAATTTAATTTGATGTTTACTCTTGATTTAAATAACTGGCTATTACTAAAATCACCTAGTTTTATGTCTTCTGGTGTTTAGCAAGAAAATTTTAAATCTAATAATGACAGTAACCAATAACAGAAGTATCATTTTCTTTGGCAAGGAGCGACAGCAATTAGAGGCTTGTCCAATATTGCTTATCATGCTGTAGTTGTGTGACATCTCCTAATAAAACATTACTTAAGTTCCAAATCTACATTAATTTAAGATATTTCCGTATATTTACCTAAATTTAAGATGACAATTGCATATTTAAATTCTTCATGAAAAGAGCTTTTCTTCAAGTACCAACATGTCTATAGTCTTAGGTCACTGGTTCTGGCACTGCCTGGCAAGTCATGCTGCAGCTGCCCTTGCGGCAGCTGCAGCAATACTTGCCAGGCGGTGCCAGAACCACTGACCAAGGCCTGTGACCATAGTATGGAATGAGTTAACAGATTAACAGCACTCAATCATGGCTTGTTTTCCTCTTTTTTTCTTTTTCTTTTTTTTTTTGGTTGCTGCATTGTGGTTTTACATTTGAGTAATGACAAGAATTTTGCAATTTGAGCCCTTCCCACATTCAACCAGCAAAAATAGCTCGTTGTTACATGTTGTGTGGTTCAATGTTTTGACTGATTTCAACTGTGATGAAAAACAATTTGATTGAGAATTGTAGATGAGACCTATCAAGATGCAATGCCGCAGGTCAACAGCTTTCCTTGCCATGGGTTTAGCACCAACCGAAGCTGTTGTCCCAGTCTTTATAATTCAAGGGAAATTGGATTAATGAAAAATTATGGGACACCAGTGAACTTGTAGACAGTTTTGTTGATTGTGAGAACCACCAAATAAGTCTTACAAAAATTTCAGTTAGAACATGGTCATATTTTATGTCAAAGTGTGGTAGCTCCATGATTTAAAAAAAATAACTGATGTGATAGTGAAGTGTATTATTTTATCTGAGAGCTATGTGGAAGATGTAGCACCGTTGCTCCTGGTTGTTTGATCATGATAAAAAAAAAGTTAGACAAGACGAAGACTTCAGCCAAAGGTTGAATGATGTCATGTTTTTTAATTCCATCATCTTTTTTTTTTTTTTTTTTTGAAAAAGAAAGCAACGTAAGCAAACTGAGGCTGCAAATTGGATGATACTGTACATCAGAGATACAAGTATTACTTTGTTGTCGTCATTTTCACAGCATTGCATTAAAAGTCAAAGTTCAAGTGCTCAGTTTAGATCATATTGGGACCAACATATTAGACTTGAAAGATGACCAAAAAAAAAAAAAATTAAAAATTGAAATTTGTTGGCAAGCTGTTTAATGTATTTTCTGAGGTATAAAGAGCACCTTTTGAGAAACCTGTGCATCACATGGCCAAAGATAGACCCAGTACAACAGAGGTCTAATGCTCTCCCCTCGGCCAAAGATAGACCCAGTACAACACAGGTCTAATGCTCTCCCCTCGGCCAAAGATAGACCCAGTACAACAGAGGTCTAATGCTCTCCCCTCGGCCAAAGATAGACCCAGTACAACACAGGTCTAATGCTCTCCCCTCGCAAGTTGTATTACAGTGGTCCCTGTCTCGACAGACTGCCCCGAGGGCAGCTCAAAAAGTGGTCCTTCAAAACAGGTTGTCTTTCATTAAAGGTATAATAACATAGAAAAGATAGCATAGTGTTCTGAGAGAACGGTCTTAAAAAGATGTGCGGTCTTTCATTGGATGGGTCTCTGAAGACAGGTACCACTGTATCACTTTTAAGTACAATGGGCCCTTAGAAAATTTAATTGAAGTGAGCTCCAGTTGACAAGTACACCTAAATTTGGAACATATTAGCTTTAACAACAGGTAAATTGTTCTATAGCATTTCACCATTTCTCACTATTGCAGAAATTTCATGTGACAAAAATTGGGGGGGAGGGTGGTTAAGATAGGACCGGGGTGCTTAAAAGGGTTAGTACAGCACTATTACTCAGCTGAGATTAGTGGCTGCTTGAAGAGATAGACAGCAGTCATACATTGTCTGTAAGCTGGGTGTGTGACAGGCTTAAGTGTCTGGTCCATGACACTAACTGTTAACCTCAATGCTCAGATTATCTTATCAAAAGATATCAGGTCTGAGTGGCACCAAACTTAACAAACCTGTCACTGCATTATTGTCTTTATACTTGGAGATTATAGCATATACAGTAACACCTGTCAAGAAAGATCCCCATCCCTCCCCCCCCCCCCCCGCCCCGTTTAGAAATTAGAAAATTGTGTCATCTCAGAACAATTAGTCTGCAATAGGAGGTACTGTAGATATAACATTCAAGTACTTTAAGTGGAGGTACAGTTTTACCTGCTGTATGTGGGCACTCCTTCTGTCAAGAAAAATTGGCCTCATACAGCAGGTGACCTGTCACCACAGGTAAATTTTACAAAGAAATTGATTCAGAGTTAATTTCTTCTATGTCTGAGCCCAGTGGCCACAAAAAGCAATGTGTCTGCTCACAGCAGTAGTTGCCTACAGCAGGTACCACTGTACTGTAGAAATAACATTCAAGTACTGTAATATGAGGTACTGTAGATATAACATTCAAATACTGTAATACTACTACAGTAATAGGAAGTACTGTAGATATAACCTTCAAGTACATGGCAAAATGTTCCACAAAGGCCAGTTTCAGAGGTCAGCATCTCACATGTCCATTAGCGTGGAGTACATGAAATTCCAGTCAGAACAAGAAAAGTGTCAAAGCACTTATCTTGCAAGTATATATTATTTAGGACCAAGAAATGGCGTTCAGTATAGAGAGGTGTTCGGTATACAAGGTGTTCAGTTGAGAGGTTTTACTGTGCTATTTTCTCTCACGGGGGATCGTTGTTGGTGGGAAAAATCACTCATGACCTGTGGTCACTCGTGTTTTTCCCCACCAACAACGATCCCCTGTGAGAGAAAATAGTAACTCACTCTCCAGACATGTAAGATTTTGTTTATTCTATGTTTAATTGGGTATTCATTGCAAAAAAGTATTACCCAGGCCTACTTTCAACACCGGCGTGGTGTGCCCTGTTTGTTTATGTTTGTTGCAGTTATTCTACATGTTCTATGTCCTGTATGACATATAATTAAACCTCCCTCGCGTACATTTGATTTTGTCTCCATGTTAATGGGCTACGTCACTGATTCAGGCGGTCATGATAACTTGTAACAATGTTTAGGTCATGTGATATACAGTGAGTTACTACTATTGAATTTCACTCTAGAAAAAGATAATTCACCTTCAAACATGGATTAATATACAGTGAAAACTGATCAGAATGACACCCTCTGTTCTCCTAAAAGATGTCCTAAATGAATCAAATAACAAAGAAAATGAACATTTTGGCCCTCAGAACTTGTGTTGTTAAGTGAATATGTGGGATATTTGAGCATGTTGAGTGTCATTATACTGTGCACTTGTTTCTTAGAAGGAGATGAAACAACGTCTTGTATACTGCTGTTTAAAATGACACATATGTTACAGGCACATGATGAGAAATGTTCGACTGGGCCATGGGCTGTTCCAGATTGTACGCCAACAGAAGCTTGCTAAGGTGCCACTCTTTATTTTTTGGCTTTTAATTCCTTCTTCTGGTTACACAGTGTTAACTTTCTTCCTTACATAATCTGATGTTGAATAAGAGAATGCATCATGACTCACAAATGTTAAAATTCAGACATGTAATACCAAGGCTTGGACAAACTGTAAAAAAACCCCCAAAACTTCATTTTTTTAATGTTTCTAGATTTACTCGTTAAATTTGAAGCTTTGGGCAATGGATAAATTTCATTGTGTTTAAGTGTGAATAACATTTGTATATTTATTTTGCAAGAAATTTTGTATAATTAACAACAAATTTTAAGATCATGATGCATACAATGAAATGTACCAGACATATGCAGTATTAACCCTTAAGAACATGATGCCCACAATGATGTGCTGCAGCTATCATGATGCATGCCATGATATGTAGCATTTATCTTCCATACCTTTCAACTCTTCTGTTTTCATTGTGAGTCTCCCGTTTTGGAGACTCAAAAAGTTCTTAAAGTGAGGGGATTTTGAGGCAAAATTGACTGTTTTCTTTAATGTCATACACTTTTTACAAGAACCTCCCTGTAAAGGGGCCCCGCAGGTTCACAAATCAAGCACGAGATTTACTGATGTTGAACTTCTCTTTATTGCACATCTTCATTGTCACTGAAGTCCATAACACCGTAAAAGACTGCAATTAGTTCAAAAAGCAAAATACAGTTCACTATTCAATGCAGCATGTAGCACCAATAAACCTATTTGGCAAATGCGGATTTAAACATAAGAATATCTGTAAGAATCTTAGCACCTTATAAGAATCTCTTTTCGGCACGTGGGAGCCGCATGGTAGAACAAAGAGCACTGAACACGTACATCTTAATCTTACACATCTTACAATCATGAGAGAAAACAATCTTTAAATAAATGTTTTGATGAATTCTTTAGTATCTCCAGTTTCTTTACATACCTCATACGGCCTATGTGAACCCTGGGATTATCTGTTTGGAGTTGAAATCTTCCAATACTTAATTTTCTACTCCATTGTCAAACTCGTGTACTTGCCGGGCGGGCGCTGGAAGTAGTGCCCGCGGGACCACGTGCGATTCGAGTATCAATATATATAAGTAAAGGCAATATGACAATAGGCTTTCAATAGTAAAAAGTCTACATTACCAGCTGAATAAAGAATTAAGATCTGCCTGATCTTTAATGTTACAAGACAAACTCCTAAACCTATGAACTATATACTCATGGTTAGAGGAAGCGGTGGTTGGGATTGGCCTGCCTGTCTGTCTGTCTGACACTTTGCCCATAAAGCTCTAGTGCCACTTCCTATGTAAACAATGCTGTGACTGTATGCAGACCAACGCTAGCAAGGTGGCACAGGGAACCGAAGAATCCCACGCGTAGACGGGGCAAAAACCACACGAACGACCGCACAAACAGCACGCGAGCGCTCCCGACCTTCGACGCCGCACCCACGACAACAGAGTAATACACAACTCTAGATACATCTCACTGACATGACTACATACTAAGTTTAATAATAATAATAAAGTTTAGGTCTGTCATTGTTCACGATGACAGTTACACTCCCACCCAATCACCTCGCGTGATTCCAACGGGCTGAGAAAAATAAAAACACAGATACAATTACGACTTAAGCTCCCACCCATGACATACTGATGGGCTGGGGGGAGGAATTTTGACACATTACAAATCATTTTCCAGCAGCAGTCTGAGCTTGTGGATTGGTCTTTCTAGGACAGTGGCTTTACCATTACGCTTACCTTTCTCTGTCAAAGTGGGGTCTCCTATATGGAGCTTGACAGTCCTTACAAGTCCGTCTTTACCCTCATCTGTTCCAACGACACGTGCTAGTCTCCACTGTCCCCTTACCATGCCTTCCTCTGTTAGGATCACAATGTCTCCAACTTGTAGGTTTCTCCTTTGCCCCTGCCACTTCTGTCGAGCTTGGAGGTTAGCCAAATATTCTTTTCTCCACCTTGTCCAAAATTCATTTGCCAAGAACTGAACTTGGCGCCACCTTTTCCTGGCATATACATCTTCCCTGGCAAAGGTTCCTGGTGCAGGCATGACGATTTGAGATTTCATCGTCAACAGATGATTCGGTGTGAGTGGCAGGGGTCCACCAGGATCATTAAGATGTTCTACTGTCAGTGGCCGGCTGTTTATAATTGCCATAGTTTCATACAGGAACGTTCGCAGGGATGATGTGTCCAGGCGGGCCCTCGACTGATGTAGGATTGAGTCCAGAATGCTTCTAATGGTGCGGATCTGCCGCTCCCACACCCCTCCCATGTGACTAGATGAGGGTACATGCATTATAAATTCACAATTCGATTTCAACAACCTAGCCTTGACCTCATCACTCTTTATTTCTTTCATTGCTTGCTGTAATTCATATTTAGCACCTACAAAGTTTGTTCCTTGATCGCATCTGATTTGCCGTATTGGTCCTCTCAGGGCCGTCACACACCGTAGGCCATTGATAAAGGCATCCGTTGTCATATCATTGATCAGTTCAATGTGGACTGCCCTGGAGGCCATGCATGTGAAAAGGAGTCCATATCTTTTTAATTCTTTCCGTCCATCCTTGACGTAGAATGGTCCAAAGCAGTCTACTCCACAATATGTGAATGGTGGACCAGTTGTTGTCCTTTCTAAAGGCAAGTTCGCCATTTTTTGGTCTTGTAGCTTTCCTCGCAGTTTTCTACACTGTACGCATCTGAATATGTATGAGAATACAACTGAACTGCACCCTATAATCCAGTACCCATTGGTTCTTATTTCATTTGTTGTTATTCCTCTACCTTGATGGGCTACATTTTGGTGAAAGTGCCCTATTACCAAGTTTGTCACATGACTTTGCTTGGGCATGATAACTGGATGCTTAATACTGTATGGTAAGGCTGATTGTGCAAGTCGGCCCCCAACTCGCAAAATTCCTTGTTCATCGAGGAATGGATCTAGTTTACGCAATGGACTTGTCATTTTAACCTCCTTTCCTCCTTTGCATTTTAGGGTGTTGATTTCTTCCGAGAAAGCTTTGTGTTGTAATGCCTTGATGATGGTTATCTCTGCTCTTTGTTTCTCTTCCAGGTGTGAAAGCCCTTGTGCATTTGATCCATTTCTGCTCTTACTACTGACGAAATGCTTCAGTGTGCTGACAGCTCTGATCAGCGATTTCCAGTCAGAAAATTTTTCAGAGCGTTTCACTAATGGGTGAAGCTCTTTGCACTCTACAGAAAGTACTTGACCCTTCTTTACTTCTGGGTCATCTGGAGATAGTCGTGATAATGTTGTCTCTTCCCTTGTAATGTCCCTTTCCCATAGGAAAGCAGGCCCTGTGAGCCAGTTGGAGGTGCTCAGTTCTTCTGCCTTTAGACCGCGGCTGGCATGATCTGCTGGGTTGTCTTTTGTCGAGACGTACCTCCATTGGTCCACTTTAGTGGAATTTCTTATCGCCTGAACACGGTTCGCCACGAACACGTGAAATCGCTTTGCATCACTCCTGATGTAGGCAAGGACAGCTTTGGAATCTGTCCAAAAGTATTCATCCACATTCTGGTACTCCAATTCCGATTTCAGCAGCTGGCTTATCTTTGCCGCAATCACAGCTGCTTGGAGTTCCAGCCTTGGTATTGTTGTAACCTTCAAGGGGGTCACACGTGCCTTACCTAAAGCTAGTGAACAATGAACTCTGCCTGTTGTGTCTCTGAGCCTCACGTATGAACACTGACCATATCCATCGAAACAGGCATCTGAAAAATGGTGGTACTCAATTTTTTCCACTTCCCCAAATCCTTCTGGTTTAAAACATCGTTGGATTTGCATATTTGCTAGGAGAGGTAACTCTGATCTCCAGCGTTCCCATTTTGGTCTAAGATCTTCACAAAGAGGATCATCCCACTCTGTTCCTCGCTTGCACATTTGCTGCAATATCTGTTTACCCTTCAGCACAAAGGGTGCAAAAAACCCAAGGGGGTCATATATTGAAGCTACTGTAGATAACACTCCCCTTCGTGTAAGTGGCTGATCCTTGAAGGTGATGCTAAATTGGAAACAGTCTGACTCGACATGCCACTGTATTCCGAGCGCTCTTTCAATGGGTAGTTTCTCGAATGCAAGGTCAATATCTTCAACTTCTTTTATGCGTTCAGAAGGTGGGATTGATTCCATGACTTCACGGTCATTGGAGATGAACTTGTGCAGACGCAAGTTGCCCTTTGCGCACATACTGCGCACATTTATGACTAATTTTTTCGCCTCGGATGCGGTCTCCATGCTCTTTAGCCCATCGTCTACATAGAAGTTTTTCTCAACAAACCTTGCAGCCTCAACTCCATATTCTTCCTTGTGATCACTTGCAACACGTTTTAGCCCAAAGTTGGCACACCCTGGTGAGGATGTGGCTCCAAACAAGTGAACATTCATTCTGTATTCTGTTGGTGGGGATTCTAAGTTGCCATCTTCCCACCAGAGGAAACGGAGATAATCCCTGTCTTCTCTTGCTACTTTAAATCTGTGAAACATTCTTTCAATGTCACACATCACGGCTATGCGTTCCTGGCGAAAACGACAGAGAACTCCAATGAGGGCATTAGTCAGATCCGGCCCTTGCAGTAAGTGATCATTGAGACAAGTTCCTTTGTACTTGGCACTACAGTCAAATACAATTCTAATTTTGTTTGGTTTTTTGGGGTGATACACCCCATGGTGGGGAATGTACCATTCTGTCTCTTTATCCAACTCACTTTCTGGAACTCTTTCTGCATCTCCTTGGATCAGGATGTCTTGTATGAAGTTCTTATAATCCTCAAAGTATTTTGGGTCACTCTTCAGTCGCCTCTTCAACTGGTCTAAACGACGGCGTGCCACTGCCTTGTTGTTTGGAAGCCTTGGTCTTCCCTCTTTGAAGGGTAGAGGCATTTCATAATACCCATCTTCTCGCTGATGAATGCCATTTTCCATTGTATGCAGGAATTTGATGTCCTCTTGTGATAGCGTACCTGATTCCTCTCTTTCTATGAAGTCCGACTCTAGAATTTGCAACACATTTATAGGGGCAATTACCTTTTCTTGGATGGTGGTTTTGCAGTGAAAGTGTATTTGAGTGGGCTCACATGGTGTGTCGTTGGTTCCTTTTGGATTACCACATTTAAACTGTAGCTCATCAGGTACTATTGTTGTAATTACACGATGTGAAAGACCTATTGCATCCCCAGATTCCTCGTAAGGTTCTGTCAGGCCCACTATGCTCCATCCAAGGTCAGTCTCAATTGCGAAGGGCTGATTACCCTCTCCAGTGATAACGTTTCTAGGTGCCAGGGCCTGTGGACAATTATAACCTATGAGCAGGCCGACTTCACAGTTTTGTGGAGGATGAATTCTGTGAGCAATTCCCTTCAAATGAGGCCAGTTCCTGGCACTATCTTGACTTGGTATATGCGCCTCTGCAACTGGAATGGACTCTCGGGAATAGGCAGTAGGCAGGAGGACTCTTGTAGAGCAATCATACCCGCGTACTATCAAGTCCTTGTATTTGGTACAATTGATTAACTTGTCCTTAGCCGTCATGGTCGTAAGTTTCAGTTGTGCTGGTTCTGAACGTGTTCGGAGTTTTTCTGCAGTCTTAGTCAATATGAAACTGGTGTCAGACTGTGTGTCTAGGAGAGCATAGACCAGATGCTCCTGATTGGGATTCGATCTACTTGACACCCATACTGGCACTACCATTGAGGATGCTGGTCTTTGATCCCTTAGAGACACGCCTCCACAATGAGCACCTTTAGCCATTACATTTTCTTTAGGTTTAGAACTTGAAGGTTCCTTTGTTTCATGTGTCTTGTCTACCTTTGTGTCCATAGGACTCATGTCCTTAGCTTCTTTGTCCTTTGGTACCTTCTGTGCATCATGTAGGCATGTTGGGTGCTTCTTGTTGCACGTTTTGCATGAATGCTTGTTCTTACAGTTCTTAGAGAGGTGGCCATGTTCCAAACAGCCAAAACACAAACCATTTCTTTTAACAAAGTCTTGCCTTTCTGCTATTGGCTTAGCTACAAAGGTCCTGCATTCTTGGAGTGTGTGACTGTTTCTTTTACACAACAGGCACGATTCCTTTGGTGACTTGGCCCCCTCCTTTACCTTAGCTTCTATTGCGTGTGATTGTACCCCTGGGGTACGCTTTCTTGAATGTATATTCCCTTCCTTTGGTTTGTCGGGTTCTTTTCTAATGGCACCCAGGGACGTTATTGGGTCACATGCTATTTCAGCCTCTGTACCCATAAACTGACAGAATTCTGTGAATGGTGGATAATAACCCTTGCCCTTCTTAAAATTGACAACAAATCTACTCCATCTGGTGACAAGCCAGTCGGGGAGTTTTTGAAGCATTTTCTTGTTTTCATGACTGTCGTTCAATATCTCCAGATCCTTTATGTCTATCATTGCGACTCGACACTGTTGTAAGAAGTCTGAAAAACATTGCAGATCCTTGCCATCTCGCTTCGATATCCTAGGCCAATTTTCTAATTTGTTCCTAAAGGCCTGGGCTATGACGAATGGGCTGCCATACCTTTCCCGTAAGGTTTGCCTTGCTGCTTCAAATGCATTTTCACTTTTAAGTAGGAAGTGTCCACTGACAGCATCTCTGGCCGGCCCACCCAGGTATCTTTTGAGGTAGTGGATCCTCTCTCTTGGGGGTATTCCTCTACTTTCCACAAGTGCCGTAAACGATGCTTCCCAATCTGGGTAAGACAATGGATCACCGTTAAACACTGGGGGTTCAGGTGTTGGTAGCCTATTTAGACTGACTGCTGCTGTCAGTGCTTGTGCTATATTCGCCAACTCATTATTTGATGAGGGTGGAACGTAAGCTGGAACTGTGACCCTCAGTGTGTGTGTGCTCACGTCAGGATTGTTATTAACATGAGATGATATACTTTGTTTGTAACTGCCTCCTTCTGAAGCTGCATCTTCACGCACAGAGTATAGCCTTTGGCTTAGTCTTTCATCATCATCATCATCATCATCATCATCATCATCATCATCATCATCATCATCATCATCATCATCATCATCATCATCATCATCATCATCGTATGCTCTCAACTTAGCTTTTTCTATGCTAAGTTGTCTCTCTATGCGCTGTCGTTCTAAGGCCCTACGCTTTCTTTCTATCATCGCAGTGGATTCAGCTCTCCTTGCTTCCTCCTCAGCCTCCATACGTGCACGAACTACAGCGAGTTGAGCTTCGTGCTCAGAGCGTCTTTTAGCTTCTTCTAACTCTATCCTCTCCAATTCTTCTTGTGCAGCCTCTTCTCTCTGAGCATCCAGTTGTGCTTGCAACGCAGCTGCCTTTGCTGCAATCTCTCTTCTCCTTGAAGAGGTGGAGGAGGCATTACTGCGCTTTGTGTGATTTGATGTTTTAGTAGCCCTTGTATGTGTGCTTCTGGTATCCATCGCGGCCCTTTGACCTGATGTTTCTAAAACATTGCTGCTTGTGTTTTCTTGTATATGATCCCTTTCCATTTGAGATTGAGCATGAGCAATGATCGCATCTATGTCAGCTTTAGCTCTGTCAGTTGCTTTCAGTATTTCAGAAGGTGGTGTCCCCTGGTGAGTGTTTCTAACATCTTCATATACACGGCTGATTGTTGCGTGCGTGGATTCTAGACCTACTATGAGGTCATGCAACAGGTTCACTGTTAAAGTATCTTTCAAGTCAGCTGAAGCCTTCAAAATGTTGGGCTTACACTCCCGATTATAAGTTCGCCAGAAGATCTTAGAGGCCTCGGTTTCCATGGTTTGCCTGGCTCTTTCTGTGGGCTTGTGTTGTCGTTCTGACCTGCGTAATCCTAATGTTTCTTCATGGACAGTTTCAGTGTGTGGGGCATCACTTACCTTACTGGTATTTTCCTCCCTCATAAATTCTATCTCTTCATTCCTACTTACCTGTTGATGACCGTGTGTCTCAAGGTTAACTTGCTCTGAATCTGCTCTACGCTGACCTCTAAGTGGGTCAGTCTCCATATTCTTTATTTTACCTTGTTCAAACGTTTGATTTGTAGGATTAAACATGCAAAAAACTTGTGTGAATGAATGTGACGGACGCACCTATGTCACTCGATCGGCAAATATAACTTGGCCAACTTGTTGGTCAAGTTAAAAGAAAAGAAAAGTGGGGTATGCGTCGTGGGTAGGCCCGTGTTGCTTAACGATAGATGTACTGACAGAGCACTCGTACTGACAATGCTAGCGGTATGAGGCACCAAAGGCCGGACGCCCTCCCACGCTGAATGTGCGGTCGATCACGCAATCACCACCCAGGCCACGCGCAAAACCGAAGCGTCCCGCTGCCACGAACCAACATCTGCCTGCAGACCCTCACTGAAACATACTTTCAGACCGACAATATGAGTGAACAGCACCTCAAATGTGTTGCTACTACAGACGCTGAATGTATTACCAAAGATTTATGTCAGACAGACAGACAGGGAGCTTATGAGCTTGACCAAAACACGAGAAAATTCTTACTTGAACAATACAGGTAACAGCTCAGTTGTAAACTAAATTTAGGTGCACAGCTGCTTATCTTAACGTAAGAGTCAATTTTAACGATATATATATATGTAAAGTACGAACGCTTCACTTTCTCTGTAACATTTGCTAACATGTAAGCAGTTTTACTCAAAATGAACAGATTAACAGCTCATGTTAGTGTCCTTGAAGTGACTCTCCTTTCCTGCCTCACCACAGTACTGCATCGGTACACTTGGATACTGAAAAACAAACACTCCAGAGTCCACAGATTTAATCTCATCGAAACAGCATCACCGTGTCCTTGTGGGTATAACAGTCTTTGACACACTGCAACAAAATTTGCCTGCTGCACAGTTCCTTGGAGGGATAGTTTCCCCGTAACACATCACAAGTGTCTGTCCGTCTGCTTTCGGCTACTGAAAGTATCCGGTTCAATCAAGGTTCACATATGGAAGTTTCATGTACATACTACACATGGCGATTTCCAAATTCACAGCAGATAAGGCTGCGGTATCAAATTTAATAGTTGAACAGCACAACAGTTCATTACGTGGGAATGTAGCACTGCTGAACCGTTGTAGTATGGCTACATCACAGTTTTTATCAATCAGTAATGCTTCACCTTTCAGTCTGCAGTCAGGGCAGTGTGGCAGAGTTAAGGCCCGTCCAATACGTAACTGTACTGTCTTACCGTTAGGTAACGTGCGTGGTTCTTGCAGATATGTGCATACAATTTCACTTTAGCATGAAGTCCGTCATATCAACAAGAATCGTATCGTCGCTCCGCCCGGCAAATAAGTTACATCAATTCACGATCGTCTGTGAGCTCTGCTTGGCATCACAAATTTAATTTCTCTGGTCTTGACTCTTGCAGACCCGAGTCTTTTACTGTAAAGGGGCCCCGCAGGTTCACAAATCAAGCACGAGATTTACTGATGTTGAACTTCTCTTTATTGCACATCTTCATTGTCACTGAAGTCCATAACACCGTAAAAGACTGCAATTAGTTCAAAAAGCAAAATACAGTTCACTATTCAATGCAGCATGTAGCACCAATAAACCTATTTGGCAAATGCGGATTTAAACATAAGAATATCTGTAAGAATCTTAGCACCTTATAAGAATCTCTATTCGGCACGTGGGAGCCGCATGGTAGAACAAAGAGCACTGAACACGTACATCTTAATCTTACACATCTTACAATCATGAGAGAAAACAATCTTTAAATAAATGTTTTGATGAATTCTTTAGTATCTCCAGTTTCTTTACATACCTCATACGGCCTATGTGAACCCTGGGATTATCTGTTTGGAGTTGAAATCTTCCAATACTTAATTTTCTACTCCATTGTCAAACTCGTGTACTTGCCGGGCGGGCGCTGGAAGTAGTGCCCGCGGGACCACGTGCGATTCGAGTATCAATATATATAAGTAAAGGCAATATGACAATAGGCTTTCAATAGTAAAAAGTCTACATTACCAGCTGAATAAAGAATTAAGATCTGCCTGATCTTTAATGTTACAAGACAAACTCCTAAACCTATGAACTATATACTCATGGTTAGAGGAAGCGGTGGTTGGGATTGGCCTGCCTGTCTGTCTGTCTGACACTTTGCCCATAAAGCTCTAGTGCCACTTCCTATGTAAACAATGCTGTGACTGTATGCAGACCAACGCTAGCAAGGTGGCACAGGGAACCGAAGAATCCCACGCGTAGACGGGGCAAAAACCACACGAACGACCGCACAAACAGCACGCGAGCGCTCCCGACCTTCGACGCCGCACCCACGACAACAGAGGAATACACAACTCTAGATACATCTCACTGACATGACTACATACTAAGTTTAATAATAATAATAAAGTTTAGGTCTGTCATTGTTCACGATGACAGTTACACTCCCGGTCACGCGTCTTTGGGGGTTGACATCTATGATATTCAGTATTAACCCTGAAGATCATGATGCATACACTAATATGTACCAGCTGTGTTCAGTATGAACCCTGTGACTGCCAGTCATGACAATTGTCATACTTATCAGAGCTATTACAATGATTCAGCTTCCATAGTCCTCATGCACAGATCCACATTCAAGTACCAGGTTAGTTAGTCCAAATTTGCCTATTTTAGATCAAGTAGATGGCCTAGGTCAACAACTTTCCTCAGAGCTCTTTGGGTATATTCCATTAACCTGGAAGCTAGCATTTTAAAAGTTAATCATAGCTGATGAAGGGAGTCACCAATTGCTATTCAGTTCTCATGTCCTCAAGGCGAGTTGTTTTTAACTTGTACTTGCCCCCTTTCTTAATTGATTTGTTCATCCATAATGGAAGTAGATTTGATGTTTGCAAGACAACCCTTCAAAAAGTTACTTTTATCCCAAGTGGAATTTACTTGTACAGGGCAATGATTCCTGCAAGAGGAGGCACATGCAGCCATAAAATGGTATCTGTTGGAAAAAACACCAATTCATTGCCACTTTAAGGGAAAAAGTATTCAATCTTACTGTTTTACAAGCATTTCTTAAACAACTTAAAACTAATTTGTAGATATGTTTGTTTACTGGTTTCATTGTTTTATGTAGAGCACAGCCAAGCAGAAAGAACTACGAAAAAAGAGAGAACAAGAGAGAAATGCTTGGAAACCACCAAGCTACGACTCCTCCACAGAGGATGAAACGGATGAGGAACTGGTCGAAGAAGTAGATCTTGGAAAGTGAGTAATTACTTGAGTCTATACAACTTATCATACTGTATTATCCCCCCTTAACTCATTAAGTGCCAAATTTTGGACTGAGTCAACAGCTTTTCTCAGCGCGCATTTGGCCCAAGGTGCCCAATGGGTGCTGAAAAAAGCTGTTGACCTGGGATATTTTGTCTGGAACTTTAGGCATGCTGGTACTTGAATAAAAGGCCTTTTTACGAGGAATACGAATCTAAGATCCTCATGAGAATTTGGACTAGTTTGACTTTAGCAGGTCGACTTTAAATGTGATCGGCTCTGAAAGAGTTAATGGCTCTGCCAATGTGAGCCCCCAGTCTGTGACCTACATTTTGTTAGCACGGGATGTACTTACTTCAACATGATACTGATGAGGGCTGCCTTATGTTCAGTAGTTAGCCCCCTTGTAGTAAAGCCTTGATGTTCTGCTTGGTACCTTTTGAACAATTTTAAGGGGTTTATACAAAATATGTTCAACTTCACCAAAATCAGAACTTGTTCCACATGTGAATGAAAATATACCAGGACTGGTTTGCCGATCAACACCTCATGAGCTGCTAGGATTAATGACAGCAGCGTGGGGTTTATATAACCATGGTAACTGAAGGTAACACCACTTAATCCATGTTTGGCAGCAAGTTACCCATTCTAGGGTGAAATAGGAATCCATGGAAAGTCATGTCATCCCAAGATTATTGACATATTGTTTTAAAACTCATAAGTCTTCTGTACTGTTCAAAGGTATGGTGACAGTCTCTCCACCTAGGTAGACAGACACGTTACAGTAAATACTCGATTAAGCATAGAATGAACAAAATCTTACCTGGCTGGAATGTGTACTAAAAGAGACAGTTGCCATTGTGCCCTTACTAGGGATTGTTGTTTGTGGAGAAAATCACTTGCAATATCTCCAGGAACATTGATTCTTTGTGAGAAAAAAAAATTGTAACTCGGTCACTGTCAGCCATTTATACAAACAGAAACCTCAGTGGCTCGTCTTCATGTAGTTTTGAGCCAAAATAAATAGCACGATCCAATGGCATTGCACTCCATAACCAATCTAGTCACTGTCTGTGTCTAAACCTATACTTTAATTAATCACGATTATCACATTCAATACAAAAATTTTGAAAATTCAAAGCTTCAACTGTCTAATGAATTTATCAAGGGGTCATCAGCAGGAAACATTTTTGCAGCCATAAATTCCTGGATATTTTTTTTGTGATGGTGGCGCTGCTTGTCTTTACCTGATATTTCAAAGAGAGCTACTTAAATTTAAAAAATATAGGAACAGGAATTTGTAGAAAATAAATGATCTAAGACAAGTACCTGCTTATAATGACAAGACTTAGTGAACTTACATGAACCAGTGTATGGAAAAAATAGCAAAATTCAAATTTCGGCTTACCCAGGTAAAAAGACTCCATATATATTCATGAACCTTCACAGATAGGGGGTGAAAGATTCTGTATGTATTTAATATGTAAGGGAGAGGGGATGCAGTCATTTGCTTACTGATTGTCAAATATCCTTTAAGCTGCAGGTGTGTTGTTTTGCTAGGACACCTAGGGAAACTTAGTGGGTGGGTGGGTGGGTGGGCGGAGCACTGTCTTATTTTGGTGAATGTGTATTATTTCAAAATATGTTCGAACCGTTACATGTTGATTGATTCTTAACTCCTTAAAGTTTCTATGATATAATAATCCTAATTCAGTTTTCAGTCATAAAAAGTCTACCAGTCATGTAAATGTCCACAAGTGTATTGACTGAGTAAATCAATTCAGCCTGGTATATGAAGTATTCATGGCAGTACAATCACATAAAACTAAAGAGTCTTATTATTAGCATCGCCCTATATTATTCTTATCTTGATTATCTAATTATGTAATACACATGAGTAAGTAGAATTTATGACCAAGCATGAATTGAATTAATCACCAAATTACACAGACTGCTCCTGTGGCAGTTGATATTTATATCGCTTTGTGTGTTAGGTGTTCATATAAATATTTCAGGTTCCATAAATCAATCTACACGTAATAAGTATTTGCTTTGTTCTTGACGGCATATATGTCTCGTGTCTGAAACCATGTCTGTACACATGTGTGCTACTTATACTTTGTTTGCTCAGTCCATAACCAGGCAAATATAACTACCTGAAAAGATGTCTTCAGATGTACTTTTTTAAGAAAAAAAAGGAGTTATACTTGCATGTATAACAAGTGGTTTTTGTTGTGAGTTATGTACCTGATTTTATTTAATATTTCTTAGAACATCTCGTTTTATGATCTAGTTTAATTCAGTTTTTAAATTGTTTGTTTGTTTTTCATAAGGGGATTAACTTTTTTTTAATTAAAAGGTTGATATTTTCTTGAAGTCATTTATGATTGGGCGGGGGGGAGGGGAACAACACATTGGGAATAGATAAAAGAATGTGAAATTGTACAATATCTTGAAGTCATTTATGATGGGGGGGGGGGGAGGGGAACAACACATTGGGAATAGATAAAAGAATGTGAAATTGTAAATTTCTTTCCTCCTTCTCTTTTGCAACAAAATGTTTTGTTTAACATGTTCAAGTTGCATCAAAAGCCAGTTTCTTAACCCTTTCCCCCTTAAACTGGCTGGTGGTCAAATGTCGTGTGCTTCAGCGTTTTCAACTGATTTCAACAGCAATGAAAAAAAATTTGACTGAGAATTGAAGATGAAACTTGTCAAGACAACATGACCCAGATCAACAACTTTCCTTGGCATCGGTTTGTGCCCAACCCATGCCGAGGAAAGCTGTTGACTCAGTCTTAATTCAAGGGGAAAAGGGTTAAATACCTACATAGCCTGGAAGGCTCCCCAGATCTGTGGTAAATAATACATTGTGCTTCATATGTTACTGTCCTGTCTCGGAAAAAAATATTCCTGATTGCTTATAAATATTCATCAGTAGCTGCAGTTGCCAGCCTTATAAAAAAATTAATAAATTGAATAAAGACATAAAAAACAGAAATGAGTAAAAAATAACTGAAAAAGTATAATAAACAAATACAACTAGAAAATGAGTGCTGTGTGAACAGCCCATCCTCAGCTGACCTTGACATTCAACCCATAATGAGTCCCACTCTAGTCCAAGGGATGAGGATTTTGGCGAGGAATTAAGTAAAACTTGGAGTTTCCATTGCAATCCCCATTGACTTACGTGGTAACCAACAGGAAAGGATGCATTAACTGATAGGTACCCAAATTGAAAAATTCATTAAAATGGGGGATCCAGAGTCATCATCTAGTGAACAAATTTGACTTCTCCTCCCATAAGCTGTATTCCCACTATGTTTCAGAACAATTTGAGTGACATTTTTGGAGAAGTCTCAAATGGGAAAAACACACAAAAAGTTGATTAAAAAATGGATGAAAAATTGCTGGGCCATCTGTTGAACAAATTTAAGTCAGGGGGTCCCCCCCCCCCAACATGTCCCTATACAATTTCAAAGCAATTGGCTGAGCAGTTTTGGGGAACAACATTTCGGAAGATTTTGCTGAAAAAATAAACAACAAAATTCATAAAAATCTAAAAATCAATGTAGTGTGACCATTTGTACAAACCCACCTAAAGTACACCTCTACCAAGTTTCAAGTTTATCTGGTTTACAGTTTTTGAGAAGAAATCTCAAATGTGAATTTCTATTGCAAAATCCATTCACTGACATAGTAATCAATAATGTATGTACAGTAAAACCTCCCGATAGCGAACACCCTAGGGACCGGAAAAAAATGTTCAGTATAGTGAGGTGTTCAGTGTTCGGTATAGGGAGGTTTGATAACATTGAAAGTATACATTTGGGACAGAGAAATGGTGTTCAGTATAGAGAGGTGTTCAGTATGCAGAGGTGTTTGGTCAGAGAAGTTTTACTGTATTAACTGACAGGTGCCTAATTTGAAACATTTGTTCAAAATCAGGGATCCAGAGTATTAGCACACAGCGAAAAATTTTGTTTACCGCTCCCACTAGCTATAATTCCACCACGTTTCAGAGCAATCCAAGTGACAATTTTGGAAAAGATTTTTAAAGATTTTGCTGAAGAAAATGAACAAAAAAAAAAATCATAAAAAAATAAAATAAAATCCTTGGACCATGACCATTTGGACAAATTTGGTAAAGACCCACCCAAGGTGCATCTGCACCAAGTTTCAAGTGTATCTGGCTGATGGTTATGGAGAAATCGAAAATGTGAATTGTAGACAAACGGATAACTGATGATGGACCGGGCACTATAACCTCAGCTGACTTGTCAGGTGAGGTAAAAACTTGTCAGGTGAGGTAAAAAGGGGAAAGAAATGCTGGAGCAACCAACCTGAGGTCAGTGCCTATCATGAATAGATGATTAATCACAGTATTATCATTTACTTTTTAATCTTATGTTATAGTTACATGACAGCCAGCAGTGTGTTCAGGGATGATGACACTACATTCACAATCTCCGGGAACACTCCTCAACCTCCTACAACAGGCAGAGGAGGCATGACCCCCCAGGCTACTGCGTCCATATATGGAACAGAGCAGACTCGTAGCCGGGTGGCGTTTCAAGGGTAAGAAAAACGATGGAGCTTGACTTTGACACCACACGAGTCTAACTCTGACACAGTGAAACCTGTATTCAAATGACACTTCTTCAGATGACCAGATTGTTGTCTCTCGAGACGTGGTCTTTGACAGGATATTTAAATAAGATGAAAAGTACCTGTACTTAGTAGAGTAACCTTAAAAATTGTCTTTCAAGATGGGTGGTCTCTCAAGACAGGGACAACCATGTTGCCATTGTAAAATAATCTCCTTACGGGGTAAAAAGTACCTGTTTTTAGGGTTTCCTTAATTTTAGACATTTGAAATGTGATCCTATGTGTACAGCTTCAGAAAATGTACAAAAATCTGCAAGTTTAGGCCATAATAATAATTATTGTATATCTACAGTGAAACCTCATTATAATGACACACTCTGTTCCTAAAATGTGTCACACATCTGAATATGTCACATAAATGAGTCAAGTAGCAAAAAGAATTTGACTTTAAATCGTGCAAAACTTGTGTCATTAAGTGAATATGCTGGATTTTAATATCTGAAAAACAGGGAAAAACAGCAATTTTTGTGGCTTATTTTGGCCCTGTCTGAAATATGAGTAGAAAAAAATTAGAAAATATATAAATTCCCACCCTCACTGATTTTGCTCACTGCTTGAGAACTGCACTTAATGTTTAATTTGCATGGTTCAGGAAGTCCTGTTATAAAATTTGGTGAAAATCCAATGAAAATACAACAGTTCTGAAACAATCTATTTCATCACCAAAAAGAAGAAATTGTATTAACTTTTAGGAAAATATATATACCATAAAAATAGAATATTTCAAGACAGCTTAATGAGACCCTATCTGTCCTCAGTTTGTATTAATGAGACCCTATCTGTCCTCAGTTTGTATTAATGAGACACTGTCTGTCCTTAGTTTTAATCCTCTCAACCGAAAGAACTGACACATCAGCTTTAACTCTTTCAGCTCCTATTTTTGATTGAGTCAACAGCTTTCCTTTGCAAAAGCACACCTGGTGCCCAATATGCTAAGGAAAGCTGTTGACCTAGTCCCTTCTTATGTTTGTGGATATTTTCAGCAACCAGACGCTGGTACTTCATTTAAAGATCAGTTCACAAAGAATAATTATGAATCTTGCCTATAGACCCTTTAGGACCCCAGAGGGCAGCACTTGAGGGTGGTCATTTGCATAATTTTACTTATTTGCATAGCAACAAATCCCTTTGAAGCTTTTGTTGAGCAAACATCCAAATTTATGCAAATGAACATCATCAAGTGCTGCCACCTGGCATCCTAAATTCCACTACTCAGAGCACATGGACTTGAATAAAATTGACAAGGTGAGAGTTAACCCACAGTATCAGTAAATGTTAGGGTAGAAGGGATTAAACCCATGGTATTAGTAACTGTTAGGGTAGAGAGGGTTAAACCCATGCTATTAGTAAATTTTCGGCACTGTGGGTTGAACACATCAAAGCAGTTTGGGTGGATGTAAATCTAAAGCAGTTGACAGCTTTGTCCAAGAGAACCATGCACAATCTTTTCTATTCCAAACCACACTGTTGATCACAGCGGTAGGTACATTGATAAAGTAAGCCAGTTTGAGATGCAGCACTATACTTTTGTTTATTGACATTGTCACATGTTTGTTTCCTTGTCTCCATGAAAACTGCTAAAGATCAATATTTATCAACAAAAGATTTACAGACAAAGTGGTTGTAGACAGATTGGTTAATGTGGAACATAGATCAGAAATCATGAAGTCCAATTTAGAGATTTACTAGCAACACAATGTATATGGACTTTTATATCAAGCAGCACACCATATCATGTAGAAATGTTCATTGATTTATGATATGTATGATGAATGTATCATTTAAATTGTCAGGGCTCTAGAGGGTCATGGATTTTAGACTTTGATAGTTTTGTATGAAACTTTTAAGGTCACTGCTTTGTGACAGTAAGGATGATAAAATCTTTGTTGTAGATCTGTGTCACTGATATCATGTTTAAATGGTTTTAATGCATGAGTGGAATACATCAAAGTAAAAACAGCAGAGCAACTTTGATGTATTTAGCCTACTGGCTTAACCTTGCATTCATAATATGCACAAATACCTTCTAAATTAATACACATACATAGAAGATGAATTTTCATGTCATGGTTTGGTGCTTTGATCAATGCATTCTTCGTGTAATTATCTTGTCTGCTGGGACGATTACATTGGTTGTGTTAGTGAATAAACTATAACAATTTACTTAAAATGGATTCAAGAAAAGACGGGTTCATCATATACTGTAAATTGCTTTATTTTCACGTGTATAAATTTTCACTTTTTTTTTTTCATTTTTGAGATTTCACTGTAGTTTTAATTTCACTGTTTTGGACATAATTATTATTTAAACAATGTTAAAATACTATTTCACAGTGTTTTTATTTTCACGGTTTTGTGCCATCAGGGAAATAAGCAAAAATAAGAATACAGCGAAATTAAAGCAATTTACAGTAAGGTGTTTGGGTGGCAAAGCTGACAGGGTATCATCAGTCACATCTGTGTATGTCTCCACATACAGACATCCAGGGACATTGTAAATGTGATAGCTTCTCACCAAATCGAGGTTATCGGGGTACAGTGAAACCTGTCTTTAAAGACCACCCCCTAGGGATGACCAGAGTGTGGTCTCTCCAGACATGTGGTTTTTCATAGGAGACATAAATGAGATGAGAAGTTCCAAGAAAAGTATCCTGAGAGGTGGTCTTTGAAGACAGGTGGTCTCTCATTGGAGTGGTCTGTCAAGCCATGGACCACAGTACAATTAGCAAACCTCCACAACTGAAGCTGGATATGAGGACTTTGAACTAGTTTAATGAGATTGCTCCCTGAGAGTCAACATATATGTCACTTCACTGTGTATGACTGACTGAGGGGTCTGGAGGTCATTCTGACCATCAAGTTTACAGATACTGGTGTTACTCCTCTAACTGTCTTGCCTATGAATTTCTTCAGTTGTTTGCAAACATGATGAAAATGTATGATCATTGATCCATGACAGTTGTGTTAGTGAATACTGTGCTTACTATAAGATATTAAGTATGTATTTTTTTAGGATACGCATTTTGTATATGGCACAAAAGTTCAGACAAATAAAATCTACAAGGTGGGTTTTAGAGCAGTGGGTCAGGTTGTAGTCCTGGCGAACATCAATAAATTGAAAATTGGTTTTTGCAGCAATATCTCCTTGTGACACCTGTCTTTTTGAGGCACTCAGCTCTTGTATTATATCAGCAGGCTGACTTCAGCTGATGTAGTCTTCCCACCATCAACACTATCATGGTCCCCCTGTGTTGTCCTTTTCTCCCTAAAACCACTCCAAGCCAGCAGGATTTAAGATATCATCGGCTTCAGTGGTTTTTTTTTAATTTTAATTTTTTTTTTGCTCTTTATCTATATTGCATTATATCTGTATACTGATTGATTGTATACACACACACACACAGAAACATATATATATATATATATATATATGTTTCCTGATTCCTATCATAAACCAAGTGCAATTTGAGTGGGAATTAAATGTCATTGATACCAATTATTAGAATAACATTCCTTGAGTCAACAATTTTACTTGACATGGGGGTTTTACTCAGCTTGTACAAAGGAAAGCTGTTGACTTAAGTCTCAATCCAAGGGGATAAGGCTAAGGCAGTTTTGCAACAGTGTAATTCAGTGTAACCCTCTGGACTCCACTGCCAGATCGAGTTACAGAGAGCAAGCACTGAATGAGGGTTTATTGGTATTTGTGAGAAATTGGGCCACATTATATCTATCTGAATTTGTAGGGTTGAGAACCAGAGTACACTAGAGGTCCCCAAGAGTGCCAAGTCAACAACTCGCCACACCACCACGCCACGATCCAGCAGTAAGAAAAAGCTTGGGACAGCACGGCCCTATACACCACAGCATGCAAACATTGTCACAGACTGTCACGACTGGCCCAGCAGGTAATTATGTGACACACTATCATGACTGACCATGAAGGTGATAAACTGTCATGACTGCCATGCAGGTAATTATTGTGATATTAAATTGTCATGACTGGCCCAGCAGGTAACTGTTGTGATAAACTGTTATGACTGGCAATTTTGTGATATTAAATTGTCAGGACTGACCCATAGGTGATTATTGGGATAACTTGTCATGACTGGCCCAGCAGGTAATTATTGTAATAAAATGTCATGACTGACCCTAGAGGTATTTTTTGTGATATTAAATTGTCATGACTGGCCTGTAGGTAATTATTGTAATAAATTGTCATGACTGTCTCAGAAGTAATTATTGTGATAATGTGTCATGACTGTCCCAGAAGTAATTATTGCGATAAATTGTCATGACTGGCCCTGTGGGTAATTGTTGTAATGGACTGTTATGACAGATTTAGCAGATAAATGGATGCTGTAAATAGATTCATTGTGGGAGTTACAGTTTTATACTTCAGGCTTTTCCTGATGAACATTGATTACTTTTGTATGTTAAATGCTGTTTGACGCAGTGAAAATAAGCATTGTTCAGGTACATTTATGACTAATATCATGAAATGTCAACTTAAAAGACACCGAAAAGTTGCTATAAATTACTGCAAGAAAAAAAATGATGAAAATAAATCTTGTGACATGGGAAGATTAAATTCACAAGGGGATACAGTTTTATAACACACAGAAGAGAAGCAGTTAAGGTACGCTTCACGTATACAGGAGATTTGCAGCATCAAAACATCAACAACAGCAACAACAGAAAGACTTAAGGTAGCCCAATTTTACAGCACATTGTTGCATTTGAGTAAAACATGTTTGATTATTGTAAATATTTGGCAATTTATTAAGATTAACATCCTATCAAAACATACTTTGTGTTTCCTAATTTGTGGTGTTTACCTAGCTGATTAGCTTTTGATCTGTTTAATATAAATACTTGTGTCTTCCCTTTCAGAACTGCGTTGTTTCGCCAGCTGTGTGCTCTGTACTGGATCCTGGAAGCTATGAACGTAGAGCCGCCTCAGGCGATGGGACCTATACTGCTGTCTTGGGACCTCAAGTAAGACCTAGCTGTATCCATGCTTGCTCTGAATGATGACCTTGCATTTTTTTTCATAATGATCACAATATCACAGAACAGGTTGAATCGTGTGACATTAGTGGAATATAGCCCATTTTAATACATAAGTACTTTCAGTTTGAATGGATCAAAATAGTACAGAATGGACAAGAGTGACAGAGGGGCAATGTGGAGATGTTCATGTTTTGAGCTGATGTAATGCTATACCTTCCCTCCAATCTATAGATACAGAGTAAATAAAATGTACTAAACTGTCTGTTTGCTTGAAAATTCTGTTTTCATTGCCATTCAGAAAAATTACATCAGGCTTAAAGAATATTTTATTGATATTTTTCCCCGTAATGAAAGTTCATCAGCTATAGTTTTAAAGACAGGCAAAGATATATGATTGTGGTGTCTGTATGAGAAGATCATGATGTAGCTGACTGTATTTTCACAAAGGTATACATGTACATGTATGTGTATGATGTCTGTATGACAAAATCATGATGTAGCCAGGGACGTGCTATAGATGGACTGCCAACGGGAGCGCTAATCCCTTTAGTGGTCAACTGGGCTCGACGAGTACAAAGCATGTTCAGTAGCGCTGCTCAAGTTAATCCCCCCTGCTCAGTCCGATTGTTGTTCCATCTATGTTTCCGCGTTCAGTTGTATCGGGTTGCTTACATCAGGTGTGCTATTGTACCAAGTTCAAAAACGGAGAGTTTTATGCGTGCGCAACCAGTCTCATCGTTTGAATCAGAACCGTGCGAGTCCATTGATGTGTTTTTCGTTGAAATCGGCCGATAAAAGTGCAAGTTTTTGCATTTTTTCTGTCCAAAATGATGCAAAGTTAGACAACTTGCGTGCGTAATAACTCCGTACGCCATAATCAGCAATAAAAAATGTAGTTTTAGATGGATAGTGTATGCCGGTAGAATCATGATAGTGGTTTCATTTCTTGTAGCTGAGTCCGGCGTAACGCTAAATTTTGACTTTAAAATGTGGAACACAGTGAAACATTTTGCACATTTCAGTCGGTGACGCGATAATTCTCGCCTTTCATCGCGTGACCTGGCCGCGTTTACATCATGATCGCCAAGTGCAAGTAAAGTGTAAACAGCGCGGACCGTGGAGTTGTGTTTGTTCAGCACTGAAGGTGCTCGCTCAAATACCCGATCACTTGAGCAGCGGCAACATAGATGGTACAAAGGGGGCCTCGCCGTTGGTAGTCCATCTATAGCACGTCCCTGATGTAGCTAACTCTGTATTATCACAAAGATGTGTATAATGTCTGTATGACAAGATCATGATGTAGCTAACTCTGTATTATCACAAAGATGTGTATAATGTCTGTATGACAAGATCATGATGTAGCTAACTCTGTATTATCACAAAGATGTGTATTATGTCTGTATGACAAGATCATGATGTAGCAGACTCTGTATTTTCACATGAACAGAAATCTGTGACAGTTTTAACGGGCTACATTTTCTTGAAAAAACATTTTGTATCACTTTTTGTTTGTGATTCTTTGGCAGAGATGTTGGGGGATCCAAGACAACAATAGGAAAACAACAGAAAGAAAAACTCACAGACACTAAGTGGAAACAGTTTGTGTCCAACCAAACCCTCAGGGTAAGTTGTTTCTCACACAACATATATTTTTTCTGTTTTCTTAACACATTGATTACTTACATATACGTTCTTTTAATTACCAGAATTTGTATTGAAGTATTTGAACCAGATTGGGTTAAACAAAATACATGTGCAGAAGTCCCTCTTTTGAGAAACCATGTCTAGAAGTGGTCACATAAGGCAGGTGGTCTCTCATTGGAGCTAAAATAACATGGAAAAGATAGACTTAGGGATTGACCTGCTGAATGTGGTCTTAAAAGGCAGGTCCAGTTATGTCACAGACCAGATTTCCGTATTTGGGGGATCCACAATTTTAAATCAGACATATGACTGATTTGAAGATTATGACACACGATAAGTCAGTCATGGCCAATCACACTTCAAATATAAAAACAATGCAGGTGTGTCATGTAACAAGAAGTGTAACTTCACATAGGTATACAATGTATAAGGGCTTCAGCAGTCATCCAAACTGTCCCTGACGAGTTGAACACATCAACGAAACCAGTTGGGCACAGCCTGCCAGACTTAACGGCCATTTAGCCTCGTCTGAGCTCATTTTAAAAAAGGCATTTGGCCTTTTAATGAAGTGTTCTCTTGAAAGAGAGACTGCTGTAACACAAATGGTAATTTGTGATACACTGTATTTTGTATTTAACCCTGAAAGTGCTGAACTAAGACTGAGTCAACAGCTTTCCTCGGGACACTGCATGCATTGTGCGCAGTTTCCTGAGGAAAGCTGTTGACTGAAACTAGTTTTTTATTTAGACTAAGATTGCTGGTATTTGAATGAAAAGTACCTTCATGAGGAATTTGAATCTTTTAACCATTATTTGTTTAACAGTAATGAGAAAATGACTACGCAGTGATTAGCACTTAATGGTTAATACAGTGCCCTGCTTATAAAGCCCCCTCCCCCACTTTTATAACCATGTGTGATCTGGGGCTACCTCTTATTTGTTCTCCCTCCCTTGAACCTCCACATGTGTTCCTGCAAAGAGAAGCATAATGGTACACCAAGTAAGTCATGTTCCAAGAGGGGGCCGGGACTGAGGGGCATTTCCATGATGTGTGATTGAGACAGATGTTCAGAATGACAAGTGCTGAGCAAAGTATCCTGAAAAGATGGGTCTTTTAGAACAGGTGGTCTTTCATTAAAGTGGTCTCTCCAATCAGAGTGCACAGTAAATTGGGTACTGAAAAATCACAAATTTGCATGAGGGATAAATATTCCTGAATTTTCCTGAGGAAACCCAGTTCAGGAATATTAAACTCGGGAAAACTATAGCACCATGAATGTGGAATGAAAACCTGCCTAAAATTGGGAAAACAAAACTCGTGAAATTCTTATTTAGCGTGTATTTGGGAAATTTTGTGCCCGGGAATATAAAGGATTATACAGTATATTATAGTGTTGTCCAAGGATGTCAAAACAAAAGCATGAATGAAGTATAATAACCAGAAACTATATGCTTCAATATTCCAGGTGTCCAAACGCTACAGTACTGCACTTGGTCGCCTGCGAAGCACCACAAGGAAAGTGTCCATGTTCAATAACCGAGCTTCTATCTCCTCGGGAAGCCCCAGCGGTAGCCAATCACAGCTCAACATCCAATGTACTCCCGGCAGTGTCACGCCAAATGTCAAACTTGACAACACAATACCTGAGGACGGGGAGATGTCGACAGGAACACAAACACAGGTGGACACAACCACCAGCACTGATGCTGAGGACGGCATGGAGGCCATGGTACCCAGTAAAGGTAAATCACATGACCAGATGTAAACTTTGTAGTCAGGCCTGGCATAATGCATTTATAGTCTCTCTGGTACCTACACTACCAGTTTTATTGTGCATCAAAATCTGTTTCCTCTCTCTCTCTCTCTCTCTCTCTCTCTCTCTCTCTCTCTCTCTCTCTCTCTCTCTCTCTACATTGAACCTGGACTTCGTAGCATGGAATTCTATACCAGTTTTATTTTGCATCTCTCTCTCTCTCTGTCTATATATATATACACATGTATATATCAATTAATCTATCAACATTGAACTTTGACTTCCTATGGGGGAATTTTAATCCCAATGGCAGTTCCTTCCATATCTGAGTTCTTAAAATGATCCCAGATTCACATTCTTTATTATTTTATTTGTGTCTTTTTGTCCTGAACCACTTCCAAGTAGTCATATATTACCCTATTCCGCTGTCCAAACTCTTTATAATCTCCATAAGCTAACCTGTCACTGTATAACCTATATACATATGGAAGTACTATTGTCAATATTGCACATGTTATTCTGTATGACACCTGGTATTCTTGCCTTATTGCATGTATGGACATGTACGTGGTCCAAGTCCTATGAGTTGTCCGAATATACATCAGTCTCTTTTTCAATGAATCCTTTTTACCCCCTTCATCCAAACCTGTGGCTTTCAATGACAGGAGAGTCATGGGAATTTTGGGGTGAAGTGGTCATGGGGTCGGGGACAATTTCTTGCTTGAACCAATGATCTATTATTTAGCATCAATTTAATTAACTTGTTCTATTTTTTCAAAAAAATCTCCTATTTTCCAGGTGTGTTTAATTTCCTGAATGAATATTATGAATCACTCAGTCGTGAACAAAACTCAGCTCCAGAAGGAGACACTACTTCAACCTATGAGGTGGGCAGTGCAAGAAGTGATCTCTCAGCAATGTCTCCACGGCCAACTGACAGAAGGCGAGACAGAAGAAACACAGAAATACAGGTGCCCTTATCATCACGTAGGCCGGTGAGGACTTCACGCACAGACGCACCACCTCTACAGCCATCACAAGAGGAGTTTGAGGTATTAGTTGTTGACACTTATCAGGTTATTCCTTCACCTGTAACCCTTTCCGCCTTAAACTGACCAAAACTGGCTGGTGGTCAAATGTCATCTGCTTCAATGGTTTTGACTGATTTCAATAGAAATGAAAAACAATATAAATGAGAATTGTACACAGACCTATGACCTATGACAGGTGGTCTCTCAAAGAAGTTATAGACATTAACCCTTTCCCCCTTGAATTGAGACTGAGTCAACAGCTTTCCTTGGCATGGGTTGGGCACTAAGTGCCCAACCCATGCCAAGGAAAGCTGTTGAACTGGGGCACATGATCTTGATAGGTCTCATCAATTTTCAGTCAAACTGTTTTTCATTACTGTTGAAATTAGTTGAAAAAGTTGAAGTAGAGGACATTTGACCACCAGCTGGTTTTGGCCGGTTTAAGGGGGAAAGGGTTAAACATGACAAGTAGTGTGGACAATATTTTAAATTTACTTATTTTTGGGTGTATAAATTTTCATAGTTTTTGCATTTCACGCATTTCATTGAATATTTAATTTTACTATTTTTGACATAATTCCTATTAAATCAATGTTAAACTGCTATTTCACTGTATTTTGATTTTCACGGTTTTGTGCCATCAGTGAAATAAGTGGAAATAAAAATACAGCGAAATAAAAGCAATTTACAGTATCTTGAAAAGGTGGTCTTTCAAGGCAGGTGATCTCATTGGAGTGGTCTCTTAAGACAGGGACCACTGTGGTCTAAATTATGACTAATAACTGTGCAGAAAAAATACAATATTTGAATCAGAGTTCATTTGAGCCTCATGTTAATTATGAAAACTTCCAAACTTGAAATGCTATGCCCACTTGACGGCAACAATGGGGCAAGTCACTCCAAAAAATTGTTCATTTATGATACAAGCAGCATCCTCTTTGAACGGGTGCTTGATGTTACAGGCTCTATTGTACCATTGTTATGATAAAATTCCACCTGCGTTGACCATGCTTATATTTTGAATCATAATTTGGACATTACAATACTTCAATGTTTCATCCCAAGCTTTCTCACAGCAAGTTAGCAGAGGATAGCAGTTAAATTGGAACATACTTCTCATGTTTCATCATTTACTTTAGCAGCTGTCTACAATTATTATGGCTGCCTGATTGCTACAGGTTCACTTTAATCCTTATTCCTCCCCCTGAAGTTTGCTGGGAGTCAATATTTGCCATTTTCCCCTGTATAATGAGAATTGTACCTGGGAGATTTCCAGGATATTTGCCTCAGGTCAACAACTTTCATTGGCATTGGCTGGGTGTTCATTATCCAAGGCATGGCTGTGAAAGCTGTTGATACAAACTCAATCCATGACATGTCTTAGTTCCCTGACTCTCACGGTGTGTTTCAGAAAGTTGTTGACCTGGTTTGCTGTGGAAACACACATGCTGGTACTTAAAAGTTCCTGTGAAGAGGAATTTGAATCTGGAATCAATGTTAAATGAGAGTAGTGTGACTATAGTGTTGATCAGCATTGACAGGTTGAACACTTTAATTGCCAGTCAAATAAGTTGACAGGGACCAGTCATTTCAAAGGTTGGCTGCTTTGTCCGTTTTATTAAATATTAATTGCTCTTTTTCAATTTTTACTGAAAGTTTCCAGGAAAACTTACCAGGATAATCTGTGAATAGTCAACAGCTTTCCTGGGTGCACCCAGTGTGCACCAAGGAAAGCTGTTAACTCAGTCCAATAAGTGAGCATTTAAGGGTTAAGTAGTGGTTACTGTGCATGTTTACAGAAACGGCTGGAGTCTATCACCAGGAGTCATGAAGACCCACGCTTCCACGCTTTAGCTCATGGGCCACAGGACAAAATGTCCTCCAGGCAACTGCGGGCAGACATTATTGTGAGGCCAAAAAGGTAATTTATATCTTTTTTGCATCTAACCTATTTTAATTGACTTCTAGGTTGTATGAGCTGTCTACCATTGATACATTGTCTAAATGCGTGGTCACACTCCAAAATTACATTACTACACTGTTGTAAATAACAAGGTCACAATGTTTGCATGACAATTACAAAATATATACATGTGTGTTTGTGTACGTATGTACGTATGTACATACATACATACATACATACATACATACATACATACATACATACATACATACATACATACATTGATTCCAGGTATGCAACACAGGTTAAGATGAGATATAATTTATTGAACTAAAAAAGCTGTCTAAGACTTTTTTTTTTATATTTTGTCTCACTTTATGAACAGAGTCTGTCAAAGACATGCTCCTTTTGATGTACCTTTGGTTCAGCTTGGAACACCTGTATATCAGGAAGAATATAAAAGCTAAAAATACCACTCATTTTTTTTTACCTTACAGTATGTATGTTCCTGAATTACTACCAGTTCAATGACAAATGTATTGAATTGTAAAAGACGATCCAACATTTGGTAGCAGGAAGCTATTGTAGTGCTGTATCAAGGTTTCACTATAAAATCATGAATACACTGTACACATTCTAGAAATGAAACTCAAGCCCTAACCGGGGCCATTCCTCTTGAATTAAGAGTTGAGTTTGGGATCTGGTCAGCAGCTTTTTAAGCTCCAAAAATGTACTGTGAATATTGACCCTTTCCTGGTCAGAGTATGATTGAGTCTTTAGTTTTTCCTTGGTGAGGGTTGGGCACATATTGCACCTAACCCGCGTCAAAGGAAAGCTCTTGACCTGGGGTGTGCCATCCTGAATAGTTTCACAAACAGATCTCAGCAAAAAATGCTTTCAAGCAATGAGAAATTGAAGTGAAAAGGTTGAGGCAGACAACAATTGACATCTGGGCACTTTTGGGCAATTTGAGCGGGAAATTCAGGTTTAATGACATGCTAATATTGTTTGACTGTGGGGTGTTATCTTCCGATAAGTTGCTTCAAAATTACCGTGCAAGAGGGCCTCTCCATTATATAGGCTGGTGAGCCTGTTGGCCAATTGTTTTTCTAAGTAAAATTTATGTTTTACAGTTCTTTGCTTTTTTTTTTTTGCCTTTTTTCCCCATGAACCACTACTGCAGAAGAGTAAGTCAGTAGCTTTCCTGTCCTCAGTCGTATTCTGACCAGGAGGGGCTTAATGTCTACAGTCTTTCTGGTTTACATCAGCTCTGTTGTTCTGTTTATGTGCATAGCTCACCAGCATTGCTAGAGTACCAGGCTCAGCTGCCCAGTAACAAGGTCAGTTGCTTGCCGCTGGACATGCGGCAGAAGTTTGCCGAAGTGGCGGAGGAACAGGCTCTGTTGCTGCATGATGAGTTGGAGGCTTGTGAAAGGTGAGTGCTGGGTCATGACGCACGAAGGCTATCTGTCCAGTGAATTTAAAATGATAGGTCTCATCTACAATTCTCAGTCAAAATGTTTTTCATTATATGCATCCCCCATAGGTGTCTGGCCTTATATTTTTTGGCAATCTCAACCATGTAAACCCTCTTTTTTTTTTCTTCTGTATCAAATGTGAAATCTCCCCTACAGAGCTGGCAACATTCAAAATGTCATTTCAGGGATATTTAAATGAGACCATCAAGGGCAGATCATATCTAACAAAGCATATGCCGGGTACAAGAAAGTACTCAGTTTCAATGTTCAAACTTTCAGCTAATTTCAGGGACAGTGCCTGATGATGAGGGACAGTTGGAATCTCTGCCCCCATGCCCCCCCAACCTCCCACCCCCCCCCCCCAAAAAAAAAACAAAACAAAAACATAAACAAAAACAAAAAGAACCGCTTTATGATGAAAAGTTAACTGCTTTTGACACCGGCCATACTGTCGAGCGGTTGCAGATCTGGCGTCTAGCTGCAACTGCATGGTAAATTATACGCAACTAACTTCAACTTAGTCATGATTCCAGCTTAATGCAGAGCCTCCAAGCTAGCCTATGTTAAAAGTGGGAGATCTCCCTCCTGCGGGTACTGAAAAGCAGGAGGGTGAGTGTGGAAGGCATGAAGCATAGCTAAGGGGTCTGGGGACACGCTCCCTCAGGACAGAATTTGAAATTTGCACCTTCATTTGTGCTTTCGGAACCATTTTAGGCGCCATCATAGACATATTCCGAGCATTTATAATACAACAACACAGCAAAACAGTACAACTTCACAGCCACCGATGGAATAATGCTACTTTTTTTTAATTGTACAAAAAGCGGGAGACATTTTATAAAAAGCAGGAGGGTGGGAGACTTTGTAAAAAAAAGTATGAAGAAGCGGGAGATCTCCCACTGAAGGGGGAAACTTGGAGGCTCTGTAAATGTAAGAAAAAAATGTGGCAAATATATGTTGAATTGATATTGGGTTTTTACTCGGCATAAAAGACCACCTTTTTTGTTTCATCCCAGACGAAGAATGAGGGTGCTGCAGAACAAGTTTGTCAACATGCCAACAGGTGGCAGCAGCTTCCACCGTGCACTTGACAAGATGAGGAACCACAGTGGAGTGCAAGAAGACAAGACCAGAAAGTCTGCCATATATCAAGAATGGTATGTGTGACTCTGTAGAGTGTGTGACTCTGTAGAGCCCGTCAAATCTTATGCTACAGAAAGTTACAATTCTGCTGAAGCAATTTATGTGGCTCATTGCAACTTCACTCATTAAACTTGCTAAAAAAATCTCTTTCTCATTGGCTTCCATTAGAACATTTTCATAGCTTTGTATGTAATTTACTTCACACATGTCAAACGGTCACCAAACTCCTGAGCACAAGAATGATTATTCATGTGTGAGAAAACTACTCAAGCATTCAGACATGATTATATCCTTGAATATTAAAGGAATTTAATTGAATGCAACTTTTTTTTCACCTCAAAAGTCACATTACCATGAAAAAGGTACACATGTGTCATAACTTACTGTGAAGCTTCAATACAACGACATCATCTGTCCTCTACAGAAGATGTCAGGCAAGTGAGTCCAGTAGTGAAGGAATTCGATTTTAAGTCCCTCAAAATTTGTGCCAATCTAATGGCTATCTAGGTGTTGTTTTAACTCTTTCAGTGCCAAATTTTGGACTGGGTCAACAGCTTTTCTGGGCACACATTGGGTGCAATGTGCCGAGTGCATGCCCAGAAACGCTGTTGACCTGGGATATTCTCACTGGAACTAAAGGCATACTAGTACTTGAATGAAAGGTCTTTTTATGAGGAATACGAATCTGGGATCCTAGTGATAATTCAAACCAGTTTGACTTGAGTAGATTGACTTAAGTCATGATTAACACTGAAAGAGTTAATGAGGTTTTTGGATATCTAAGGACATGGAGGTCCCGAGAAAAAGTTGAAGGATTTTTTGTGTTTATTTTATTGTCTCAAAAATGCTGTTTTCCATTAAAGTCTTGTGTGAATTTTCAGTGATACATATTGTTGCAGGTTTGCTGACATCCTTGCAAATATTCCAGAAGAGATTTTACATGATTGGTATTTCCAGAAAATAATAGGAAAAGAAAGACTCAGTAAATACGGAATGGTGAGTGTATAATTGCATCCCTGTTACCGTAATGTACCAGTAGTAGACACTTAACATGGTAATACACTGTACAGCACTGTCTGGCATACACATAGCAAAAGGGGGAGAAATTAAAAGCAAAATTATGTACTTTGCTTCTTATGATAAAAATTAATTTTATTTCTGGAATTTTGGATCATTTCAAACTCTGACTGAATTAATCACAAAAGGAAGTTCTATGTTTTCTTACCATATTAATTTATTCTATTGCTTCAAACTTTAAAAACCTGTACAGTGTCATTAACCTGGTGGCCAAATCTCTAAACTATTTCAGTGCTTGATTGTGGATGCCAACTGCTGTCCCTTCCATTTTTAATTTCAAATCTGAAAATATTTAAACTGGGCATGGTGGTTCTTACAGCAAGGGTCTTTTTATGAGGAATTTGAATATGCAACCGTGGGGGTGGGGGGTGGGTGTTAAGGAGGTAATTCTGATAATTTTTATTGTACATTTTGTGATAAATTTGTTATTGGTAAACAACATGGCAAACAGAGACAGTATGTGTCTTAATGTGTGTCAATATGTAAAAAATTGTATGCGTATGCCAAGTTTTACCCATGAATAAATCTGATACAGGGGCAAAAATATAGAATATTCAATATACAGTTGTAGGGTAGGGTGTGATGTTTCCTCCTGCCTTCCCCATATACTCTGAAAAAAAATGATGATAAACAAGAAACTTATTTTATGAGGCCTTTTATGAAGAACTGGATCCATGCCACCTCCATTTTAAGTTACCTCCATTTTTTTTATACTTGATACTTTGTTCTCTGTATTGGTGCTACTCATCTATTGAGGAGCACTTTTTCTAGTCCCATGGATGGTTAAAGGAGAGAGATTTGACTGTACTTATTTGATTAAATTAACAATAGTGCCACTTTCTGCCACCAGGTGGAGTCAAGCAAGCAGAGTCAATACAAGTTTCTCAAGGTTCTTGCAAATCTGCGAGACTGGGAGATCTGTAGCCCAGATATCAGTGCGGCGATTGAATTCTGCCGGGAGAAAATTGTTGAGATGCCAGTGGAGGAATATGAATCCTGGTTCCGCCAGCAGTTTCCATACATCGTTCGACCACAAACAGCACCACCTGCCTTGAACAATGGGAAAGAGCGGAAGAAAAAGGATGAATCACAATCAAGAGCACCAAGATCAGCACCCCCTGGTGGCAATCGAGGGGTAACAGAATAGTGTGCTGGTATTATATTCTAAGATCTGTGACAAATCACAATCTGATACTGAAATTACAACAGACATGTATTAAACATGAAGATTAAAATGGCAAATGTTCTCACATCCATGCATAGTTAAAGAGGAGATTGCCTGCAGAGCTTGCCTTGTTTCCTTGTCTTCATTACAAAAGACAAAGTTCCATTTATGACGCTGTATCATTTATGCAAAAATTAAGTTCTAGGTTGCCAGCCATCTAGCCAAACCCTGTGGGGGGTCACTTTCCCCAATTTTTGGTAGCTCATTCTTCCAAAAGCTACCTTTCATTGTTTGTACTTTGGTTTGCAAAATTTTGGCTGCTATAATAAAAAAAAAATGTGGCTGAAAATTGCTGTCAGAAGGACACAATTGCGAATGTACTTCTGAAGTCATGCAGAAGTACATTCGCAAGAAAATTTGGACCTTCATCAAAAAATTTGATTCAGTTTTGGGCAATCTAAATCCAAATGAAAGTTAACTGTTTTGGGGAATTTTGTGCAAAATGTTGTATCTTTGTCAGGAGACTTGCTCCAAAATGTGGCCCTTCCCTAATGTCACCCATAGCAATGCCTTGCCACCTCCTGGGAGCCAAACCTGCTTGTTTGACTCACTTTTTGCCACTTGCCATCAATGTGATGACAATTTATTGTCTGGTATAAGATTTACTCTAGATGCAGTAGAAACTTAGAATACATGTATGTGTTCTGCAGCAAAGGACTAGCACTTTTGTGATCACTGCGGTCTGAGCATCAATGAATTCTACTGAGAAATCAAATGAATTTGTGCATCATCAAGCAAAGTGCCTTCAAACAATTTTCCGGAAATGCCAATTGAAGTTTTTAATACTTCATGTTTTGTAAGTGAGATGTATACAAGTATTTTCACTGAAGATAGGTTTATGAGGCAAGCTCAGACTAATTGTATAATGTTTTTTTATTGCTGATGTTAATATATCGCCCTGCACCAGTGTTTGTGCCATATGGTCCTGTGACTGACACAGTATACAGGCCAGAATATTTGTTATGTGCTCATGGAAAGAGATGAAGAAATAAAGAGGAGTTTGTGGAGGGAGTCCAAAAAATATCTTGTAAATGGAATGGAATAGGAAATAAAATTTAATTTGTCCAATATTAATTTATTGATTTGAAACATGAATAAGAGAACAGATGCTCAGAGTAGCACAATATATAGACACAAAATGGATTGGTTAAGATAGCGTCCAATCGTTTCACACTGCAAAGCATGTCCAAAAGCTTGAGGTTAAATTCAAGCATTTTTAGGATGAGAAAAATAGAATATTATCCACTTTATAAGTAGACTCCCAGCCATTGAGAGAAGATGCATAAACATATTCATGTATTTTATGAAGTATGTCAACAGGTGTTGATAATCATTACAATATATGTTGTTGAAGGTACACCTTCTTTAAGCTCAACTGACTTGTCAGTCAGTTGTGCTTATAGGATGGCCAGTTGTCTGTATTTGTCCATCCATCTGTCTTTCCACAATTCACATTTTTAAGTTCTTCAAAATCATTGGCGGGATTCAATTCAAACTTGGTGGGAATATACCTTGGGTTGGTCTCCACCAAGTTCAGAGTCCAGTGATTTTTGGATTTTTTATGATTTTTTGGTTTCATTTTTTTGGGGCAAAATCTTGAACGTTTTTCTTCTGTGAAACCACCATGCCAATTGCTGTCAAGTTACATAGGGACACTTCTGGAGACCTCTAGACCTTAATTTGTTCAACAGGTGGTGCTGTGATTATTTTCGCATTTTTGAAGAATTTTTGTGTGTTTTCATTTTTCTTGACTTTTTCTCCCAGACTGTAAGATGGATCTTCTTCAGACTTATTAGGAATGTACGTGGACTTGATCTCCACCAAATTGGAAACTACATGGTGGTTCTGATTTTTGACAAATTATCAAAATTTGGGGAAATTGGTAAGGTAAATGTTTATGTTGGCACGAGTGATTATGGTTTTAAACAAAGGTGACCTTGTTATTCTCAAGTTCACAGGAACACTTCAGTGTGTGCAGGTAAGTTTAGCTGAACACAGGACTGTCACAGTCCTCTTGTTTAATTTTAATTTGGTAAACATTCTTTTATTGAGTGACAAAGGGGAATATGAAAACTACAGTTAAAATAAAGTTTTCAGAATGTAATATTTGAGAGATTGAAATGGTTTATCAACAACTTTTGTCATATCATAGGGTCAATTTTGAAGGGTGACATTATGGTGGTTAAGAAGAAATAAACATACATGGAAGTGTAGGGTAGGACAAGTTGCATATGTTTATTAAAATTTAATACAAAGTTATATTTTCTAAGGTAAAATGGTGGTTAAACACACACATATACATTGTAATACACTTAAAGTCAATTAACTCTTTCAGTGCTAAGTTCAGATTAGATCTTTCCTCACCATGCTTTGGTGATTTGGACCATTCTGTGTCCCTGAAAAGTACATGGTACTTGAATGAAAGGTCCTTTCTCAAGGAATTTTGAGTCTGGGAATATCATAATAGGAGATATGCATATTGAGTTCCCGCCCCAACTGCATACCTGATTGCCTAGTCTCGCTTGGTGAGATATAGCGAGATACGGGTCAGTACCTGTGGGGGGCAAGAGGGATATTACTAATATTTTGGAAATACAGAAACTTATTAAAGGTATATGGAAATTTTTCTTATACATGGCTGGGGAAGTATTAGAAGAATACCAGTTTGGCATTTGTGAACTTAAATTTCTCAAAACATGCTAATTTTGTGAGAAATGAGCATATGGCCTGTCTGTGACAGGGATGCGACCCGCACGTCCCCCGTGATCGCCAGGCGTCAAACCTGTGCTTTGTGGCAGGAAATAAATATGCATACGGCGTATTGTGGTGAGCACAACTTTTGTTGTGGTAAGAACTGGAGGAGTTAATTGATATGTGACATATTCAACATGTGAAGGTTCTGTGCATGTATTTTATTAATTTGTGCGTATGAAAAATTTTCACAAATAATGTGAAAGTAAAAGTGTCATTGTTATTGGTGTCTGAAAGTTGTTTCAAAATGTTTATTAGTTTTGATCTACTTTTTAATTATTTTTTTTTTGTGAACATTCCTGGTTTGTGTTTATTTAAAGATGTTTGATATTGTACAGAGGAAGCCATTTGGACCACTTTGGTTTTTCTACTGCATGATGTATATAAACACAAGTGTAAATACCAGTTATTTGTGCTGTATATTTTAAAGTAAGTATAAAGTTAAAAAAGTCATCGTAGGTTAATATGTGAAATATAAGTTGAGGTGCAATATAGCTGTATATTCATGCTTAACATTTATACATATGTCACCATTGCACAATCATCACCAAGATTTTTTTCATCGTAAGTGAATTGAGTTTAATCATGTATGAAATGCACTAAGCCATCAATTTGAATTAGAGTACGTACATAAAAAGATGTGGGACAGCCAGTGACTGTTAGGAGATGAACAATACCTCTATCATGTTTATAACATTGAGGAAATAGTTATATTATGTACATAAAAAGTTAAAAATTCTAGAAGTGCTTTGTTTCTATAAGACAAGTTACATGTTCTTTATGATATGAGTCATTATGAATCAAAGTGTCTTGTCCTTCAGAATAGAGCACTTTCAAAATCCAGTCACCACTACATGTATCACATATTGATACTTCGTGGTACATAGCAAGTGGGTAATCGCGAAGACATAGGGGGTGAATGAGAATATGACACTAAAATGACTGTAAGGTACCAGACTGTTCTACAATTACCCTGAGTTCATGTATTTGGAGAGATATCCATGGATGTTGGGGGTCACTTGTCAGATAACCTGCCAAACATATTGAACTACAGAAAATGCGTGAAGGTAGCTTGACCAATTTAGCTACAAGGCATACTGTAACCAAGGAGGGTACTTTCTACCCTCCTTGGTGTAACTGTGAAATCAGTCGTCCTTGTGAGTGTCACTTTGAGGTAGCCAGAGTTAGTAACTGGATTTGGAAAGGTTGGTATTGGGGTATGTATATATTGGAAACATGATCATGTATATTTTTGTTATTATTTACAGCAATGACACTTTTGTGCAGGTTTATTTCACACATTTTGAACATTTTTGTGCTGGTGAGTATGTAAACCATGTGCAGAGACAATAAAGACATCATGGTTAATTAGACCAGCCAAATCTGGCTGATGGTCAACTGATTCAATGTTTGTGAATAATTTCAACAGTAATGGAAAAAAGTTTTAATGAGAATTATAGATGAGATCTGTCAAGATAACATGCCCCAAGTCAACAGCTTTACATGACGTGGCTTAGCCACACAACCTATGCCAAGGAAAGCTGTTGACTCAATCCGAACTGATGGGGAAAGGGTTATTGTTTGAAAATATTGGCCTGAAAGCAGATAAAGTTACTTAAACAATAATCCCAGGGTCTTTCCACATAATTATGCTTGTTTCATGTTCATTGCCTTAAAAAAAAAAAGACAAAATTTAGTCAGGACTTTAAATTTCCAGAGATCCTATGGGAACACAGGACTTGTTTGTATACACTTGATCAAATGTAGCAAGCACTGGAGGTACCCAGCTCATGATAACAATTAACGCTCAGATAAATGGCATACTTAATTAAAGACACTGGTTTCAGGGACTTATAGTCAAATAGCTCTGTTATCTGACTCACTTATCTGACATATTCATTTATCTGGCATATTTTTCAGGGAACAGATGGTATCATGACATGGTTTCACTATGACTTGGGGAGCACTTTCAGTAATCAGCAGAAACTAAACCCTTTTCCCCTTTGAACGGCCAAAACCGGCTGGTGGTCAAATGTCTGCTTCAGTATTTTCAACTAATTTCAGCAGTAATGACAATTTGACTGACAGTTGTAGATGAGACCTATCAATATCACATGGCCCAGGTCAACAGCTTTCCTTGGCAAAGTGCCCAACTCATGGGAAAGCTGTTGACTCAGTCCTAATTTAAGGGGAAAGGGTTAGATAGATAGTCGAAAAATTAACTTCTTAAACATCTAAAAGGGTTAAATGAAAAGGAGTTTATCAAAATTCCCCTGCCCCCCTCTTCCATTTTGTGGTTTGTTCTTGGTTCAGTGTATAAGTTGTTTATTTATGTTTCATTTGGTCAGCATAGATAAGCGTCAGGGAAGTAGCATTTCAGGTGTGAAGCAAAATTTTAAAAAGGATACATTGTGAAGTGTGTATGTACATTGTAATCTTATATCTGTGATATTTCCATTATGCACACATTTTTATGCAGTTTGATGCAGTCATGGAAATTGTGATTTATTTGTGTGATGAATTGTTGGCCACGGTTAAAAGTATGATATACATTATATGTCACAAGCTGTACAGGTGTATTTATATTGCCACAAATGTCTCACATATTTATTTTTGTACACCTACCTGTAAATATACCAGACTGTTAAAGTTCATGCATTTTAGATAGAACTGTGACTGGTGTGCTATAGTTAATGTAAAGCATAATGATCATGGTTCAGATCAACATGAATGTTGTTTTAAAATACCTCAAAGAAGGTTCTGTAAATTGCATTATTTTCGCGTGTATAAATTTTCACAGTTTTTGTATTTTTAACATTTCACTGTAGTTTTAGTTTCACTGTTCTGAACAGAATTCCCATTCAAACAATGTTAGAATACTATTTCACTGTGTTTTATTTTCATGGTTTTGTGTCATCTCATATCAGCGAAATAAGCGAAAATAAGAATACAGCAAAATTAAAGCAATTTACAGTAAAAAAAGAAAAAGGGTGCACATTTACAGTGAAACGTCGTTATAACAACACCATATCTACAATGTTCATTTGACAACACAAGCTTTGGGTGGCAAAATGGTATTTTACTCATTTATGTGACATATTTAGCTTTCTGACAAATTTTGCAGGGGATAAATGGCGCCATTATAACAAGGTTTCACTGTGCTGGTATATAATGTAGGCAAGGTTATTCTGGTAATGTTAAGGTCAAAGGTAGGAAATGCACTTTTGTTGAAACTGCATCATAACAACACTCAGGTACCTGACATACATACATAATGACCCAAGCTTTGAGGTACCTTTAAATCATATTCCTTTGTAACTTGACTCATTTATCTGGTCCATTTTGATGGGTAAAGATGATGTCATAATAAGGAGGTTTCTCTGTGACTCGGTGATATTCTTTGCCAACATTACAAATCTTGTTACCCACATGACTGCAAGATCTCTTTAAATTGAACTAATCTGCCAAATATCCTCATAATTTAAATTGTGTAAACATTACAAAACATGAAAAAAATCATTGCATTCAACAACTATGGACATGTCCCTAATATTAGTTAAAATTTTTGTTTGAAACTTTTTCCGCTCAAATGTTTCCTGCAATTTTTTTTTTTGGGGGGGGAGGGGTATGTTTTAATTTCCTCTGTTTTTCTGCTGCAAAGGGACAAAATTGCATCTTGTTCTGTTTTAAAGTTGTTTCAAATTGTACAATCTCCTAATTTTTGCAGCTCTATCTTCTGCATGCATCAATGTATAAAAAACCACTGAAAAGGTTTTACCTCGAGAGATTATTGTTGAAAGTAGTCTTAACTTGACCAAAATCTAATTGCAGTATTATCCCTTTAAGGGTCCCCATCGGCTTCTTCTTCTTCTTTTTTTTTTAAGTAGAAAAAACTCTGAAATATTACTAGATTTTTTTCATTTTACCCTGATTTTCAATAAATACCGGATTCATATTCCACAAATAGGTTTACAGTTGAGGCTTACTGCAGAAAAATTTCTTCAGTGCCCCCGGTCCTTAAAAGGGTTAATACGGTAATGCCAGAAGTATCTTCACATCAAGTTGAAACTTTGTATTTTTCTGTTTAACCCCTTACCCATGCAAATTCCTTAAAAGATATAAATTGTTGTCTACTTTAAATTTTATGTTAATAGAAACATTTTGCTTGGAAAGGTAGATTAGACTTACCAGGAATGCATCCTACAGGTCAATAGCTTTCCTTGGAACAGGTTGGGTGTAGTACACACAACCCATGCCAAGGAAAGCTGTTTGAGTCGGTCTTTTTCTGCCCAGCAAAAGGTTAAGAATTCACGGGCTGTTTTTAATATAAAAATGAAGTCTGTCTCTGTTGTTGCCATTGGCATGTAACAGCGCGGTTCTTGGTAGGCATTTTTCATGACGTCGCGATAGCGATAGCGACGTCATGAAAAAAATGCCTACCATACCGCGCTGTTACATGCCAATGACAACAACAGAAACAGACTTCATTTTTTATATTTATATTCATATTAACATTAATACTAGAATTAAATTTGTCATGAATATTTGTGCGTAAAAGTTTTGATAGCCACTGCGAAGGACCTTTTGTTTATCAGTGGGAGGAGCTATGGGTGTGGCCAGCCGCTTGTTGCAGACTAGGGGCAAGTAGGCACTGGCACGTGCCGTGCTGTACATGATGTTACCATCGACTGATGAAAACAACATTTGTCCCTATTCTTTCAATGCTAACAAAAACTCCAAATGTAAATATTTGCTGTTGAAATTAGTTAAAAACTGTTGCAGATGACATTTGACCACCAGCTGGTTTTGGCCAGTTTAAGCAGGAAAGGGTGACATTGAGATAGGTACAACCTGGAATTCTCTTCATAATATGTCATCCAGAGATGTCAACTGTCCCTCATCATCAGGGACAGACCCTGAAATTAGCTGAAATTTTGGCCAATTTACAGTGTTTGTCCCACATTGAAATCAAGAATTTTCTCCCCTATTCTTTGTTAAATATGCTGTGGCCCTGATGCTCTCGCTTAAATGTCCCTGACATGGAATTATCGTTTTCATTCTCATCGACACACTGTGCCTTTAGAAAAAGTAAATTAGATAATATGACTGAAAAAGAGTCTATGGACAGGAGTTGAGCATGAAAATATCAATAAAAATCAAAGCTACTTAAAAAAAAAATAAAAAAATGAGTATTTTCCTTTAGTAGGAATTTTCACTTAATAGAATGGAAATTGTGAGTTCACCTGGTCCCAGAACTGTTGTTTGTGGAGTGTGGTGAATTCAAAATATCAAATGTATCAAACAATGTGATATTTTAAATCTGTGTTAAAGGTAACTTATCCACAAAGCACTCTTATAATTTTGAACTTGAATAACGTCACTTTGTAATTCAGCCAAGTGTCCAAAATGTATTAAATTTAGCCCTTTCATCCTTAAATCAGACACAACTGGTTGGTGGTCCAACTGTCACCTTCTGCGTTGTTTTTTTACCAACTTCAAAAGTAATAAGAGACAGATGGAGTGAGAATTGTAGATGAGAGCTATCGCGTTAACGCAACCAAGGTCAACAGCTTTCCTATACATGGGTTAGGTGCTTTACAACCCATACCAAGGAAAGCTGTTGACTCAGTTTAATTCAAAGGGGCAAGGGTTAATTGAATGCTCTGCACTTTATGATTCAGCCATGCATCATTTTGCGTTATGTTGGCACATTTGACAAGCACATGATGCATTTGCAACAAAACAATACATGACGGTAAAAAGTATTGCTGAAATGGATTGCCTGTGTTTTCATTTCACAATTTGGTGATTTAAAAAAAAAAAAAAACTAAGTACAGAAAAAAAGACTCCCTACAGTTCATGAACCCCAGGAATGTCCTGATGTGTAACCTGATAAATTGCTTTAGTGAAACCTCCCTTACCAAACACCTCCATATACTGAACACCTCCTTATACTGAACACTTTTTCTCACTCCCAATTGTATGTTTTCATTTAAAGCTAACCTCCCAATACTGAACACCTCTTTACAGTACCAAACACTATTGTCCAGTCCCAAGGGTGTTTGGTATAGGGAGGTTTCTCTGTGTTTTTGAATGTGTAATTGTTCATTTTTTTTGAGACAATAATTTATGAGATCTTAAATTGCTATTTTATGAGGAAAGAAAGGTGTTCAAATCTTTCCCAGTAAATAAATCCCCATCATACTGAGGCACGTGCTCTTTATAAACAAAATCGTCAGTTTGAGAGTTATGTTTAGACCTAGAATTTTGTGGTATTTTTAAATTTGTGAATCATGAAAAATGCAACAATAAAAATACCATGAAAGTGAACTAATTTATGGTTCCTGCTTGACTTTTCTGTGACCTATGTGTGGGGGGAACAGGTATAACCACTGCTTGAAGCCTGGTAATGAGAGAATGCAACCTAATTCACAAATACAGTGGTTCCCCGTCTTATAAGGCCTCTCTCACCAGGGGGCACTCCTCTTGAAAGACCACCATTCTTATGCACTATGTGTGAAATAGTGTATGTGCGTGAAATGCATGAGTGAATACGTAGAACTATAGAAAGTCTGGCAAACTTTGATAAATTTGAATAAAATGTGTATTCCACCATTGACTGAGCATTTCAGAATTAAAGTATGTAAAGCACTGACTGTGAATGAAAAACTTTCTTTTCAGCATTTTTCATACAAAATGTATCCCTGGTATCTGTGGGCAGTTTTTAGGGAAAATTTACATCTTCCTGGTGTATTTCTTTGCAAAATACCCACACCCTTGCAGGACATAAGGCAAGACCACTGGGGCGTGACCTGTGTATTCAGTTATTAACAGGCCAATTAAGCCATTGTTCTTGTATACTCGCACATGGGTTATTTCCGTTATCGTGCCCCCCTGTAGAGTTGCTACCCCTCTGATAAGGCCAATTTTTAGAGCTTCATTAAGGGTGGCCTTATAAGAGGGGATAAGCCAAGTGCATGCATGGTCTCTACTACAGGTAGTATTTTCAAAAGAGTGATTATTCTGTAGATACAATCCTATTGATGACCATATCTTTTTTTCTGTGAGCTGGCCCTTAACTCTCCACCTTAGCATCCATTAATTGTGCTAAGTCCTGTGTGTCAATCCCTCAGGTCTGAGTGGGCCGACATATAATCCATCCCAGGGTAGCTACGTAGCTGTATGTGGTACAGGCTATGAAGCCCATCTCCGGGCAGGAACAACCTGCCATAATGAAACCACTTTGTAGCAGAGAGGAGAGGTCTTCTAAAGTTGTCCTTTTTTCCGGATGCGCCACCTGGTGGTAACAATCCATTTCGTGGTGCTATCCTCCGTTTTTTAGTCACTTTTGTTGCAACTGGAAGAACTCATTAATGGGGACATGACAAGCTTTAATTTTAAATTTTTCTGTTGTTCAGTGAGACCACATCCATATTTATCAGTTAATGCTCAAAACAAACTAAATGGTTAAAAAGGGCTGCCTGTGTATTGATAGCCTCAAAGCTGGCCCCAGTTTTCCTGATCGTTTTCAGAACTGACCCAGTGAACTAACTATAGCATTGTTACGTCATCTCATTCCAAGCAGTGAAACATGGAGCCACTATTATCATGGACTACACCTTCTTGATGTCATTGCATTGACAACTGGTAAAGGGGAAGCTTAACCCTTTCCCCCTTGAATTGAGACTGAGTCAACAGCTTTCCTTGGCATGGGTTGGGCACTAAGTGCCCAACCTATGCCAAGGAAAGCTGTTGACCTGGGGCATCTGATCTTGATAAGTCTCATGTACATTTCTCAGTCAAATTGTTTTTCATAACTTGAAATTAGTTGAAAACACTGAAGCAGACGACAATTGACCACCAGCCGGTTTCGGCCGGTTTGAGGGGGAAAGGGTTAATTATGGTTTATTGTGCTGCCACTTGATTTAACAACAGCACAAAATTTGGTTGAAGTTTTTTACTGATTTCCTTGTCACAATGATTTATGCATTCATTAATAGGCCAACATGCTATCAATAGGAGAAATTCATATTTAACTGCGATCCTGATCACTTCCTGTGTTCCAGGGCAACAGACTGATGCTTCGATGGTGATCAGGGCAGATTTGTATTCTATACTACACAAACATCTATAAATACCACCTTTTCAACAAAAAGAGAGCCAATTTCTAATCAATTTAGGCTTCCTTTATGTTTCAAATATCTGTTAATACAGTTTCTAAAGATTATTTTGCGCTCATGTTGTTTATATTATTGAGAAAATACTTTTGACCATGCTATTTACATGGATCTTCCCTGATGCAGGTGGCTCCCTCTTTTGCTCAATAGGTGCTACAGTAGGACTGCATTTAAATATGAATACATCCTATTGTGCATAAAGGTGTCCGTCAGCTTCTTGATATAATACACAGCCTGGTAATGGCCAGGGCTTAGTTGGCAATGTCTTATTAAGTTGCCAGTTCAGTGCCATTAATAGTAACACTTCTGTTCTGTAGAGAACTTTCATTGGAAAAAAAAAATTGAAAATAAAATTTGCAGTTTCACAGCCACTAAAAAATTTCAAGGGTCCTTACTGTTGGAACATAAGGTTAATTACGATTGCAAAAATTAAGTGAACAGCTGGAATCAAGTGTTCACAATGCTGCTAAGATTTATTAAAGGTCAAGAGACATTGTCTGCAGATGCTGTGCCTTCGGTATAATACTTCGAGGTAAATTGTATTAATGTACACATTTTAATTGAGCTTATTTTAATGCAAATTCTGATTTATGAATTAAATCTATTCATTAGGTATAATTTTCTGCAATACATTATAAAGTAATGGCCTTTGAAATTTTAAAGTGGTCACTAGTCTTAAATTTATCATTTGATCTTTTTGGCATGAAAATTCTCATTTGAGTGGCCATGAACTAGCAAGCAATTCATAACCGCAGAATGGCCATTAACAGTGGGGTTTGTACCATGAGTGTGAAGGGTTCGGATAAGATGCGAGAATATCGGAAATTTGTTGAAAGCATGGTATTTGGGTCTTGTTAATGGAAAGTACTTCATAGATGGTTATTCAGATTTTGGAAACTAGCATGTAATTTTGACTAATTGATTGGTCTTCCATGTAAACTGACAGCAAACCATGAACAGAAAGTTTCATGGTAAAAATTCCTACATGATGACAATGATTTAAGTCAAACTTTATACATCATATATTAACCCTTATAGTGTTGATTTAAGACTGAGTCAACAGCTTTCCTTGGGACACTTTGCACGCAATGCACACAGTGTCCTGAGGAAAGCTGTTGACTAACACTACATTTTGCCTTACACCAGGCTTGATTAACCATTACCGTGGTCCCTGTCTTGAGAGACCGCCCGTAGGGCGGGTCAAAATGGGGTCTCTCAAAACAGGTGGTCTTTCATTAGAGGTATAACATGGAAAAGATAGCACAGGGTTCTGAGAGAGCGGTCTTAAAAAGATATGCGGCCTCTCATTGGAGGGGTCTCTCAAGACAGGTACCACTGTATATATTTAAAGGCAATGATAAAATAACTTAGACGTGATTAAGGGTTAATGGCTGTAAAGAACATCACACTTTTTGCAGTAAGTGGCCTGCTGTCCAATCTTGGCCATGAACTTTATAGCCATGAACTGCAGCATACATCAACACTCCTAACTCATTCCATACTATGGTGACAGGCCTTGGTCAGGGGTTCTGGCACTGCCTGGTAAGTCATGCTGCAGCTGCCTTGACTTGCCAGGCAGTGCCAGAACCACTGACTTGAGACTAGCATGTTGGTACTTGAATGAAAGCTCTTTTCAGGAAGAATTCAAATATGCAATTGTTGTCTTCAATCGAGGCAAGTATATGGAAAAATCAGGGACTGGTATGGAACGAGTTAACACTTCATGGAGTGGTCATGAAGTGTGTGACCTTTCTGTGGCAAGCTTCCACATTATAATTAATGGACACTACTCCACAACATTATATTTGTAACACTACTGACAGGCAAATCCATGGCCATCATTAGGATTGTTTTTTTTGTTTTTGTTTTTTGTTTTGTTTTCTTTTTCAATGAACTAATAATAAGCTTTATGAAGACTGAATAAACAAATATGTATCTATTAATGTACAATTGAATACTTTTTTTTTATTGATGACAGAAATAAATACCTATACAAAAGTATCCACAATTCAGCAGTAGTAATCGATAAACATAAATAAATATCCATCATCATATCAGAATTATGTATCAAAGAATCCAAAGGTGATTCAGATCATACAGTATAATGGACAACATTCTTAAGGTATTTTTAGCACCAAAACTGGAAATTAATTTCTTTCCTTTTCCATTTATCAATGAGCAACAGAAATTAATGATAGAAGGAGGCTACTGGCAGCAGAGCTAAGCCAGGCTATGTTTGAGTATTTCATGTTCGGAACGAGCGGGACTCGAACCTGCAACCTTTGGCACCAGTCGCCTAGCTGAAATGGGAAACGCACATATCCACTCGACCAAATCCCCATTCCTAAAAAGAATGGTTCAATGGAGGTAGTTATGTGCGAGTGCCATATCAACACGGTAATGCAGTATATTTACTGAGTCGGCATATATTTCCAGAATCGGGGACTTAAATCCACCAGCGTTAAGGAAATGCCGAAAATATATATTTCATGTTCGGAACGAGCGGGACTCGAACCTGCAACCTTTGGCACCAGTCGCCTAGCTGAAATGTAAATCTGATGGTTGTCATGAGTAAAACTGGTAACACTTGCCGGATTTTCATCTGAAGTAAGGCTTCCTGAATGATTGGGTGGGTGGGTGAACTGAAATGATGGCATGCACACCAGAGATAAGATGTACATGGCTACTTCCTGTAGAGCCTCTGGATCCAATAGTGGTCGGTCACAACCGACCACAAAAACCATAAATCATTGGAGCATGACCATTTAATCAAACTTGGTCCAGCCCTGAAGTGAATTTGGCAAATGGTTTTGAAGAAGTTGAAAATGTAAATTGTGGACAGATGGATGGAGACAATGGACCATCTTATAAACTCAACTGACTTATTGCTGAGGTTAAAATGATCTCAACTGAAGGTTAGTTACAAGTGAATTTTTGTATCTATTTTTACATATTGATCTTAAGCCTTTCTCCGCTAAACCGGCTGGTGGTCAGATGTTTACTCCACGGTTTTCTACAGTAATGAACAGCTTGACTGAGAATTGTTGCGGAGACCCATCAAGATAACATGACCAAGGTCAACAGCTTTCTAAAGTGCCCAACCCATGCCAGGGAAAGCTGTTGACTCAAGGGGGAATGGGCTAAGAGGGATTTTGTAAGTTTAATTTTTAAGTTCTCATGGACTTCCATTTTTTGCTGCATGTCGGATTGGAGTAGAACTTACTGTTAACCCCTTAAAGCACTGATTTAGATGGAGTCAACAGCTTTCCTCGGGGCACTTTGAGTGCTTGACTAAGACTACATTTTGCTTTAGACCAGGCTTGCTGGTTTTTGAATTAAAGGTATCTTTATGCAGAATTTGAATCTTAACTGTTCTATGTTTAACCAAGGAGGGTAGAGAGATGCCCCCCTTGGTTTAACAGTAATGAGAAAATGACTATTGCAGTGATTAGCACTTTAAGGGTTTAGATCGTTTTCTGGAACATAGCCCCTGGTCATTATCAAACGTTGTACAGTTGTGCCAGAACACTTGCATGGCAGATGTCAACAACTTTCCTGGGACCCATCAGCACCAGGGACAACTGTTGACAGTGTCTTAATCCAAGGAGCAGAAGGCGATTTGCCTGCGCAACAGACTTACAAAAGCATTTTCATTTTTCTTATCAAGTTATCTTTATTCCTCATGGTACAAACATACATTCATGTACAACGTAACTAAAGATGTCAGTGTCGTCACCAAATCCATATAAAATATATAACGTACTTATCTGATGATTTAGATCAGTAATGTTTGGTCACCAATTACATCCATGGATTTGGGAGGGGGGATGGGGGAAGAAAACTCTTGTATCACTATTCAGTTTGACAATACCAAAAACCTATGAAACAATGCACTGCATGTAACAGTATCTCATTCTATAAATGATGCTCACTTGTTGAATAAAACGCACATTTACTCGATGTTTTTTTGGGAATTACTTCGCATTTCAGCAGCTAAATTAAATATGTCTTACTGGAGTTTTTCTTCAAGGTTTTGAATTCTTAAACCAGCTATGCGGGTATACCAAGATTACACTTTATGAAATTTGCATAATTTTTTTTTCCCACATCGAAGTATATTTCAAGCAGCAGGCATTGCTAAGGAATACCGGGCTTGTTTGAATGCCCCTTGATGTGCATGTTCAGGTTTATAAGCTTATTTTTATACGCAGCCTTTTCTCATCGCTGTATCACATGAAAGGGGTCAGCCAAAATTATCACATTTTCAAATTCGTACAAAGAGTACAAAGTCACCCTGCTGCAAATTGTATTGTTCTTGGAAGAGGAAAGACAGGGAACTCTTTTATACATTTGGCAAGTCAATTTTAAATGAAAACAAAAATCAAACTTTAAGACATTGTCAAAAAAGAAAAAAAAAATTGTGTTAGCTATTAGAATTGCAGCGTGATCATTTTTTACTGCCTGAGAATGTCTCTGATGATGCCTAAAATGGCCCAAAATGCAGAAAATGAATGGACTAATTTTAATATTTTCTTGGGGAAGCATGCCCCCCCTCCCCCTGCTTTGTGCCTTCAGCACTCACTCTCCCACTTCTTAGAACCTGCAGGAGGCAGATCTCCCACTTTTGACATCGGCTAGGTTGGAGCCTCCATGTTTGTAAAAATGATAATTTTGGCTGGCCTTAAAGCATTACTGTACACAATAAAAATATTGTAATAGCAAGTAGGCTATTGGTATATGAAAAGGTTACCTAAGTTTTGTTTACACAACATTTTGTTTATTTTGGAAATTTGACTCCAGAAGTCCCTACAGAAATTCACAATAGCGAGTCTTTTCCCTGAAAGGGGACAACGTGTTTTCAATTAACTGACTCTCCACATAGAACGCACAGTAATTCACAATAATAGAGGCTTCACTGGCATGCCTGTATCAGACACAGAACAGCTAATAATGTAGTCCCTCTTTTGAGAAACCACCTGCCTTTTAAGACCACATTTACCAGGTCCCTATATTTTCCATGTTATTTGACCTTCAATGAAAGACCACCTGCTTTAAGTGACCACTTCTAGACCTGCGTCAAGAGTGGTCCTTCAAAAAGAGGGATTACTGTACTGCAAACTGATGTTAAGGATAAACATTGCCTGCTATGCAGACCAAGCTTCCTGTTGCCTCTACTTTAATAGGTGTGCCCCAGTGTTACAAGATTGTATTTACAATAAGGGTAATTCAACTGCAGTAACCCATCTCATAGATTGATTGACCAATCAGGAAGCTGATAATTATCACCTTGGCCAAGTAGTTAAACAGATGGTGTACAGTGGGGAAAAACATGGAAATCCGACTGCTAGACATTATAACAGGCTTTTCATTCAGAAAGTTGAAGGGGCACTCAATAGAGATGGGATCACCAATAACAGCTATTATACCAGTCTTGTGTGCCAACTGCAACCTGCTTTCACCAAAGACAGACATACAGTGCTCCCTCTTTATAACAACCCTCATTACAAGGTGGTTTCTGATATAACACGGTGGGTACCATGACTCCCACTGAAACAGTTTCCCCATTACTTCCATGTTAAAAGTCCTTCTGTTATAAGGCGGTTTTGTTGTAACATGTTATACTCTGTCGACTCCAACACCAGCGTTATAAAGAGGGAGCACTGTACTAGCTACTGTTTATGCAGACAACTCGAGGGCATATTTCAAGTAACTTTTACTTGCTGTTTTTGGTCACAAAAAGGGTCCCAAACATATTAACTATTTCAGTGCCAAGTTTTGACCAAATCAAAAGCTTTCCCAGGTGCCAATGAAAGCTGTTGACCTGGACTATTCTTATTATCTCTGCTCCCTTAGGGTAACTGTATGTATGACGGTACTGCAAAGAAAGGCAAGTGCATAAAATAAAAAAACATAAATCTAGTAATGCTATGTCACTTCAACACAGTGACTTTTGTCACAATTAGCAGTGAAAGAATTCATCTATTGTTCTAGGTATTCCAAACACTTTTCAAGCTAGACTAAAGCCAAGGCCAGTGGTGGTGGAGTAACAGCTTAACACCAATAAAAATCTTTATCTTCCTGAGGAAAAAAATATATAAACTAAGATGAATTGTATGAAAGTTTCAAGAAATAATTTTCTTTCCAACATATGTGTTTTCAAAATACAGCCAAACAAGAGTCAAACATGAGCAAAAACCCAAAGATTTTTCCTCCATTTAAACTAAAAGTGTGAACATATAAGGTTCCCATAACATTTGGTCTCAGCATATCATTTCATTGGCCCCTGTTTTCTAACATATGTAATAATTCCATGGTTAGAATTGGATGTCCAAATTTGGGTTGTACAGACTGTCTTTCCTGTCACAAGCGACACTTGTCACAACAGACCACCCTCTCAATTAACCCTTTGCCCCTTGAATTGACACTCGAGTCAACAACTTTACCTGGCATGAGTTGGGCACTTAGTGCCCAACTCATGCCAAGGACAGTTGTTGACCTGGGGCATGTGATCTTAATAGGGCTCATCTACAATTCTCAGTCAAAATTGTTTTTCATTCCTGTTGAAATAAGTTGACCACACTGAAGCAGACGACATTTGACCACCAGCGGTTTTGGCCGGTTTAAGGGGGAAAGGGTTAAGACCACTTTTTGGTTGTTGAAGGGGTGGTCTCTGGTGACAGGGACACCCGTTTACAAACCCTTTTATCTATCGCAACCCACTTCAAGTGCCACAGACCTTGCTGTACATAATTTGATGGTTTTCAGCTTCAACCACATTTAGTAATACAGGCAAGTACAGAGATCCAAAGTTTCTGGATCTTACAGTACCCTTTCCCCTTAGATTAAGACTAAATCAACAGCTTTCCTTGGTGTGGGTTCAGCACAACCCACAGCAAGGAAAGCTGTTGACCTGGGTCATGTTATCTTGATAGTTCTTATCTATAATTCTCATTCAAATTGTTTTTCACTACTGTTGAAATTAGTCAAAAACACTGAAGCCGACAACATTTGATCACCAGTTGATATTTGGGGGAGGGGGGGGAGGGAGGGTACAGTTGGTATTTAAAGCTACGTCCACATGTACAAAATGGGCACTTTGTTCAGAACTGTGCAACACACACAACAATATATAAATGTAATCAAGGATTTTTGACACAAATGATTCCCACAGTAAGTACACAGTGTCCTACCAGACTCCAGTTGCATGGAAAAATCATCACCGACAAACATTTCACTTTCTACTGAAAAAAAAAAAAAAAAAAAAACTGTGGTAAGTTGAGAATATTTAAAATTTACCCATCACAAACAAACAAAAAAAAAATCTAGATAACTGTCATGAACCATTACATAGGCAGCACAGTCCAGAAGGGTTTTCTCTATTTCATAGAGCTATGTTATTTAGTAAATGCATTTCTCATAGTGTTAACCTGGGCTATCCCAGGACTGGCATTTTTGCCTGCTCTTTCAGAATTAATCATTCCCCAACAGCTATTTGGTTGGAAGTACATACTTTTTATCAATAAATCTGTATGTAATGCATTTATTTTAAAGATATCCACCTTTGTATGTGTAATTTCTATTGGAACGAGGAAAGTCCGATGAACCATCTTCAATACATGGTTTGCATTGCATGCAATTCAAATTTTCATTCATGAACTTGGTCCCTGGAAAAACTTTCATACAAAAACAAGTCTTTCCATCTGTGGAGTCGCAACAAGAAACACATCATGTGTATAGTGCTGAACTGTAGCCCAGCAAACACATCATCACAGTTAGTTTGGTCAGGAATAAATACAACATACAAAGAAATAATAAAATGTTAACACAGAACTGATATTCAGAATTTACAATATATCCATATAAATCATTTTGTTCTCTCTGTCATGCATCTGCAGATTGTTTTCTTGCTGCTAACATTTTCTGCCATCACAATATTGTCTTGTTAACACATTGAATGCTTGAGAATCCTACACATACACACTGTATACAATGCTTCTCACTTACAAAGCTCATTTTCAAAACCAATAATAATAATAATATTCATGCTCGGCAAGAATTTAAAATGGGATGGGGGGGGGGGAGACGTTTGGGGGCTTAATTTTCATACCACACAATTTCCTGTTGATGACTGGCCAATCAGATGAGTCAGATTTGTTTATAATCCAGGTGTCTCCACTTGCAAGGGTAGGAACCTGGGATTGGTATGACCAGTGGCACCATCTACAATGCACACACTCCAGCAGAATTCACCAGATATCGCTGGGTTCATCAAGATTTTTGGTTCAGTTTTTGCATTATTTGTCTTGCTAGAACTGCCCCCGAAGCATGACTTGCCAGATAATGCTACACACAGGCTTTCTACACAACATCTGAACAGTCCCCTCATGCAGAATTAAAGGAGGAGGCACTAGGCTTCATGTGGGGCTGCCTATTTGCATTCAATTTTAAGCTTTGAATTTATGTGGGGTTGAATGTCAGATCTCCAGGTACTGTGAGTGTTTTTTGGGGGGAACTTTCTCTGGTGATGCTCTTACTTCCACCCATCCCCTGTATTTATTTATTTTACTTAACTCATTCCACACCAGTCCCTGATTTTTCTGTCTATTTACCTAGATTTAAGACGACAATTGCATATTTAAATTCTTCATGAAAAGAGCTTTCATTCAAGTACCAACATGCCTATAGTCTTAAGTCTGTGGTTCTGGCACTGCCTGTTACCATAGTATGGAATGAGTTAATCTATTTGTTTATTTCATTTACTTCCTTTATTTTTTTCCTGAAAAACCTTGTTAGCATTTCCTAAATATATAATTCAATAAGCCTGGAAAGCCCTCCCATCAGCATTATAAAGAGAAGCATTGTACCTCTGATAATATACCTCACATATAATTTGAGACAACTTACGAGCAACGGCCTTTTCTGATTGAACTTTCAATGCATGCTATTGGAAAATAAATTTAGCTGGAGAATGTATTGGCACATGACAAGTTTTACATGAACATCATGCGACCCAAAAGGACTGCCACCAGGCAAACAGATGCCTGTCCAAGGAAACGGACATAATTATGTTGCCTGCCAAGCAGACCAACATGCCATGAAATATCCACTCCAAAGAGTTTAGTCTGCTTAGCCAGCAAATACTTAGGTCTTATTAAAGCACCACTTTGAGGAGAACACTAAATGTTCCTAAATTGTATCACGGCTTCGGCCTGAAATGCATTTATATTGTATTTATATACATATATTATATATATATATATATCTCCATAAACCAGTGTTGTACTTGAACTGAAGATTGAACTCACACTCAGTCATTCTCATTTTCATGATCAGATATAATATGAAGGAAAACAGAACAATTATACTCATCTCACCAGTGATATTCCACCCAGAAAATATTTACCTTTCTCTTTAGACTTTAGAATACATCTGCTCCAACAATTAATATGTTAACCTATTAGCAGTAATTACAAAATGAGTTCTTTGTAACAAGAATAGAGAAAAAAAAATACCACAACTTTTTTTCCCAAAAATGAGTACCATTTAACTGCCTAACAACTGAAGACACTTCCAAATTACACACCATAGAAAAGGCCCTGCATTGATATCTGCATACTAATACATGTACCTACTTTGGCTTGGGTTACAATTAGCTACATTTAACTCTTTCCACACCAGTGATTTTTCATGTCAATTTGGCTGGAATATGGGACATACATATTACCTGCTGTGCAGTTTCGGCCCGTATCACTCACCAAGGAATTACTCGTACATACACAATGGATCGGTAGCCCTGTGTATAACATGAAAAAATATGTTGCTCTGGCCAAAATAGAGACTTGGATTATGGTTTAAAAAGTCACAGTGATGTGCTGTAAACATGCACTGCACTTATATAAGAATGAGTTGATACATTTGGATCAAGCATTCTTTATTGTCACAAATGTTAGAATGTCACAAATGTTAGTTACACCCTCGGTCTTCCATCAGTATGTTATATTATGAGGGCTGAGTGCCACCATCGCCCAGTGACAGGGTCTGTCATATTAGCAAGAAATTAACATGCATGTCCCATATTAAATGAAAATTGTACGCTCAGCTTCTTGAAGAAGAGCTTTGATTCAAACACCAACTCGAACCCTTTACTCGTCAGAACGACACGTGGTCAGTTTTCCTCAGAGCAGGTTGGGTACAATGCACCCAAGCAGCCGTGAGGAAAGCTAGTGACCTAAAGCATGTCAGCCTGATTACGTGTTATCTACAATTTTCAGCAAAAGAGGTTTTGATCAACATGACATTTAAGTAAACACTCTAAGGCAGCTGACAATTAACATCCATGCAACTTCAGCCGATTTGAGCGGGCCAGGCTCACAGGCCCTTTCTGTGTTGTTTTGTGGGTCATGCTCTCGCTGCTCAAGATAAAGCATGCTTTGCCAACCCATGCAAAAAGTACTGAATAAGGCCTCTACTACTTGGTGTGGAAAGAGTTAAAAGAGTCCATCACTTCAAGCGTTCATCAACAGACAAGTTCACATCCGAGACGAAAAGCGATAATAATTAGGCTCTCATTTTGGCCTACTACTCAGCTGGGTGAATACGCGTCATAAGTCTTGGGTCTACTTCAGTTCCCATATATCTATATATATTTAACAAATGGTATAACTTGCCTTACTCTGCTCCAGGGCTACATTATTTCATAACAAAGCCAGAACTGGAACTTTCATGATGATGCATACAATAGGGAAGTATATTTGGATATCATTTTGTGAACCTGTGTGTGGATCAACGTAACTTGCAACATGACTGTGATGAGACCCTTGACCCTTAGTTCCCCGTACACTGTAAATTTATGGCATATATCACTCAGCCAGGGCTCCAAGGCGTCAAATGTAGCTGTGGCCTGGGACAGCCAGGACACAGTTGTTCAGTTAGCACAGTTCAGGGGAGAGACGTCCTTGCTCCATGGCGATTTCACAGCTTGTTCGCCGTGCAGAGCTACGTCGTACATGTCTATCACCGTGGCTTTCGTCGAACGATCCACTACTCAGAGTCCTCAGTTTGTGAGAATTGTTACCATGGTTGCCACAATGGAGGTCTTCCTCTACAGGAAAGTGAGTAACGTCTGTACTTGTCTCATTTACAGAGCCCTGGGGCATCAGTCCCTCGATTGTAACTGTCAACGGGCGATCGCTTTCAACTTCTGGCATTCCTACGCCGCCACATGCTCCAGTGTGTGATGTCACACTGTCATGTGAGACTGACGCTTTGACAGCTTGCATATGAAGGCCAGAACTACTATGATTGAAAACACGAGGTTCTAGCTCATCCTGTGGACTTGTTTCCCGACTCGAGTCTTCTGCTGTGAAACTGCGCATAAGTTGTTCTACGTTTCTGTCTGAATGTTCATGGATTTTATCCCCAACACTGACACTTTGTCGTTTATATCGTTTCTTGCTTGTGTAACCAATGATTTCTTCTCCAATGAAGTTAACGCTTCGACTGGATGTGGGTGAACCGTGGGTCCAGGAGGCTTTAGGTTGGCTTTGTTCATTATTGTTGCTACTCCCACTGTTGTGGCGGTACCGTGCTGTGTTATGCACTACATCTACCTGAACTTCTAGGGGAGGGATAACAGCTGACGTGTTGTCTCGGTCCCTGGAAATGAAAAAGTATTCACATAAAATGCAGGGGTTTTGCATATATGTTGTCCAGAACAATATTTCTCTGGATACAACTCATACACAGGTCTATAAGTGGCCCTCAAGACATAGTCTTGTGCCAAAGTCTTGTGCCAAAGTATGTTATAATCAAAACGGAGGTATAGGTGGGCTGGTAACATTACAGGCCATGTGCGAGTATGAAAGAACAACGGCTCAATGGGCCACATAATGACTGAATAGAAGGTCAAGTCCCAGGGGTCATGTCAATACCATGCAAGTTTTGGGGGCATTTTACGATAAGTATACAAAGGTACCTTCAAAATTACACACATCAAACCAGGGCGGCCTTTCATATCAAAAATGATGAAAAGGAGTTTTAAGGTACCCTTCATGCTGAACAAAAAGCTGACCAAAAACATCGCAAGTGTTGACTTTGAATACACAGTAAGAAACTGGTTACTGTATTGCCCCTTCATAACAGTCTATTCTCTATCATAGCCTCTCCCAGTATTCTAACTCGGAAACACCAAACAATGTGGTCAAGTATCCAAACATTTGCCATCATTTAGCAGTTTATAAATACTGTTGCAGTATTGTTCCAAATAATAATCACCAAATAAGATACTTGGTTGAGTTGTAGTACGTATTTTATTCAAATGGCTCAGTTAGCAGGGCCATCTGCTGTTCTGGATGTTCACTCCTGCCTTTAACCCTTTCCCCCCTTAAACTGGTGTGTGGTCTGCTTCAGCGTTTTCAACTAATTTCAACAGTTATGAAAAACAATTTGACTGAGAAATGTACATGAGACTTATCAAGATCACATGCCCCAGGTCAACAGCTTTCTTTGGCATGGGTTGGGCACTAAGTGCCCAACCCATGCCAAGGAAAGTTGTTGACTCCGTGTAAATTCAAGGGGGGAAAGGGTTAATGCATGTACAGTACATGTACTTGCCAATGATATACTGTGAATTCATTCTCTACCTTTTTGGTGTATGTACAATGATTTAACTGAACTCTATGAGAATTGCTATTCAAATTCCTCGTAAGGAGCTACGTAACTTTTCCCCATTTAAGAATTCCCAGTGAGCTTCTGGTGCCATAATGTTGTCTGTGTCTTCCAAGAATAAAATTGTATCAGTCACCAGCCTGGCGCATTGTATCTAGAGTGTGCCGAGGAAAGCTATGGACTGTAGGAATTGTCGTTTACATGTAATTAGTGACCGGCCTTATCAGTGACCGGCCTTATCAGTGACCGGCCTTATCAGTGACCGGCCTTATCTATGATCTGTGGTTTTTGTTTTGACTGGTCTACAATCAGTATTTTTTTTGTCTTGCATCGTCTAAAATTGGTGATTTTTGATTTTGCCTGCTCTGATTCAGTGGCCTTCGTTTGGCCTGGTCTAGAATCAGTGGTAAATCTTGCCTAGTTGAGAATTTGTGGTTGTTGTTTTGCCTAGTAAGTAAGTAAGACTTTATTTTACATTGGTTGTAATACAATAAAACATGAGCCTATGGGAGGCTATTTGCCGACAATAAATAGCAATAAAAGCAGTATAAGAACAGTACATGAAATTAGTAATACAGTAATATCAGTCATATAAATAATTAAAAAAACATGTTCCAGTCATTGTATACCATAAAAAGCCTTACACATAGTAAAGTGATTTAGCACTTTCACAGAAGCAACATCCACATTTTGTTCCAGTGATACAGTGGTGGAACATTTTAAGATCTAGTGGGAGGTCATTCCAGATTTAAGCACCAATATTTCTGAAGGATCTTTTGCCATAAGGTACAGTTTTTTGAAACTCAATTACAAAATTGAGATTATTTCCTCTTGTTCCATGTTGTGAGCTCTGCAAAGTGAAATATTTTCTCAGGTACGAAGGGGAAAATTTTTTAGTTATCCTGAAAACTTCAAGCACAATTTGTTTTACTCTGGTCACATGTAAGGTCTGACAATCAGCTTTTTTGAGAAGATCATAACTGGATTTGTTATCATGATACACCAAACGTAAAGCTCTCTCTTGGATGTTTTCAAGTTTTTCAGCATCATGTGCACTACAGAGATGCCAAACAGGTGCACAGTAATTGAAATTTGACATGATGAAAGATTGGAAAATTGTGATCTTGGATTTCATGTCTAATAATTTAGAGGGTCTTCTTAGAACATTTAACTGTCGTCCAGCTTTCTGACAAAGATTATTCAGGTGTTCCTTGAAATTTAGCTTACTGTCAATGTGAATACCGAGTAATTTGACACATTTTTCCGAAGTAATATTTATTTGATTTACTGTCAAACTTTCTGCATTGCACCTTTTTTTGCCAGGGGCAAGAAAAACTGATTGGAATTTGTCAATGTTGGCAAGCATTTGATTGTCACTAAACCAATCAACAGCCTCATCAGCCTTGACTTCAAGTAATGATTTTAGAAAAATCTTGGTGTGCAGCTGAAATAGTATTGTCATCTGCATAGTTGTGGAGCTCACAGTCTTGTATTATATAGAAGATATCATTTAGGAATATATTGAACAGACGCGGTCCTAATATTGATCCCTGGGGGATTCCTCTCATAATGTCTTTCCATGAGCTATGGATAGAACCAATTTTAACTCTTTGCTGTCTGTTGTTAAGGTAGCTACTGAGCAGAGAGATTGCAGTGGTGAAGCAACCATATGCTTTCAGCTTATTCTGTAGAATGGAAGGTGATAAACAGTCAAAGGCTTTAGACAGGTCCATAAGCACTGGACGTACAAAGTTAGAGTTGTTTAGTGAGCATCGCCAGCCTTCAGTCATGTCAAGCAAAACAGCACAACAGCTATAACCCTTCCTGTATGCTGATAATCTTGGTGAAAAAAAAATAGGTTCAAAATGCTCAATCAGCTGGTCTGATAGTAAACCTTCAAAGACTTTTGACAGAGAGGGCAAGTGTAGAACTGGTGATATTTGGTTTGCCTGGTCTAGCATCAGCGATCTTACTTTTGCCTGGTCTAGAACCAGCGTCCTTTGTTTTGCCTGCTCCAGGTTTAAGTCACAGATCTGAACTCTTAAGTTACAGTACCTACTGTAAGTATACCTAAAACAAACAACTTTTTCTTTCTGGAGGTTTTAGCCACAGTTGACCAAACACATCACAACTGTTGAGTCTGAATACACAGCAAGAAACTAGTTACCATATCATCCCTTTTTAATTGCCTGTTCTCTGCCATGGCCTCTCCCAGTTTTCTGACTCAGAAACACCAAAATGTAGCAAAATGTCCAAACTTTTGCCGTCATTTAGTACTTTATAAGCATTGTTGCAGTATTGCTTTCAATAATGATCAACAATTAAGGTTCACTTCACTATAATTTTCCAAGCACCGTGGGTGATAAATAAGGGATAATACAGGGCTTATGCATCACAACCGGTTGCATGTGAGCCCAGTCTCAGCTGTACAGTTTAAAATACCTAAATAGAACAAGATGAATAAGTAAGAATTGCAATATCTTTGCATTTTTGCCAAAAAAAAAAAAAAGAAGAACATTGACCTAATGGTGAGCACTTTCCACACTTTCCTCAGCAGTCCATAAATAAAAGCCGAAAGTGCCACAGAACAGAGCATATTCTACAACTACAACAGACGTTTCGTTTTCCAAATATCTAAATATATATAACAAATAATGGTTCAGAAGGCAAAAATGAAGCCTCATTCTGTACCTTGTACTTAATATATAGTACAATATAAGACAATTTTTATTTTTCAAAGTCTTTTTTTTTTTTCTTGCTCATTTCAAGAATCTTGTTTCGGGCAAGGTCTATGATCTTTGTAAAACCAGTAAATGCTGTGATGTAAATTAGGTATTAGATCTGTTCAGTCTAGTACAGTCAACGATCTTTGTGACACCAATGAGTACACTGCTGTGAATTAGGTATTAGATCTATTCTGTCACTCATACTCATCCCTCACCTCTCCCTCTTTCACTCTTGTCATTCTTTACTGAAAAATAAAACAATTTGACAAAAATCAAGTTTTCATGCCCTCCAATGCACTTTGAAAAGTTGTATGTGTACAAACGTGTTGCCTGTGTCACATAGGAATGACCTTGTGCCCGTTCAGATGTTGTAATTGCCCAGAAACCTGATAAAATTGCCTCATGAAAGAGAGACCCAGTTTTGAATAAAGTATCTAAAAGTATCTAAGTGTTCTTCACCCTTTTCTGATTAACATAAGGCTGTGTCCACAGCTTTCCTTGGCAAGTGTTGGGTGCACCCAACACGTGCCAAGGAAAGCTGTTGACCTGGGGCACGCTATCATTATAGTTATCATCTACATATTTTCATCAAAAATGTTTTATATTGACAAGAATTTTAAGTGAAAAGATCGAGGAAGATGACGGTTTACATCCTGGTACTTTGAGCCAGAAAGAGTTAAGACAATTACCTCCCAAAGTTGAAATTACAATCATATTAAAAATGCGTTGAGCATCATTCCTCTCTAGAAATATACAACTTCTAAATGTTGCCTTAATACTTTTCAGTCTATGACACAAGGTAAGAAGTAGTTACCCAAATGTGTTTGGTATTTTCTTTGTCCTCAAATTATTGTTTGAATGCTTGAAATTTTGTGCAAATGAAAAAATAAAGGAAAGACAATCTAGAAGTATATGCATGTCCCTTCTCATAATGAAGGCACAATTACTCTTCAGATTTTAGAAATGGGTCAGTCTCTAAATTTTAATTTGACATTTTTCATTACTTCCTTGGTTAAATCACATAAAGTACAATTACTACTGTACCCACATCCATCTTGTTAAAAAATATTTCTCATGGAATATGGATGTACTTTTATGCACAATTTTTCATTAAAACTTACCATTAAATCTACGTACTCCCCCTAATTAACAAAATACTGAGCAACCATTTCTGAATTTGATGTATCTATATTTATTCCGTGACAAAGTGGCTCCTGCTTTCATAAGCCCCCCCCCCCACCCCCCCCATGACAGGCCAATCACTTTGGAGAGGGTCACTTCCCCATGTAGCAAGTATGGAATCTATTATTTTATTTTCCACTTCATGAGAGGCCACCACTCTGTCTTGGCCACATTTCTGATGCACTAGGGAGGGTCTTCTGAGAGGGGTACAACCTTACTTCTTTACTTCTAATACACATTTAAATGTAGTTTTTCACAGAGTGAAGCTTGGGCAACAGGACATTTCTGGTGGCTATATATATTCACCTAATGACACAAATTTTGAGGGACATTAAAGTCAAATTCTTTTGCCATCATTTATCTGACATACTTACATATTTGATGCATTTATCTGACATATTTACATGTCTGATGCATTTATCTGACATATTTACATATCTGATGCATTTATCTGACATATTTACATATCTGATACACTCATCTGACATATTTACCTATGTGATACATTTTGCAGCCAACAGATGGCGTCACTGTCATAAAGCTTCACTGTATTTTGTTTGAGCCAGTGGTATGCAATACAAGTCCTGTGACACTCCTATCTTGTCATGTACCACTTACCTGTTCCCACCAATAGATCCAGCTAAAGCTCGTGTTGAGGCATCGTCACTAAATGAAACCGTTGCAGATTTTTCTCCTATGCTGAAATTTGCTGATTCACTGCTGAAACTTGCCCGCTTCTGCGAACTGGGATTATTGGCAACATCTGCTTGCACCTCTAACCTAAAACAGGTATCAACACAGTGCTTGGAAATCATACAGAACTGTATGTCTACAGATGTATCTTATTTAAATTCAAAACAAATCTAGGGATGTTTAGAATGACAGTACTTTTGAAGCAGATGTCTTTGTCGCTCATGTAATAATTCACCAGCTAGTCCATCAACATTTGGTCCAGTACATGTCATGCACATTGGACAGACGACACAAAAACAGTGGATGTTACACTGGGAAGTGCTGCCACCTACTGGATAAAATACCTTGAACTACATACATAGTCAGACCCATGTGTCTGTATGTATCTTTCATAATATTATAGCGCTGGAACTTTATGCGTGCAGAGTTCTCATCATATGAGTTACCTGATCCAAATTTAAAGAAATCAGAATTTAATTTTGACAAGATTCATAAATTTGTGGACACCTCAAACAGGTCAATGTCAGTTTTTTGTATATTTCAGCTTAGAAATGCATTTTTCTTCCGTAACAGCCTGATGTTAATGAATATGTAGCAAACTGTGTTTACAATATTGCCTTCATAAAAACATAATCAAGTGGAACAGCCGACATGTTTCAGACCTAGCATTCCCATCAAGGTACACTCACTTATGCTGAAAACCACTGGGGCCAGCAACTGCACTCCCAGACAAACTTCCGTTCAGGCTGGCGCCACCTATTGCACGGTTGCTAGCTGAATCACGGTCACTTTCATCCCGGATGATCCCAACTCGATCCATATGGCTGCCACTGGCACTAAGGCTGTTTGTCATGGCAACCGACACCTCTCCGATGCTGGGTCCAATGCTGGGATTAGCCACTCGGTGACTGGCCGTCTCTATGCTATGTGCATCCCCTGCTGTACGAAACACAAGCAAGACACTTATAAACCTAAATACATATTATGCTGATGATGAACTCCTCTTTCTACAATTTTAACCCTTTCATCCACAATTTTATTCACACAAATAGGTAAGGTCAAGATCACCTGGTTCACGTGGGTACTCAGTAGAGGGCTCTGTATGCAGGCGGGCTAGGTTTGTGTATTTCCATTAGTTTCCATTTTAATCTGCACCTGTCTAACTTTAAAATTGCTATACCTAGAAACACCAAATTTCCTGTGCCAAACGATTGTATATAGTTGAAATACCCTGGTAAATTTGATAACTTTTACTGCAAAACTGTTCAATGTATTGAATGTTACCTTAACATAGAATCTTATAGGAATACACACCTCTAGCGCAAAAATTGTGTGTATTGGGTTGTGTATTCAGCCAAATACGCGTACAACTGTTCATTGCCACCCCTCCTATTGACAATACAGTGGTCCCCCTCTTATGAGACCACACCCCAAATACACCAGAAATCTGGCTTTATAAGAGGGGTGGCCTCTCAAGTGGGGGACTACTGTATTGGAATATAAAGGTACACATTAAAAACGTAATAATGATAAAAATCCATTCCGATATAAAACACTTCTTGCTTCTTCGCCCTCAATACACAAGAATTTTCAGAATGCAGTGGTCCCTGTCTCAAGAGATCGCTCCAATGAGGCCACCTGTCTTCAAAGACCACCTTGTCAAGTTGTTTACTTGATATTTCTTGCAAGTTAGTCACACGTCCTAAGACACACGATCTGCCTGCAAAGACCACAGTTCAGTCATCTGTATGGGTGGTATTTTAACTCTTTCAGTGCCAATCATGTTTAAAGTTGATCTACTAAAGTGAAACTAGTCTGAATTATCATTAGGATCTCAGATTTGTATGCATCATAAAAAGACCTTTCATTCAAGTACCAGCATGCCTCTAGTTCCAGAGAAAATATCCCAGGTCAAGAGCTTTTTCGGCATGCTTTGCGCCCAATGCATGCTGAGAAAAGCTGTTGACTTAGTCCAAAATTTGGCACTTAAAGAGTTAAGACAGGCTTCACTGGGTATCTTGCTCCATATAGGATTATTATATAATCAAGTCACCAATATTAAACAATGAAGGAATTAGTGGATACATGGTATCTCTATTGCATTTGCAAGTTCCTGGTGTGACAGAATGGTACTAAACTTCTAATCTCTCGTTTGACACAGTTCAACAAGCAATGTGGTTTGATTGATTTTCATATTCCACTCAAAAATTCAAGACAGAAGGGTCTATTGGAACTATGAAGACTGGAATTCCCTGTCTTAACAGTGCCTCAGTATGAAAGGTAATCCAATACACTGGTATCTGTTCTAAAGACCACCTCTCTTAGGAGACCAGCTCTTTTTAAGACCAGCCTCTTTTAACAATGCAGTTCTGTTTGTATAGCATATTTACTGGTATTTTAAGTCCACCTGTAATACAAGACCACTCTAGGCTGGCAGCAGGGGTGGTCTTAACTAGCAGGTATCACCGTATGATCATATCAATCTCAGATGTTAATCTACACCTGTTTCACAAGGCCCAGCATGAAGTAGATATTCTTATGGCAAGTTAAAATCTCAAAGCACTAGCCTGGGGGGCAACCAGATTTTTTTTTTTTTCATTCAAGGAGATTTGTACAGATGTACAAGTAAATTTGACTGGAGGGCCAGTAAAATGCCAAAACTACTTGCCCTGAGGGCTACAGTACATAAAAGAATAGCAGAGTTAGTTATCCAGACCTTCTTTTGATATTATCTTTGTATAGCTGTCAGATGTACATGTAAATCTTAAAATGTATACATGTATTCTGCTGTCACAGAATAGTCAAAATAGCTACAGAAACAGATATGAATCGCACAACAGCAGCACATATTGGAACCAGTCCTCCCATACAAAACACAGTGAAAACACTGGCTGGTGTGTGCTGTAGAAGTACCGACAAAGTGGGAGGGGGACGCCGAGTGATCAGGGAGACTCTTATGGGAGAGTAGCAGTGTACACTCATTATTTTATTACCTTTACATGTATAGGAAAATTGAAAATACCAAACCTGGGCAGCACTACAATGAAACCTTGCTATACTGTAACCATCTGTAACTTGCAAAATGTGTTCGACAATCAAGTCAAAGATCAACAAGTATTTTTTTGTAAACTGACCTTTAGTTCAAGTATAAACAGGCCTACAGTGGCAAACCATAAGAATGGTGCATGTCAACAGGTATCCTTGGCACTGTTTGTGCGCCACACTTTAGGCACATCAAGTGTGCCACACTGAATGCACACTAAGTGTGCAAAGGAAAGCTGCTGACTCAGTAAAAACTTGGCACTAAAATTGTTTACAGCTTTCCTTGCCCCTTTTTGGGCAGCATGTGCCCACACTATTTTTTTCCTTCTTTTTTTCTTTCTTTTTTCTTTTGCTATGAAATCCAGGCATGCTGGTCCTCCAATGAAAGGATATTTCATGAGAAATTTGAACCTGACATCATTAACGCACTTCAGATGTTCACATCTTTTGTGACAATACACAATCATCACCAAAAAAAAAAAAAAAAAAAAAAAAAAAACGTGATCACAGGAGCTTTTCAAGAGAGCATGGCAACTTATATCTATAGGGGAACATGCAAACTTTGAATGGGGATCGAAACAGGGCACATAAATAAAAAAAATTCCCAAACTACAGAATTTATATGACATGACAAGAAGACCAGAGCCATGCCCAGGGGGCATGAATGTCTTGCCAGCATTCAGTAGCACTGTAATTGTAAGACCAAACATTATACTGGTATTTAGTAGATGTTGAATGTATCAAGTAAATCTCAATATATTTACTCAGAATATACAACTTTTCTTTTTTTTTTTAAACAAAATGGCCAATAAAGTATATAACATCTTAATACAAATCAGAGCTTGACATGCCAGTTTCAAGCTTCGTAGTGATAGATGTCATGTAAAGCACTTAATACCCCTTGGCCAACATGACTTCATATGTTCAGTTACCTAAGTTTGACCTTCAAAGGACACTTCAAGATAAATTTAAGAACACCAAAAATAAAGCATAGGTACTTTGCTATTCATGTTAAATAGTAACTAGGGACCTACAATCAACTATACCCAAGACACACAAGGAAAATAAGATTTGTCGAGTCAAAAGTAGGTCAAAGTCATCCACTTTCAAGAGATTTCTGACGTTTTGTAAGAAGCAAAGCTAGTATAAATTTGGTGAACTTGGTTTGACTCTTGGCCATGAATAGCATTGTACATTCGAGGATGCAATGCATCTGACCTCCAAAGTAGGTCAAAAATACATCAAGGCCACCCACTTTCAATAGACTTCTAAAGCTTTCCTAAGAAGCAAAGGTGGTGTAAGTTTGGTAAACTTGGCTTGAATTCGTCAAAAGTTGCAGTGGTAACGCCACGTTTTGCATTTCACCCATGAAAATACATTTAGGTCGTTGAAATCAGTTGAGGTCATCCAATTTCAACAGGCTTCTGAAGCTTCTAAGTGTGACAGTGATGACCCTCATCTGTAGGGATGATTACAATGAATCATCCACCCAAGCATGAAAGCCTTTCCTAGTCTAGTTAGTGAAATAATGCCACTTCGAAGTTTTTCTCCAATGCTCAATCAAGCATGAAGTAATCAATGAAGTGTGACAGTGATGACCCTCGTCTCTAGGGATGATTACAATTTATCATCCATCCAAATATGAAAGGCCTATGTAGTGTAGTTACTGAAATAATGCCACTCCGAAGTTTTTCTCCAATGCTCAATCAAGCATGAAGTAATCAATGAAGTGTGACAGTTATGACCCTCGTCTCTGGGGATGATTACAATAAATCATCCACCCAAATATGAAAGGCCTATGTAGTGTAGTTACTGAAATAATGCCACTCCGAAGTTTTTCTCCAATGCTCAATCATGCATGAAGTAATCAATGAAGTGTGACAGTGATGACCCTCGTCTCTAGGGATGATTACATTAAATCATGTACCCAAATATGAAAGGCCTATGTAGTCTAGTTACTGAAATAATGCCACTCCGAAGTTTTTCTCCAATGCTCAATGAAGCATGAAGTAATCAATGAAGTGTAACATTGATGGCCCACATCTCTAGTGATGATTACAATCAATCATCCACCCAAGTATGATAGCCCTATCTGATCTAGTTAGTGAAATAATGCCACTCCGAAGTTTTTGGTTGGCGGACGGACTGACGGACGTCCGGAAAGTGACTGCTTAGTCTCGCAAACAGCTAACGCTGGCGAGACAAAAAACTATGAAAGGATAACTAAATTAGTCTGCAGCAACAACTTCATACTTTTTTTGTGGAAAATTTATATCGGGCAGCAAAGTACCAAGGCAGAGTAAATTTAGACTTGCAGAGAACACTGTTATTTGACACAAGCATTTCCTTTCCACTTTTACAAGACACACCACGTCTGGCCTGAGAGGTCACACTTATCACTTCTTACCAATATCCTGCCCACCTTCAGGCGTCGCTTTAGTCAACCATCTGATTTTAAGAGTTGGAGATCATTCTTGGACTTGCTGTTGCAGTGATATGAAAATGACTTAAAGACAATCAGTTGCAAATATGTACCATAAACTATCATCAGATGGTAACTCGCTTGGTCTAACTGAGCGACAACACACATGTATCAACCCTCATACTCACCTGAATATGGTCCTGGGACACCCACTGTGACGTCATTTTCGTCATCGAATTCGAAACGCACTCCAGAATTTGTAGTTGTGACTCCGCACCCGCCACTTCTGCACAGCGAAATTGGTACAACACCATAGACGTAGGCAAGGAGGATGGGCACACCGATGCCTGGACGAAAAAAATACAAATTGAATAGACAGGTATGTTTATCACATTATCCCTTTAGGCATCACCAGTATATGTACTGAAGAAATTTCACTAAAACGAACGAACTTCAACTATAAATCTATCGATGGAAATCGTAAAATACAGAGTGCTGGAAGTACATCCAGCACGCTGCCTGCTGCTGTGTAACCAAGACACATCTGCTGCACAATACATCTCTGTGTCCTGATATGCATGCACGTGTGAGTGTAGTTTCATGCAGGTAACTCAAAGGGGGAAAAAAAAAGTTGTAGTCTGAAGGCAAATATTCATCAAGAGGCACAGAAAAAGTGTTTACCATATGCCACACTTCTAATTTAGCAGACAGAGACACAGAAGTATTTACTATACGTCCCATCTCTTCATTATCAGGATAGAAGCGTGAAAAATGTTTAAAACCTGTTTCATCTCCTATGGATCAAGTACGATAGGTCCATCTAAAAGCATACATACCGACTGCCAGGCCGGCAATGATGGGGGATACCAAGATGGATGAGGAGACACCCGCAGTGATCAGAAGATTTCTCTTATGTTTCGGGGCATGTTCGTATTTAGCATGAAGCTGCAATATAGATCAGACACAGTGATTATTACAGTTATCCACCATGGTTTGCAGTGCATCCATTCTAGGACTCAATAAAGAAATCTTTTCGTATTTTCTGAAGTGCAAAGTCTACTTCTGTTGCTCAAAAACTCCTTTCCCAGTTGTCTGGGCAACTTTCTTCTTTCAATGCAGAAAACTAGTCGTCTCACTTTAATAGCCAACAGTATAAAATAAATATATAACTGTACAAACCTAATACTATTCAAGGGTTATAATCTCCAGATTGCACATATACTTAAAAGAAACAACTTTGATCTCTGGTGATGTTTGTTGTCCAGTCAGCAAATTTAATCATGATACGCAAATTTTATTTTATTTTATTTTTTGTTTAAAAAAAGGCACAATCAGGTCCAAACTTACTGAAAATATGGTTTAATATCCTTCAACAGACTGTTTTCTGTGTTACCTAAAATATGTCAAATTTTCAATTCTGTGGCAATTTGAAGCTTCAAATCTGAAATGTTCAGTTTCTTGTTATACTTGACGCTCAAAGCTTTCAACTTCGCAGACATTGGAACAGACAACTTTCCAAGAATCAACACACATACACACACAAAAAAACCCCAAACAAATGTTACATTTCATTTTCAAAAAGTTAATAACTAATTGGATCAAAAGTCCGTGAGTAAAAAGCTGCAATAAAATACAAAATCTACTTGGTTATAACATATACCTGCTGGATAACATTTAAAGTTTTTATGAGAATTAGATATGCTTTCACCAAAGTTCTTTGTTTGGATGTACCTGAAATCTAAAAGACTCTTAACAATTCCAAAAATATATAGTTTTGCTCAGTCATTTTTAAAACTTAAATACTATGTGCTATTTAGTGGGTTGAATAATAATTTTGGTCCCTGTAGTGTGCTAAAAATGTTTATTTATTTATTTATTTTATTTTTTTCCCTTTTTTTTTTCTTTTTCTTTTTTTTTTTTTTTATCTCATGTTCACCTGGCTTTCACCCCAAGTCAAATTTGATGACAAGGAAAAGGCTGAAAAGCAACACATGTTCTTAAAGGTGTTCAATCAGACACTATTGTTTCTATGAACTACAATAAGGCCATTGTTTCCTGACAAGTCAAACCACATGATCAAGTCTTATCTTAGGACAAACAGAGAGTAATAATTATGGGCACTCTCAGAGGAAATAAACTAGTCAACAATAACCAAAACAACATAAAAGCCTCTTATGTGATAAGCTTTGGGCAATGCCCTTGGAACACATTACTGTAAGCTGATCCCAAATATATATATAACAAAAGTACAGATTGAATCACAATAAGTGAGCTAGGTGTGCCCTGAGGGTATACCATGACCACAATTCTCTTGTACAAATGCCATTTCTGACCACTTGACATGGGTGAAACTGAATGCCTTACTTAGTGATGTTAACAAGTAACACAATTTTGCAATGTCATAATATATAGGGCCAACTTGCCCCCTGGCAAACACCGTATTAAGATGAAAGAGCAGGACTTTTGTTTGGGACTGTATTCCCGCTTGTTCGTACACTCAAGCACAATAGCACACCAAACAGGTGGGTCAAATGGCCTACAGAATAGGTCATATTACCAGCAGATATATAAATATAATTGCTGGGCACAAAAAGCAATGATGAATGATGACTACACTAGCGGCCTTCTATGTGCCAGGATTATTCCATTGATGTTCATGTGTATAAATCTGATTTCCACAACAAGACAAACCAATGGGAAAATATTGTACTTCTGCACTAATTTTGTCTATATCTATGCAATTATTATCAAATTACTATTTAAAATAAAAATATTAAGGGTATTAAGGACTTAAATGTATAAGAAACCAGTTTCCCAATGTTGTTGTGCTTTAATTTTTATTTCAATATTTTTTCAACAAGAAACCTGCAATATAAATTTAAATTTGTCTGTTGAGCAGCCATTATTTCTGTTTATACTTCACAGAGTGTCGGCCACAGACTAAAACTGCAACTGAGTCTGCTGAGCAGGAAAAAATGTAATTAAGCTCCACACCTAAGCACTAAGCAGGGGTCAGGATGATCTTATTTTATTTTTTTTACCTCAGTCCTCTTACTTGTCATTTGTTTTGCACTGCTTAAAACCAACAGCAGATATTAAGGACATGAGATACAACAAAATCTTGACTTGTCATGTTGCTTTTTTTTTTTTTTGGTGTGTGTGTGTGTGTGTGTGTGTGTGTGTGTGTGTGTGTGTGTGCGTGTTTCTTTTAAGTTATCTACCAGCTCAGAGAAACCTCAATTCCACATAAGCATTACAGATGTGGAAAAGTATGAAAACCACAGACTTGCAAGGGCAGCATGGTGGCCTGTTTAGGCCTTCTTTTTTTGAAGATTGGAATGAAAGGATGTGCTTGGAAATTTTATAACAGGGCAATGGCTGGATGAGGATGATGAACATGTATTTTTGTAATGTTTCAAGTGCAAAGACAATTATGCATTTTTGTGTTCCATTCTTTTTAAAAAGAATAAAAAAAATGAATATTCAGAAATCATAAACAAAGTGGAATTGTCAAACTTTGACACTCTAAACACAGTAAGTTGCAACATTTAGTTCAATGGTTCCCTGCAGAACAGCCCGTTATTTTGCCTACCTTCCTTCCTACCCAGACAGGGATTCCAATAATCATGGCGGGGACAGCTATCCCTGCCACCAGACCAATGCCCACTGGCGCACCAACCAGCGTCCCCAACTGCCAAAGGATCTTCTTCTTCCTACTCCATGGCTTCTTGCCCCAGAATGTGCACCCAGATGGGCTGAATTTGAAGACAAATTATATTTGTAACTTCCGAGTTACTACATGTGTTATGGTCCAAAATGTGGACAATTTGATTATCAGATAATGGGATACGCTACAATAAAACAGAGATAACATGTATAAGGTAATGGAATAGGCTGCTCTAAAACAGAGGTGGGGGGTAGGTCAATAAAACACAACATCAGATAATGGGATTGGCCAATCCAAAACATGGCTAACATGTATCATGTTTCATGGTCAAAACATGAATAACTTCACAGATAAAGGGGTATGCTACTCTAAAACAGAGATAACCTGTATCAGATAATTGATAGGTTCCTCTGAAACATGAATAACATATATCAGATAGTGGATAGGCCACCCTGAAACATGTATCAGATAGTGGATAGGCCACTCTGAAACATGTATCAGATAGTGGAGAGGCCACTCCCAAGCATGAATAACATGTATCAGATAATGGACAGGCCATTCTGAAACATGGGTAACATGTACCAGATAGTGGATAGGCCATTCCCTAAAAAGATAACAAGTGTCAGGTGATAGGATAGGCCTCAAGCAACTACTTCACCTTTCATATACATAAGGTCAAATCTGTTATTTGAAACAACATAATTTTCCAGACAGAAACCCAGAGAAACATTACAAATATGCTGCATATATTAATTTCACGCCACAAAGCACAGGTTGGACGCCCGGCGATCATGGGGGACGTGCAGGTCACATCATGTCACAGATAGGGCCACATGCTTATTTCTCACAAATTTAGCAATTTTTGAGAAACATTAGTTCACAAATGCCAAACTGATATTCATCTAGTACTTCCCGAGCCATATGTAAGAAAAAATTTCCATCTGCCTTTAATGAGTATTCTTTATCTGCAAAATGTTAGTAAAATCCCACCTGTCCATACAGGTAAGGACTTGTACCTCGCCACATCTTGCCACGCCAGACTAGGCAATCCCGTAAGCAGTTGTGGCGGGAAATTAATATGCATGTCTCATATTCTGTGGCTCAATCCATGCTACATGTTCAACAAAAACAGCTGTTACAAGGACCTGCCATGTTGTTACATGGTGGGTAAAAGCCGATAATTGATATTCTTCTCCAAAGGCTAATGTTATCCTCTGTATGTAACCTCTGGAGCCACTGGGTGGTGCCTGGCCAAACTGAAAGTCTGCACCAACCACTTCAATGGCGTGGTTTTATCTGGCTTCTCAGCATGACAAGTCATTCATTCAAACTGCTAAGCCTCCGCAGAAGACTATCCTCGTTACAGATTCAGTGGGTTAGCTTAAATCAATGTTGACATTTAAACCTTTACTGGACTGTAACATGGCAGAATTTCCGACTGTTGCTAAGGCAATATAATTCATGGGATGAGAAAAACGACTTAATTGCTTATCAGCCCAGGAAGTGGGTAACACCTAAGCCACTGGTGCTCTAGCCACGCCTGTGTCACAAGGAGAGATAAAAGGAAACTAATTATCATGAAATTAATTAATAATCATACGACTGAACTCTCTGTAAGATGACATCACAACCCGAGACCTGACTACAAAGTGGCGTGGCTTTCCCTGGTGCTCAGAACACTGTTTATTACCTGTAAATCAGATTTATGAGGTTAGACTTGTATCAGTATAACCATCACACAGGTAGAATTCATTACTTGTTCTTGCTGACAAAAGGTACATTTTTAAGCGTCATTTTCCTTATTTAACTCATTCCATACCATGGTGACAGGCCTTGGTCAGTGGTTCTGGCACTGCCTGGCAAGTCATGCTGCAGCTGCCGCAAGGGCAGCTGCAGCATGACTTGCCAGGCAGTGCCAGAACCGCTGACTTTGGACGATAGCATGTTGGTACTTGAATGAAAGCTCTTTTCATGAAGAATTCAAATATGCAATTGTCGTCTTAAATCTAGATAAATATACAGAAACATCAGGGACTGGTATGGAATGAGTTAAGCAGCTACTGTAGACAGGGCTCCAGGCCGTCAGCGTTGTACACTGGGCTTGCACTGGGTCACGTGCTGACGGTTCTGGTACACCCTGATTCATTCAGATTTAGTCTGTGTGAACAGGTCTATTCAAGGTGATAAAATTTACCTGGGGGACTGTAGTTCAGTCATTACTTTTCTGCAGAGCTCAAATTACTGGTCACATCATGTCATTTTAAGCAAAGCTAAAGTATGAAAATTTATCAAAAGATCCTGGATGGCTGTCTTTAGATGCAATATGTGGTCATTATACAGGCAACCTTGGCAGGTAACGGTTAAGTCAATGGCTCACTCACCTGAGACAGTTTAGGTCCAAAGGCTTAAGAGGTAAAAGTTAAGTTGATGACTGACTCACCTTAGATAGCGTAGGTCCTACGTTCAAGAGGTACAAGTTAAGTTGATGTCTGTCTCACCTGAGATAGCATAAATCCAAGGTTCAAGAGGTACAAGTTAAGTTGATGGCTGACTCATGTGAGATAGTGTAGGTCCAAGGTTAAAGAGGTAAAATGTTAAGTTGATGGCTGACTCACCTGAGATAGTGTAGGTCTGAGATTTCCTTCATACAGAGCCAGCAGAACTCTGCGCCACATACGGCACAGGTCATGTGATTGCATGAGCCATCATCCATCTTAATAATAAAGGCACCGCAGCGCGGACATGGTTTGATCTCACCTGGAATCAAAAAAGGCGAAAACATAAGCCAGATTATTCACTTCAACTCACTCCTTTGTGACAAATAAGAGACCAGTACGCTGGAAATAATTTCAGTGCAGACCTGTGACAACATACACAGTCCTCCCCGTCTTGAGAAACCATCTGTATCACAGATTACCTGCCCTGAAAGGCGAACTTTTCATGTGCAACACTTTCCTTGGTGCTTTTGAAGTTCTCTTCAATACTGTAAATTGCTTTAATTTCGCTGTATTCTTATTTTCGCTTATTTCGCTGATGGCACAAAACCGTGAAAATTAAAAACACAGCGAAATAGTACTTTAACATTGTTAGAATGGGAATTATTTCCAAAACAGTGAAATTAAAACTACAGTGAAATGTCAAAAATACTAAAACCGTGAAAATTTAAACACGTGAAAATAAAGCAATTTACAGTAACCTCCAGCAAGAGTGTCCCTGTTTTGAGATACTAAATATGTAATGTTTGGTGATATCTGAGGGTGGTCTGTAAAGACAGGTTTTACAGTTCCTATTTTGTCAAGATTGTAATCATGATGTTAACTTATTCCATACTATGATGACAGGTCTTGGTCAGTGGTTCTGGCACTGCCTGGCAAGTCATGCTGCTGCATGACTTGCCAGGCAGTGCCAGAACCACTGACTTAAGACTATAGGCATGTTGGTACTTGAATGAAAGCTCTTTTCATGAAGAATTGAAATATGCAGTTGTCATCTTATATCTAGGTAAATATGTGGAAAAATCAGGGACTGGTATGGAATGAGTTAACATGATAACTGTCACATCACACTTGTTTTTCTTTAGTTTCCATGGCAATGAACTGTGTACATGCTATTCTCTTAGTACAATTTCTTGGTAATGGCACTTTACACCATCACCCCCATGGCAAAATAAATCACAGTTTTTGTTCCAAACTTGCCCTTTTAAATACTCAAAAAGAAATACACAGTATAATTCTGCTCAACTGACTATTTTTTTTAACAGAACAAAGAGAATTCTTAGGGATGAATCAATATTTTCATCGTTTTTGAATTAGCACTTACAGTACACAAGGGGGATGGGGTTAAATGAGTCTATACACTTTCACAGAGTATGGTAAATGATGGTCAGTTTTGGCCTGTTTTTTGCAATTGGTACCATAATTTTGGTAAAATCATTTCTAAAACTAATTTGAGGGGGGGGGGGGGGCATGAAATTTAGTACCCTTAGAAGTCCTAATTCAAAAATGATGTTAATGTTGAACCATCCCTTAGTTGCTATAAATCTGTGAGGGCAATACTGTTGCAAAGGTTTCCTCGGTGAGTTCCAGTCTGTATTCTCGTAATTTTGTCATCCTGGTCAGTATTCAGCTGGGCCTGAACATGTATATGGATTGTCTTATGACCCTGGAGTTTTGCTGCTTGGGCAACAAAGAATTTATGTTCTGTTTAAAGAAATCATCACAGGTCTCCCAGTGAGAACTTTGCATCTAGTATAAATTGTTGAAGATGTTTTCATATGAAAAACAGAGTTTAATACAGGTAGGTTCTGATAACTAACAATGAAGTCTACAGGGATGAAAGTGACTTTGCTGAAAAAACAACTGAAACCATACCCCACCCCTTTGTTTTTTTACCAGATTATGACATCCAGGCAAAAAGGACATTACTTTTTTCTTGGACTTTCGGAAAAAAAAAAATGAATTCCTGAAAAAAACCCCCAAAAAACCAGAGCCATGCCCAGGGGGCATGAATGTCTCGCCAGCATTCAGTAGCTCAATGTAATTGTAAGACCAAACATTATAATGGTATTTAGTAGATGTTGAATGTATCAAGTAAATCTCAATATATTTACTCAGAATATACCACTTTTTTTTTTTTTTTTTAAACAAAATGGCCAATAAAGTATATAACATCTTAATACAAATCAGAGCTTGACATGCCAGTTTCAAGCTTCGTAGTGATAGATGTCATGTAAAGCACTTAATACCCCTTGGCCAACATGACTTCATATGTTCAGTTACCTAAGTTTGACCTTCAAAGGACACTTCAAGATAAATTTAAGAACACCAAAAATAAAGCATAGGTACTTTGCTATTCATGTTAAATAGTAACTAGGGACCTACAATCAACTATACCCAAGACACACAAGGAAAAAAAGATTTGTCGAGTCAAAAGTAGGTCAAAGTCATCCACTTTCAAGAGATTTCTGACGTTTTGTAAGATGCAAAGCTAGTATAAATTTGGTGAACTTGGTTTGACTCTTGGCCATGAATAGCATTGTACATTCAAGGATGCAATGCATCTGACCTCCAAAGTAGGTCAAAAATACATCAAGGCCACCCACTTTCAATAGACTTCTAAAGCTTTCCTAAGAAGCAAAGGTGGAGTAAGTTTGGTAAACTTGGCTTGAATTCGTCAAAAGTTGCAGTGGTAACGCCACGTTTTGCATTTCACCCATGAAAATACATTTAGGTCATCCAATTTCAACAGGCTTCTGAAGCTTCTAAGTGTGACAGTGATGACCCTCATCTCTAGGGATGATTACAATGAATCATCCACCCAAGCATGAAAGCCTTTCCTAGTCTAGTTAGTGAAATAATGCCACTAAGAAGTTTTTCTCCAATGCTCAATCAAGCATAAAGTAATCAGTGAAGTGTGACAGTGATGACCCTCATCTCTAGGGATGATTACAATAAATCATGTACCCAAATATGAAAGGCCTATATAATCTACTTACTGAAAAAATGCCACTCCGAAGTTTTTCTCCAATGCTCAATCAAGCATGAAGTAATCAATGAAGTGTGACAGTGATGACCCTCGTCTCTAGGGATGATTACAATAAATCATCCACTCAAATATGAAAGGCCTATGTAGTCTAGTTACTGAAATAATGCCACTCCGAAGTTTTTCTCCAATGCTCAATCATGCATGAAGTAATCAATGAAGTGTGACAGTGATGACCGTTGTCTCTAGGGATGATTACAATAAATCATCCACTCAAATATGAAAGGCCTATGTAGTCTAGTTACTGAAATAATGCCACTCCGAAGTTTTTCTCCAATGCTCAATGAAGCATGAAGTAATCAATGAAGTGTAACATTGATGGCCCACATCTCTAGTGATGATTACAATCAATCATCCACCCAAGTATGATAGCCCTATCTGATCTAGTTAGTGAAATAATGCCACTCCGAAGTTTTTGGTTGACGGACGGACGGACTGACGGACGTCCGGACGTCCGGAAAGTGACTGCTTAGTCTCGCAAACAGCTAACGCTGGCGAGACAAAAACAAACAAAAAAAACAAAAAAAAACTGAAGACTTTCATCCCTGGTCTATTATAGGCTAATTATTCCACAGATTGGCATGATGCTAGCATCTAAATTAAAAGAGTCAACTGAGAAATGCAAACACACAAATTACCCCCCCCCCCCCAAACACTGAGCTAAATGATGAGACAAAATGAAAGCAAAATGGGCCTGAGATACAGAGAGCATCCACCCTGCACTGCTGAAGTCAGACGCTTTCACAAATTTATACAAACTCAGACATGGTGCAAGCTGCAGGTTTCTGGTCTATATACTTTCTACCAGTATGAATCTGTATAGCAAAAACACAAGATTTTATGGGTCTTATAGTAAACTGGCTACTTTCAAGCTTCCATGGTTTTATTTTTCATTGTAGGTCTTTACAGGCTCCCAGATTCCACAGGGATCCTGTAGTCAATAAACGAGAAAAACATTGATCACCTACTTGGCGACTTACTCTGCGAACTGGACTCATGACTATAGCTGATGGATGAGGATCGCATGTTGGACGAGCGCTCCGCCCTTGCTGCATCACAGGTCTGATTGGGGTGCCAGTATTGTTTGCAGTGGTAACAGAAGTACGTGTCGCAACCTGGTCGCTCGCACTTTAGTTTGGGACAACTTGCACACCCACTAGCTATCACAGCATAACTGGAAATACAAACATGCACATTAACTTGTATAAACACATTTCATTTTTTGTTTGTATGGCCAAGGAAAAAATAATTTTTTTTCTGGTTTAACCATTACCTATTCCTTTCCTAATGTATCCAACTGCAAAATTTCTAAAGACATGATCAAACAGTTCCACATTTGACCATCTGGACTGGGCTCATGAATTGACATATATGTCTGCTAGCTCGGGACAACTTAAATTTCAAACAGGACAAGTTAGAACTGCAAAACACTAGTCCTGAAGGCAACCACAAATTTAGTTTTTGTAAAGGATATTTGCATGGATGGTTAAGCCTTATTTGACAGGGAGCTAGTTAAATGCCAGACTTGTTGGCCCTAGGGACTGCTACTGAAAAACGGAAAAAATTGCAGAACCCTGATTGCCGATAATGTTGACCTCTGGGCTTCCACCTCAAAATTGAGAATTTAATTTCATTTTGTGTTACTTGCTTATAGAAATTTCTTTTTCATTCCATTTCACATCAGTACTGCCAATTGAACAATCCATACTTGTGGCTACTGTTGCCTTTACTTCTGGTTTTAACTTTAAAAAATCTGATGAATTTTGCAAAAATAAACAAATTTAAGGTCCTTTGAAAATGATGTCGCTTGTAGGAAATATAAAAGTTAAAAACTTCTTGACTCACAATAAAAAATAGCAAGGGCAGACAATTTTATTACTAAAGAAAGGAAAAAAAAGACATTGCTCCCTCCCCTTGCTTAAAACATCTAATTAGAAAAGATATATCATTTCCCCTGGCATTCTTGCTGACTCATTTTCCAGCAGTTAGAACAGACTGCAACATGTCACTTGTGTAGGTGAAACTTTGAGTAACTCCCCCCTGCATGCACCTGTTGCATGTGGAGACACCTGGGGGATAAACAAAACCTGCTTCATGAGCACCTTCAGTACCAACTGCAATTAAAGTCGAACTACTTAAAATGAAATGCTCTCAATTATATATAATAAGGAAGCTTGATTCATGTTCCTTGTAAAAAGACTGTTTATTCAAGTATCAGGTCAACAGCTTTCCTCGGCATGCTGTTGGTGCATACCTGTCAAGTCTCCCCCATAAGGTGGGAGTCTCCCACTTTTTCACCCAAATTTTTGTTATTTACGTGCAAAATTTTGCAAATTTGGCAGAATCTCCCCCATGGAAATTTAGTATTTTCTATTATATTCTTTGTTAACATACAAATCTCCCCCATGGATTTCTCAAATTTACAAAAATCTCCCTATTTTGAGGTATGGAATGTTGACAGGTATGTTGGTGCATTGGGCCCAAAGTGCACCAAGGAAAGCTGTTGACCCAGTCCAAAATCTGGCACTGAAATAGTTAACTGGTTCAGACTGTCATGTGATAGAGGAAGCAGGTGCTGCCACCATGCACAATACTAGTGCATCTGACATGCCCAGTTGGTCACTTGTTTTTCCCTGTGTGAGAGGTCATGTCCGCAAGTTGCTGTTGCAACAGCTGCCACATCATACGTCAGACAGGGAACCAGACCCCAGACTTTACACTGGTATTTGAAGGGCAACTTTTCCTATGGCAATACACAATTCTGAATAACAATGTTTAATTCCTGTTAGACATGCAGAGAAATCATTCATCAGTGCAATGCTCCCTCTTTACAAGCCAGCACACTTTTGTATGCCTACAGGTGATGGATTTGTGATCTTATGATTTCAATCAACATTTATAGAACAAACATCAAAGTACACAATGTCAGTGTCACTGCATATGAGTCAGTATCACAGCATATGATTGAACTATAGCAAACACTCCCCTAAATCATGTTTATTTATTTATTTTTTTTTTGGGGGGGGGGAGACAAAATTTAAGTTACATAATTCATATTAAAACCACTGATAAGCTACTGGGTAACTTTCACTGTTAAAATGATGAATATGTCAACATGGTCAATGTCTCCATAGATCATATATCAAAGAAATTGCCCTGAGGTCAACCAGAACTTGTGAGGCAGGGAGTAGCTATTATTATTGGAAAAAAGAGGGTTGGCCTACAGGTACATGAGGTAATTTACATGTTAAGGACAAATGACAGTTCAGGGTTGTCCCGAGGATAAAATTAAAAGTTTGCCTTTTCACCCATATTTGGTGGTTGAGCTGTACAAGAATTTACCTGCTCAACCAAAGCAATTTGGGTCTAAAAACCAGTTTTACCTTGATTCTGAATATATATATATATATATATATATATATATATATATATATATATATATATATATATATATATATATATATATATATATATATATATATATATATATATATATATATATACACACATATATCTTTATGAGGCCAAGCATGACAGTCATGTTGAAAGCTTCATGGGATTAAAACAAAATAACAGAACTTTATGGTACCAATTAAGCAATAAAGCTTTAGTGCTTCAGGGACAACCCTGAATGTGGCACACAGTGTCTTCCACATGCAGGAATCCAACAGGTATGAGATGTTGAATCATTTTCCAAATGCCTGTTACTGCAGCCAGTTTAAAGACCTGGCCTACATGCAATTAGTAACTGGAATGGCAACACAGGTCTGCAAATGTGAGTGGTGTAAATAGCTGCCTTTGTACATGTATGCTTATAGCATTTCTCACAGCCAACTCTCTGCCTGACAGTAACGGACTGTGTTTTTACAGGCAATACAACCCCCCCCCCCATATATAAATACATGTAATGTCTGTTGTTGTTCCACTTTAAGCACAGATATTAACCATAAATTTGTGTGTAGTTTAATTTTTGGATCATGTCTGTGTGCATGTATATACCATTTATACCACACTGTACCATTTGTCTTGAACATAGATAGTTTATGGAATATAAACAATAGAATCATTTTTAATATCTTATCATCAACTAGCCTACCACTGGGCTACATCTGAAATTTAATACTGATAGTGCCACAAGAATTTTTCTTTTTAAATTATCTTTTGTACAGTACAAAACAATCTGCCCAGCTGCCCAACCCAGTTGTCCCTTGGGTCCCGAGAGCCACTCCATTAAGACAGCCTCTGCCTTCATTGGACCCCCTCCCAGCTTTTCTGGAAACTTTGCTCACTACTATAAATGCTATTATACATGAACACTTCCTATGAGAGATCACCTGTTTTGAAGACCACAATTTGGTTATATTCCAATGGGTGGCAATTCAAGGCATATTTCTGTGACAGCTCTGAGCATCAGCCAAATGCTAATGTTTCTTAAATTTGGCTAAAGAAATATCAAAATGGATAAAATATTTAAAATTGACTTACTACAGGAACAACTTTTTTCTGTAAATTATACCGGTATTGCCAATTCTGGCTACAGATTTTCAAAGTCTTAAATCTGTTCCTGTATTTCACTGTGCATATTTTTTCAGTATACATACAAGTATCCTAAATGTAGTACTAAAACTGCCCTCATACTGCATTTTTAGTCCTGTAGCATACAGTGTCTTTCAAGGGACATACATCGACACCAAAATAAGGGAGGATACTGAAACTGTCCAATTAGAGCACATGGATAATGTTACACTAGCAATAAGGGAGGATACTGAAACTGTCCAATTAGAATACGTGGATAATGTTAGCCAGTATCTGCCCAAGGGAAATATAATAATAACATTGAAAGTCAATATATCCCTCACGTTCTACATTTGCAGAAACAGCTAATCTAATGATGTTACGCACCCTGACATCACTTACATTGCAACGGTGCGTGCCGCACAAGATGCATGACCTGACAGGACAGTAGTTTAGGCCTATTTCTTCCTGGTGGGGAGGCGGCTTTTCTCACACAAAATTCTGAACCAGATATTGTATGTTTTGGCTACTGAATTGGTACGTGGCATTTTACATAATCCCAGGAAAAGCTGCATTTGCTTTTCCGTCTAATTATGGCAGATACATTTAGGATACAAAGATCATCACACGGCTAAATCAGTCTCCTACCCTGTGCAGTTCCCCCTTGAGCTGTATCCTCCCTCCACCCTTTGGGTCTTGGGAGTGTACGGGCTCTCAGGGGAACTCTACCCGGTAGGATAATGATTTAGCCATGAGATAACCTCTTGTTATACAGAACTCTGGTACAGGGCCAGACGATACAAAAATATTGGTACACGACACTATCAGAGTTAACAAATTTGCAGGGTTACGGAAAATAGGCATGATGATTCAACACAGAATCATGTATCGCCCACACATACATGATCAACAACAACACATATACATGTCTGTCTGTACGCCAACCGAGGAAAATGAGACTGCTGTATTGTGGATGTTGTTCTCAATTCTGACTCTGTAATTGTGATAACAGAGTTCCACTTTAACAGTTTTTTCTCTGGCATTATGTGTTGTCCTGCTTGTTTAAATCCCCCATAAAAACATCTCCAATTTGCATGTTGGGTACAGATGTGCCTAGTTTGAAGTTAATTGTCCCAATTACCACACCCTTACATAAAAAAAAAAATTCTTTGTCAAGGAATCCACCTTTTTAAAAAAGCAAATAAGAAAAAAAAAATGCAAGTTTCCTATCACACACCTAACCTATTCCTGGCTGGCAGGTCAATATTTCTTTTCTTTTTTGATCAGTTTCATTGAAGTTTAACCGTAATTTCGATGGCTTTTTACCTTACCCCTTTCCCCTTGAATTTAAACTGAGGCAACAGATTTCCTTGCCATGGGTTGGCCATTTATTGCCCAAGCCAAGGAAAGCTGTTCACCTGGGGCATGTAGTCTTGATGGGTCTCATCTAAGTTCTCAGTCAAATTGTTTTTCATTATTGTTGAAAACACTGAAGCAGACAACATATGACCGCTAGCCAGTATAAGTGGGAAGGAGTTAAATTGCAAAATGTTTTATTCTTCATGTGTTCAGGTGTAAAACAAAACATTATTATTATTATTATTATTACTATTATTATTATTATTATCATCATCATTAACCCCGTGTGGGCTGACTCAGCAGCTTTCCCTGGCATACTCTGCCTGGATGCAACATTCCCAGAGTATGTCACTGAAACCTGTTGACTGATGGCATATATTATCCTTAATGAAAAAAAAAAAAAAAGAAAAAGAAGGGAAAAAAAACCCGACAACATTTGCAACATAAATCAGACACTTCTTGATAATTTTAAAAGAAAAAAAAAAAAAAAGATAGTTAAGATATCAACATTACACCTATCAGGGTTGAACTAATTTTTCCTCTGAATTCAATCTGCAGTCTGCATTAAGGTATACTTGCTAACTATTCGCTCAGCAGTTGAGTCCAGATTGGTCACACATGACAACACGCCTGTCCCAGGCATTGAAAATACTCAGCACAAGCCCACTTTTGGCACAGGTTTGGTTCTACGATATGGATTATAAACAAATTTGATAGGGAGTGGATATGCCAACCGAATCATGCTCATAATTACTGGCCAAATTTGCAGTGTATAATTTCAACTCTTTTCTTTGAGCATGGCTATTTACATCTGACATGCGTCAATCACAGACTGGTACCAGCATATCATGAAGGGAGCTACCTCATAGCTTTCGGAAACGGAGCTATTACTATTATTATTATTATTATCATCATCATTAACCCCGTGTGGGCTGACTCAGCAGCTTTCCCTGGCATACTCTGCCTGGATGCAACATTCCCAGAGTATGTCACTGAAACCTGTTGACTGATGGCATATATTATCCTTAATGAAAAAAAAAAAAAAAGAAAAAGAAGGAAAAAAAAACCCGACAACATTTGCAACATAAATCAGACACTTCTTGATAATTTTAAAAGAAAAAAAAAAAAAAAGATAGTTAAGATATCAACATTACACCTATCAGGGTTGAACTAATTTTTCCTCTGAATTCAATCTGCAGTCTGCATTAAGGTATACTTGCTAACTATTCGCTCAGCAGTTGAGTCCAGATTGGTCACACATGACAACACGCCTGTCCCAGGCATTGAAAATACTCAGCACAAGCCCACTTTTGGCACAGGTTTGGTTCTACGATATGGATTATAAACAAATTTGATAGGGAGTGGATATGCCAACCGAATCATGCTCATAATTACTGGCCAAATTTGCAGTGTATAATTTCAACTCTTTTCTTTGAGCATGGCTATTTACATCTGACATGCGTCAATCACAGACTGGTACCAGCATATCATGAAGGGAGCTACCTCATAGCTTTCGGAAACGGAGCTAGCTTTTCGTGTGCACATAACAATTATATGTGAAATTCACCTCTTATCACAGGCTTTTAAACAAACTGACAGGGCTTTGAAAAAATTCCCCGATTTTCTAGGATTGCATGTGAAGACCTCTACGAGAGGACACAAAAACATTGTATCATTAAGATCGGATGAAGTGACACACCATGATTGACAAAATGTTTTGTTTACAAAGTTTATTGCTGTTTGACATAAGATTTAGGGGCCAGTCAAAATGATCAACTTTTTCACATTAACCCTTTCCCTCTGAATTGATACTTGAGTCAACAACTTTCCTTGGCATGAGTTGGGCCCTAAGTACCAAACTCATGCCAAAGAAAGTTGTTGACCTGGGGCATGTGATCTTGATAGGGCTCATCTGCAATTCTCAGTCAAATTTGTTTTTCATTACTGTTGAGATTAGCTGAAAACACTAAAGCAGACGACATTTGACCACCAGCCAGTTTTGGCCAGTTTAAGGGGGAAAGGGTTAAAGTGCAGAACTCGTATTAATTCACAGCCCCTCCCCATTAAATCACTGCTACAAAATTTTAATTTCTCAAAATGGAAAGCTTTATTGTTTAACAAATAAAAGTAAAACTTTTTCATGCAATCTTTACATAGCTTCTCATGTAAATATTACAATACAATACTAAGTTTTCAGCATATGTTTTTAAGCCCCCCCCCCCCCCCCCCCCCCGAAAACATTTTTACATATTTTAAAAAATGTACCTGTTTTTCCATTAGGACTCTTTTCAGGGGGTCACAAAATGGGGAATTCAGGGGAAAAGACTAGATTTTTACCAATTTTGTAACAAGCAAATGAAGAACTTGTGACCCTTTAGAATTTTCTCAGATGGTATTTCAGGTTCTGAAAGGGTAATATGCCCCCCTTTGGAGGTTAATGGAAACACTGTGTACTGCTGCTCTTGGTCCCTGCCCCCCCCCCCCTCCCCTTCTCTCCCCCCAGTGTCCTTCATGTACTGATGAGAAAATGTTTAAATTTTTGACTGGCCCCTTACTTGTCAGTAATCTGACAGTTTAAATCCAATGCCAACCACTGTGCATGTGGCATATCACAGATATTCTTACTACACTGAACAGGATATGGAAGTTCCCCTATTATTAACCACTTAGTGCTAAGTTCGGATACTGGGTCAACGGCTTTTGCAGGCATGCTTTGATACCAGACCATTGCGACATGGTAATATATGAGTACACAGACGGGACCATGTTATAGCAAAACCAACTCATGACATGGGAACATTAAACGTACAAGTAATAGGAAAAGTGATCCTGTATTCATTCCAATTTATTGTAGCACATGCCACAATAGAAGCACCCACCCTACTTTTTAATCTTGGGGTTTTTTATTTAAGTTTCAGTATTTTCCAATATTTGAAAAAATTAACTGCGTCTGATGAAAGAAGAGGGTTTGTTGTTATTTTATGCTATATGGATTCTATAATAAACATAATTGTTTGTAGTATGAACGTAAATTAATACATATCATTATCCCAAACTCAGAGAAAACCACATCTACAAAATCTTTACGTTAGCACAGCATGCTACAGTCATGGTCTTTGGCTCCCACTATGCCATATTCATTCCAATAGCACTTCTATTGGAATGAATACAGCATAGTGGGAGCCAAAGACCATGGTACAATTGAATTGACCTCCTACCATAGGGCCTTACAAAGGGGAGGCAGTGTACATTGAGCTGTACTACTCACCCACAGTCTGGAGCAGGACACCATCTTGCATCTGGATCAGCCACCAGTACCCTCCGGAGCATGAATACTTCGTATTTTCTCATTAATAAGTCGTTGTCCAGTATCATACGAATGTCGTTTGGATGGAAGCGTTCAGCACATTCTGGGCATGCTATGTTTACACGACTTTCTGTGATTTCAATTTTCAAATACTGACGCAGGCACTCGCGACATGACCGGTGATGACAAGTCATAATGGGTGGAAAATTCTCCATAGGCTGATGGGACAGGCATAGCGGACACTCCACACCCGTTTGTTGGCTGGCAGAGTCCCCTCGGTCTGTTCCATTTATGCTGCTAAGCGTCAATTCCTTCTCCAACGGGGATGCAGGCACATTGCCCTCAGAACGTGTCTCTAGTTCTGAGGTAGACCTAACAGATCTTGTTGACCTGAAGGATGCTGGTCTTCTGATGAAGAGCCTTCTCAGGGAGAAGCGTGGTGTCTTCCTTCTTTCAGATCCCTTGGAAGCACCCGAGGTTGTTGAGTATGTGTCTGATTCACGTTTTTTCATCATTTTCTTTTGAGTCGTATTTTCATTTTGACTTTTCTTGTCCCTGGAGTAGAAGAAAAAACGAAACATTTTGATAATATAATCAAATTAAAGTTATACACTACTTGCCGTTCCTCATCCAGTTGATCAAATGGAAGAACGCATAATATATATTGTGTTGTTATTTATATGTGTACAGAAAAAAAAATGCAGAATAGAAAAGTCCCACTGTAATGATTAATGTTAATTTTCTGCAGCTGGTGGGTGACTTGCAGCATAATCTGCTGGCGAGACTTCAGGCTCTGTTTGGTACCAGGATATAGCTTTGCCCTTTGGTGTTCTGCATAGAAATTATATCAGTTATAAATTACTTGCAGTGAAAGGTCATCTGTTGCATGTGACCACAGTTTCTAGGTAGAAAGGGTGGTCACATACAGCAGGCACTACTGCAATGTGTGACAGAGGAATGACTTCACAGTTCCTTATCTTTTTTCCCACCCAGCTACTATGAACATCGTTTAGATTATTAACCCTCCAATAAAAAAAAACCCATGGCTGCACCTGAAAGTGGCCTTTATTTAGAAAATTTTGGTCTTAATTCTGAAACTGTCACAGTATGTATATTTTCATACACAGAAAATGCATGGTTACCAAAAAGACTGGTCTTAGTTCCCAGGTAATCCTAACACTTTCCAGCTCAGAATTAGTGGCATTTCTTGGTGTGGGGTGGGCACATTGTTCCCAGTCTGTACACAGGGAAACTGTTTATAAACATATGGGGTATGCAGTCATGACAGGCATCATCCATAATTCTGAGCAAAAAATTAATGTTATTTGTTAATCAGCAATTTAAATAAAGATACTAAGGCCGACAATTTAAATCAAGGTGCTTTTGGGTGATTTGAGTTGGTAAGTGAACATTGGGTTGTTGTTTTCAACTTAACTTGAAAATTACCAGGGGATGCTGGTTTTTAGTCTACAGGTATCTGGTCTATTCTACTGTATGTCTTGGAACAAAACTTGGCTGCCACTGCAGTCAAAGTGGTTTGTGACACAGATGTCCCTCCTCTCGGAAACCCCCTCCAGGGCAGCCATGAAAGTGGTCCTGTAAAGCAGGTGGTCTCAAGTTGCCATTAGACAGCATGGAAAAGAGGGCACTAGGAACATAATAAGTGTGGTCATCAGAGGCTGCTGGCCTCTCAAAGAAGTATTTCCTCCATCCCTGCAAAGTCATCATTAACATGGACAGACAACAGAGGGAATGACAATACCCTCTGGCACTATATGTGGTAAAGATTATAAGGAGATAATTCACCAACTTGAAAGGGTGTGGCATTCTGTAATTTCAGGCTGGGTGTCCACACAAGTGTTTTCTGCAGCTCGGGGGGGGGGGGGGGGGGGGGGAGTTGGAAAGGAGAGAAAAGAGTTAGTTCCTTGCCCTTCCATTTTGACCCATGTTTTCTTTTCTGATTTTTTCTCTCAAGGTACACACTTGTGTTCTGTAGTTTTTAGAGTTTCACATGTAGCGTATTTTGACATAAATATACTACTACTACTACTACTACTACTACTACTACTAATAATAATAAAATTAATAACAATAAGGCCAGAATTTCAGCGAGAATCCGAAAATCCATTCTCGTAAAGATTCTCCTAAATTTGTCTTTCTTTAAAAAGAAAACTAATAGACAAAATTTCTTTCTGACAAACAAATCCCTCATCTAAAAAACCTGGTTGAGGGCATGAGTAGTTGAAACATATCTGCCGAGAGGTAAAGACCCAGATTGACTAAGCCAAGTATTCGCCCTTGCCAGCTCAGCACCGCAGGGAACTGGCCAGCCCAAGCCATGCGATCAATCTTCAACACAGTCTGTGTATACAGTGGTACCTACTGTCAGGAGAGGTTACCAACACCTTGTGGCCATATTTTCTGACCACAAGATTCAATTTCCTTGTGAATTTACCTCTAGTGACAGGCCACTAATTTGTGGCCACACAAAGCAGGTACCACTGTACACACAGTGACCAGCCTGTGATTATACTGTGGATAACATATGTAAATTTTAACCCCTTGGGAATCCTGACTTAAAGTAGTTACACACACATTAATTACCACACTTTATAATTGTATTCAGAAGCACAAGAAGCTACATGCTGTTGTTGAGTTTTCAGGGACTCCCCATTTGGGCCCCATATGGGTAACGTCATAGCAATCTGGGCTACCTTACCCATCATTCCTATCACAGGGACAATATCACATCATTTGACTTCTGAATCTGGGTCATCAAGTTTGGAATCACACTGAGGTAGTAAGGACATCTCGATACACTGACAAAAGAAGAGCAAGAAACGTTTCCATCAACAGCTTACACAACAATGCTTGACGTCATACTGAATCAAAAGCAAACGGAAAATCAATGAAACACAAACAGTCTTTTCCCTGCATGTTGGGCTACATACTCTATGTTTAAATGGGATTCAAATATGACCTAAAGTCCTACTGTGCTTTTTGAAGTCCATTTCATGGTGGGATGGTAGAGTACTATTTCTTTTGAAGTGACTGCCAAATTTCATATTCAATACACAGCAGAAAGGTCTGCAAAAGTGACTGGACAAAGCAATGAATCTGTTGGGTTGAACAGATTAGAATTTTAATAATATGATCGATCTGTTTCATACAGTATTCATAATAAATTCTGTAAGACTAATGTATGTGCTGGGTATTCATTGGAAAGCCTCTAACGTTGCAATTACAGCAGAATTTGGAAGCTTCCCTTTATTAGAACTCATGAATAACACTGTGAAATATTGGTTAAACTAGCTTAAAAGGTGGGAACTCCAGAACCTGTGATTTAACTTTTAAGTGTCCATCTGATGAAAATTACTAAATTGGTCACAATGGGGAGAGTTGCTGGATAAATGGCAGGCATCAGATCAGGAGAAGCCTTTGAATGTTTGCTTTTGCTGACAAAAATGACTCTGGGCTAACATCTTCCATTCATATGTTGGCCCAAAAGACTGACCCATTTTCTGGTATCTGATACAAAACAATATTTTTGGGATGACAAAAAGTTGTCCTGAGCCAACATAAATTTCAAAGTTTGAGGCCCAAATGGCCTAAAAGAAAAAGTTATAAAACCCAAGCAGTAACAGCGAAGTAAAGAAAATAATATTGAAGCACAAAAATAACACACTTATTACATGTTTTAAAACAATTTTGGACTAGAAGGGAGTTTTTTGTGCAAAAAACATTATGCATCCCCTGAGAAGGCACCTCTCACCAGAGGCCACCCCTCTAAGAGCACCACTATTCTTCTGCAGAAAGTTTGACCTTGACCTTTGACCTAAGTCACCTCTTAGCAAATTAAAGGGAAGTCTCACCTGGGTACATAATGATCAAGCTTGATCAATAATACCCATTTGAAGATGTGGCAGGGAAACCATTTTATTTTGCAAGGCATCGCCACCTTGACCTTTGACCTGAAGGTCATCTACTAACATATGAAAAAAAAAAAAAAAAAAAATCCTAAAATCTCTGGAGTATCTGTACCACAAGTTTCAAGTGAATCTGGCTTATGATTTTGAAGAAATCAAAATGTGAACTACCATTGCAGACCCCACTGACTTACATGATCAATATGAATGTAAAAATTGACCCCCCCCCCCCCCACCCCATTAAGAATCCAAAAACCATAAGAGTATGACCACTTGAACACAGTAGGTAGATACTAACCCAATGTACATCACCCACCAAGTTTGAAGTGAATCTGGCCAATCGTTTTGGAGAAGGAGTTAAAAATGTGAATGCAATCCCCATTGGAATACACAGTAATCAAAAGGAATGTATGTCATTTGACCTTTCCAGGTCACTCAGGCTTAAAATAAACCACACAAATAGAAAGCCCATACGTACTTTTCTATTACTATTTAATTGTAACCTTTGGCCCACGATGCACCATTAAGAATGTATTTATAAGCCAATGTGTGAAAATTGCTGAGTCAGCAGAAAATGCAACAAGGATTTGACCTTGACCTTTGACCTCAAGGCTATATATTATCATATGGGAAAATTTCCCAGACCCATAGATTATCTGTACAAAATTAACAGGCAATAAGTCAAGAGGGGACAGAAATAGAAGGAAAATAAGATATGCGGCTATGGCAGAGACGACAGAACTTAAACATTATATGCATCCCCAAGGAGGATGTATGATTCGAAAATTACCTACAATATAATATTCCCATCAACAGAAGGAAAAACTCCCTTGAATTAAGTCAGTGTTCAATCCCAAACTTGTGGAAGTATAAAATATTTAACACAAGAGGGTGTTCATATCTATGTTGTGCCTACTCCCCAGCCTCTCACCTGCCCCCCCCCCCCCCAAGAAATTAAATAGATTTAAACCAAATAGGTAAAAGTGGATCTGTAGCAGAGAAGTAATGCTTTTTACTAGACTGAAGTCTTTATACAGAACCAAGAAGCAGGCTATCTAGTCACTTATCACAAGGTGACAGTAATTTCCAGTATTTCTCATGGTCAGAGAAGTTTAAATTTTTATGTCAACAGGGCAAGGTAAAACATCTGTACAGAAGCCAGAGCTAGAATATGTAAATAGTGTATTAACAGGATATATGCTTGTAAAACATAGATGTTGGCCCTACAAGTACCCTGTTGGCAGTACTTAATGGGGAGCTCATGACCTTGAAAATTGGATGTAGAAACCAAATTCACTAAAGTGGCATTGTGACCTTGGAAATTAGGTCAAGGTCAACCTTTTTTTGAAGATGATCTAGCCCTAGTAGAAGACTATAAACATCTACAAAATAAAAGCTATGGCTCAAACAATTCTGCAGTTGTTAAGCAGAAACCAAATTCAGTAATGTGGCTCTGTGACCTTGGGAATTGACTCCAGGTCACCCACTTCAAATCTTGATGTAGCTCTTATAGAAAGCTATGTTCCTGTGCAATATGAAACCATAGGTGAAAAACATTTTTAGGTATCTTGCAGAAACCAAGTTAACTAACAGGAATCTACGTATTGACCTTGGGAATTTGGTAAAGGTCATCTATCTTCTAAGCTCAACAAGCCCTAATTGAGGACTATTACCACATAAAATATTGAAGTCATAACTTACATTTTGAGTTACAATGCACAAAACTGAGTTAACGTGACCTTGTGACCTTTGAATTTAGGTCAAGGTCACCCATCTTCAAACCTGATCTAGCCCTGGATAAGGACTACAATCCTGTGCAATACACAGGTTCTACAATTTTCTAGTTATAGTGTGGAAACCAAAAGTTGCTACAGTACCTTCCTGACTTTGGAAATAGGGTTATGGTCAACCACCTTCACATGTCACCTAGCCTTATATAGGAATATATAACTGGGCACTATCAAAGTTCTACCTCAAAAACTTCTTGAGTTATAGTCTCTACTGGCTGACTGACCTGGTGAACACGGGAATTTGGTCAAGGTCATCCAGCTTCTACGCTGAGCAAGCCCTAATTGAGGGTTATTACCATGTGCAATAATGAAATCATTACTTGAGCTTGACTTACAATGTACAAAGTTAACTAGTGACCTTTGAATTTAGGTCAAGGTCATCAATCTTTGAACTTGACCTAGCCCTGGATGAGGACTATAATCTTGCACTATATACAGGTCCTGTCAAACTTTTCCAGTTATAGTGCAGACCGAAAGTTACTACAGGACCTCTGTGACCTTGGCAATAGGGTCAAAGTCAACCACCTGCACACTTTACCTAGCCCTAATGAGCACTGGAGTATATACGTGGGCACTATGAAGTCCTATCTTAAACACTTCTTGAGTTATGGTGCAGAAATCCAAGTCCCTCTACCAACTAACCCACAAACTAACATGAGGAAAGCTGAATGCCACGCCTTCTTCAAAGGGGACCATAAAAAATGCACTAACTTAATGGGTCATAAGTAAGAGGTCAGTTTATCCATATATGTTTACATGGTCTGCTTACCATATGTAATTAATGTGAAAGAGCCCCCCAGTTGGTTGTGTTATTTACACATTGTACATTTGCAGGTTTTTTTATGTGACCAGAATGACAACAATGTGCTGATTGTATAGTTTACGTCTAAAAAGATTCATCATTTGATAGTCCCAAACTTGCAGACTTAATTTGACAACAGACACAGGTTATGTGTCTCATTACTTGTGTCTGAATGGCTTGATTCACACACTATATGCCATCACACAAGCCTGACATAAGTCTTTGCCAATCAAGGGGTGAAGTATGGTCCTCAAGGTGCAAGGAGCCATGTCACCTGGCCACAATATAGGCTCCTAGTCCTATGTGAAATTTATTATTTTCTCTTTCTGAAAGAATTTTGGCTGTGAAGAGGTTTCATTTCAGGATTTTGTTGCAGGGAATGTTAAAACATTACATCACAGAAACTTGTTATGTGTCATCTTAAATTCTTATTTGGGGAAAGCTGCTTCAGGATGACATATGCAGAATAACTGTTAATTCTGTCCGTTTGTTCTAACTATTTGCACAATTAGATAACAATATTGTCATTAATAATAGCTCATAAATGAACTGGGTTTAAGATCCAAACACTTAAGTGGCAAGCCTTTTCTGCCCTAAGGGTTACCAAAAGAAACATGCTTCTTTAGCCCTATCCAGCATACCTGGCCGGGCTGGGTGTATCTTGCAGCACTGTGGCACCAAAATGCTACAAGAGTGCCAAAAAAGTGCTACACAGAGACATATTGTTCCATAAGGAAGAAAGGAAACTCAGACTGCCTGTCCTCCAGGAGTGAATTTTCATGCTACAAGCATTCTCACAAGTGCTCACTCCTGACCTGACCTGTTGAGTCAAACAAATATGGCACATGATACTAGTGACAACTGGCATTATAATATACTTCACCCCAACTGTCCAGTGGAGTCAGTGGGAGCAAATTTGTGATTGACGTCATAACAATTATGTCACAATACAGTTATGTTGTCTATACACATGGCAATGTGATCCTGCTCATTAACCCATTTCTCATCAGGGGACAACTGGAGTCAATAACTTTCTTTGGCATATTTTGTCCAGAATTGCTTTCCGTGGTGTGGGCTGGACACGAAAGTTATTGACCTATGGTGTGCCATGTTGACTGGTCTTGCATACAAGTCTACGCAAAAATGGTTTCTCGTAATGAGAAAGTCAAAATGTTAAGGTGCACCACAATTTTTACATCAAGGCGCTTTTCGGGCGATTTGAGCAGGAAGGGTTAAAAGGTTCCCTTATCTAACACAGCAATCTCTGTTAAACCATAGCACAGACCAACTTTCTATTGACAGTAACCATAAATGTTTATATTTACCCCGACACTGAACAGAACTCACAAGCCTCTGAGATGTCCATGGTAGGATGTAACTTGACAGGCATTCAGGCACATCATGTGTCTGCTTTCACCCACACTTCCTGGTCACTGTTACCAGCAGGATTTAAAAGGGTATTTTTCCTACCTTTGATCAAAACCACCCACTATAAAAAGGTGAGACTGGGCTATAAACTCTTTGCTAACAATATACTCCTCTGACCTTAAATTCCAGTCAAAACAAGTTGACGAGAGTAAATCTGCAATTCACGCTTAACTTAATTATACATATCAAGTAACCAATTTCATGCTCAGCCTAAACCTTGAACCGGTTTACATTTCTCACCATGCCCACCTGAAAACAAGCAGAAACATAACAATCCTGTCCCCTGATCCAAGGTCAACTAATATTGCATTTTTCATCATGGACAAAGACCAGTCTCAAAGATATAAATTATAATACCAATGATTTCCAACACTAGGGTTAAAGCAACAGACACAAATTAAGAGTGTGGCACTGCATGTTCTGTCCTTGTGTGAAATAATCTCTCACATGCTCACGCATGTTCTCTGGCCTGGCAACAGTTGGCGCACCTTAAACCAATCAATCCCCAAACAATGTTCTACTATAATAGCGCTGCACAGCTGTGAGGCGTCAACAGAGCAGAATGTGTTCTGGCCACTGTGCCGTATGCTTCAGGAATCAATATCACTTAATTAATAACAATGGACCTAAAGACAATAATTCTCCTATGATATTGGTGACCCACTATATTTTCCTGACATGTTATTAATATGTCAAGTAATAAATGGGAGCTGGTTGCTGTCTCTGTGAAAAAAATTACCATGGTACAATAAACCATCCAGACCAGGTGACTATGACATGCCTTTATGCCTGAACTATTGCATGTTCAGACAGTAAACTATCTTCTCCAAATGACAGTGTCCTGGGCCACTGAAAAATAAATGCACACTCTGTGTAACATACCATGAATTTTTCACTTTTTGACACTGTTTAATAGACAGATTTTGCCGTTTTATTTCCCTTGATCTTTTCCCCCTTGAATTAAGACTAAGCCAAAAGCCCTTCTTGGTTTGCCACAACTTATCTTGATAGGTGTCATCCACAACTTCTTACTCAAATTGTTATTCATAATAGCTGAAACTAGTCAAAAACACTCAGTTGGCATAAGTTTGACCACTAGCCAATATGGTAGAGCAATAACTCTACGTTCTCTCATTGACCGCCATGTGGCGCTGCGGACAGCTTTCATCCGGGTATTCAATTGCGGGTCAACCTGTGTAGCGTCGCATACTAATATGGTGCAAACTGAGCGTTTTTCTTGGCGAATGAAATGACCAAGTGTAACTCATAATCATGATAATGCTATCATTAATAAATACCTTTTGTAGAAAGTAATGCAATCAACGAATCAACCCAATACACATTGTTGTGGAGTTAATCACATTTAATTTTAATTTTAATTTAACTTTTAACGCTACCTGCCGACCCCCCCCACCCACCCACACACATACAGTAACACTGTAAAACTTGGGAATTCATCTACAATAACATATTCTGATGAGGTTGTCTACTTGTCTTTATTTTTGACACAATGACAACACACCCGGCAAATAAATATATATACAATCGACTTCTTAAAACGCGATGACCAATGTTGTTTTATCCTACTCGATCCTCCATCATCGCCCGCGATGAACCGGGTCACATTAAATCCTTGCAACAGGAGTCTTACGAAATCCTCATGCTGTTGAGTCCATATTATGTGCTATGTCGATAATTTGTTATATTTGATCATTGCATTATCTTAATAACTGTCGAAGAATATTCTTTATTATTGCATTTCTTTCGACCATTCACATAGGCTAGTCGAGTGGGGCTACGGAGGAATGTAACATACTAACAAGCAGAATGCGGTTCCCGGTCACCGCGATTCAAATGGATTTTAACTTTTTTAACACAACATACGCACAAATGCATTCATGCTCTGCTATAATAAAATCTTATCTTTCGTGTGTGTAAAATTTATCAGCAGATATTACGTGAAAAGGAAAATTTTTGGGACTTTGATTGCCGATACGCACAATGTTATCACAGTGTTTGGAAATCCACCGAGACCAATATTCACCCGCAGGCGAGTACCCGGATGAAAGCGATGACTCGCGCCGTGTAGTGGAGGTTTCTGGAAACTTAAGAAACTGCCCTTCCCTATTTTAATAGGGGGAAAGGGTAAAAAGTTATGGTTCCTCACTCATTTTATTAGAAAGTGGGCTCTTATTGGAACCAGTGCAATGTCGATTTCATCTTATACTCTTTCATGTTGATAAGTCTCTTTCTTATTTCACCTTATTAACTGATGGCCCATCACTGTCAGTTTTCATATTTTCAGTTTGCAAAATCCAGGATAAAGAAATAAGGAACCACAAAATTATTTTGTTTGTGTCTAGCTCCAAGCTGAAAAAAAAATGCAATTTCGTCTGTTTGCATGCATGACAACATTGATAATGAGCAGTCAGAGCCTTTGCGACTCTCTATATGGTGGCGATTACATACTGCAGTCCGTGTGTACAGAACATACACACCAATGCAGGCATGATATTGAATGGGCAAAAGCCAATACGCCCCAATATATTACTGCTGGTACCTTTGATCTCGTAGTGGTATGTATGCATCAGTCAAAATACCTGCTTGTTTTGACAGAAATCAAGTAGGTGGTCAAGTCCTGTTGAATACAACTGCTGACCATGTAATTGTTTAAATCCGGATTTTTTTACTTTAGGCCAGGGGATTATCATCATCTATTGGCATCTTCATGACCACGACATCAAACGTAGCAGCAGTAATGTATTGGGGCGTATTGGCTTTCGCCCATTCTTGGAACAAGGTCACAACACCTCATCGTCAGTCTAATCTGCCTGAATGATGACAAAGCAACATCAACAAATACATGTATTAAAACTTGCATGGAAGATTCTTCTGCAAATTAGCATCAAATGCCATTTGTCAGTGGGTTCCAAAAGTGTTGGAAAGATCATGTAAAGGTGCCGCAAGTTGACTTCGCGGCCAAACATAACACACAAGTGCCAGTCACAAGCAAGTGACCGTGTGGAGTAATCTACGGTGAACGGAGCATCATGCGGACTGATCTGTCACACATTCGGCATTTTTCTCTTCTCCCCTACCGTCGGGTATTTGCCTGTGACCCCAAATAATCGTTGCTTTAAACAACGGAATCTTTATTTTGGCATGCTGCAATACAAAAAAAAAAAAAAAAAAAAAACAACCAAGGTTCCTGTTTGTGTGTTCCCTCCGCAAATTTCGGAAGATTCACACATGTTCACAGGGTGGAAGCCATGATGAACACACTGTAACACGAGCCGCGATTGGATTATTTTTGCATGTGACTCAATTGCCCAACCAAGTGATGTGTTGTCCTTCACACAACATGGCCAATGCAGCTGTTTGTATACAGTGGGAGGAAAGATGGTGACCGCACACTCGATGTGCATTACAAGGAGACCAATTTCTGATATGAAATTCTTCGTTGGAATTTGAATAATTAGCACACCATTTATTCCTATGAGTTTGCCAATACCGTATGTGCACAAATTGACAACGATGTATGGATAACATTCATGGTAGTACGCAAACGATAGCGTCGATGTGCATCCCATCAGCAACAAAAAAGACGATGCTAAAACCAATACAACTATTAATCTGACAAAAATATGTCAAGCTCACTAATTTTCCATACCATTTCAGCAATGGACTTGGTCTACATATCCTATAAATTGGACAAGTCTAATCCAATTACTTTTCCACATATGGAATTCTATATCTTAAAACACGTTTTGGCTCATATTTTCCGTCAAATTATAGGTGGTGCCATTAGTATTATTAGTTACTTAGACTTTGACCTCCCCCCAAATTTTGTCAAGATCCACCAAAAATTAAAGATGCTGGAGTGTTCACAAGATTTTCATATTTTGACCTCTATACTGCATAATATTGAAGGTTGTGCCACCAATATCGAAAGGGACCTAGACTTTAATACACCCTGTAAGTCCTGAAAGACTCATATTGAACTAGCTTGAAAACTGTAGACAGTATCTAGGTCAAAAGATTTTCACCTACATTACATAATACTGTACATGGCATCACCAACATAAATGTTGACAAAGATTTCCATACACTTTATAACATCTAAACATTATATGGGCCTAACTCAGAAATTGTGGTGTGCAGAACATTAACAAGATGACCTGTTTATTCTAAATGGCCATTTGACCTTGACCTGCAACATAGATTGAAAATTTGTTATGTTCAAATCAAGTAATAACTTTTTGCGTCACCGAGGAAAAACAACAATTTTGGACAAGTGCCAAATTCTATATTTACTGGGTCATGGTGACTCAAAAAGTGGGTCACCAAGTACAGTTTTAAGTCAAATTTTCATCTGGAGGCTCAATTCTCTTTGTCTTTGATGTCCAAGCTACACCCTGTCATTAAAAAATCACACCTTTCAACTTTATAGGCATGGTGATATCACAATTATTTTAAACAAGTCAAGGTCACTGATATTAAATAAACTTCTAGCATTAGACATGGTGTATATGTCCTATACATTTGGTAAGTCTTATCCAATTACTTTTCCAAGTACATGTGCGGAATTTTATATCTCAAAACTCATTTTGGCTCATAATTTCTTTCAAATTATTGATGGCGCCACTGGTATCACCAGTTACTTTGACTTTGACCTGTCCCACCATCCCATCAAATTTTGTGAAGATCACGATAAATTAGAGAAGCTAGAGTGTTCACAAGATTTTTCACATTTTGACCCCGACGTTGCATAATATTGTAGGTGGCACCACCAATAACAAAACAGACTGAGATTTTCATACACCCTATAAGTCCTGAAAGTTATATTGGGCTAACTTGATAACTATGGATGGTATTCTGCTTACCAGCAAAAGTTTATGCATGGATAGACATACATGACCAGTACATAAGCTCTGTGACCTGAGGTAGAGGAGGGATTAAAAATAATTTTCATTTAGTTTATAGTGTCAAATGAAATAACATATATACATAGCACTCTCTGAATCATACTCTTAATTTTTGGTTAAAACATATTTTTATTCAAAAAAGCGATCGGGAAACAGACTTTGCCTATATAAATCCCTGTCTTAATTTTTAAAAAGGGCTTAGTTCAAATTCCATTGCTGGTAAATTTTAAGGGGGGAAAATGAACTTCAATTTAAGCATCTTGTAAATCTGGAACTAAAACTCTTATCCCAAGTTCAAAACAAGAGATTTTGCTGTTGGAATAGACCAGTTCATAGGACTCCGGTTTATTCGGTTCACTTTGGGATGCGCACCCTGCTTTGTTTACATTTTGTGCTCGACCACGCTGGCTGGATTACATGTCGAAGGATCAGAAAGTAAAACACAGGATGTGCTTGGGTTTAATGAAAAATCAAACTGTCAGCAAACTAAAAATGCACGCTTCACCAGTTTGTTACATTTTAGGTAAAATATTTGCAATAATCAGCACAATCCATACTGCAATCACTAGCGTTAGCGGTGGCATCCTTTGTGAACATATGAAGACGTGGGCCCGACTCGGCCACTTGCTGATTGGACAATCAGGCCAACAATGGAATGCATAATTAATTAGGGTCCGGAAGAGTTCAGTACAAGTCAATATGAACAGGTCTATTGTAGGGCTGTAACGATACACCTTTTCACGATACGATACGTATCCGGATACGGAACTGACGATACGATACAAAACGATACAATTTGATACTTAACCATAATAATACAGGGGTCATATTATTTCAGTATGGGTTCCTTGGACCCATCTTTCTTCTTTTTCAGGAAAACTAGTGGGTCCATGAACTGAATCGATGGGTCCAGTCTGAAATTGTGCAATCTAGACTTTTGATGTAATTTGATATTGAGTTTAATTGGTATGATCAACATACATAAAATGATAAACAAATAAAACATGCAGGTAACTTAGCCTAGAAACGAACATAACATAGGGTCTATATGCTCATGTAGGTGACTCATTATTGTAAAATTTAAGATTAAATAAAAAGTTACCAATATGCCAACTTGATGTAAAAGGGTCTAAAAGTTGTTGACTGTACCAAGGATGGATTCAATCTGCCCAGGGACCTGCTGTTAGGACTAAGTCTATAACACATCCCTGGTCTACCAAAAAATGATTGTGAAGGGGGCTTTACCCCTAGCACAATGCCACTGTGCCAGTATCTGGAATCACACAGTTTTTTAACTAGCTTGCACAACAAGTGGCATGCATGACTGAACATGCCTGGGCTCTGTTATTTTTGCGATTGATTGCACGTGATGAAATGGTCAGAAATTACATGATTTATATTTCTGTGCACTTTCTATTTCAATATACCTGACAAATTTGATGCCGTAGGTGGTGTTAAGAGTCTGATCTTAAGTGCGGTCACTTTTTTCATCAAGCAACACGGTAGGCCTACAACTTAACAAGCCATGCAACACAAGCGAGTGTACACAGCCTGTCACGGGCATGCACCTAGGCATGGTTTTCCGCTGTGCTGAACGTATATTTTTTCCGGCCTTCGATCATAAATTTCATTCCTGCCTTGTTCTGTCATACAGATTTGTTCCATTCAAACATTTCAATAAAATCAAAACAACTAAATTTTGTTAAAAAAAAACAAAAAAACCCCACCAATAACGGCGTGCCCCATCGGAGACAGTGATCAACAACATTGTGTCAGGCCTAATGCAAATTTTTGCTTCGTTCACACGTGACCGTGCGATGACTAATGTGCGTACTTTCCTTGCCGTCCGTAATGAATTCTCACTCGTGCCTACGTCTCTGTCTAGATTTGTTCGATAGAAGTCTTCTTGGTGAAAATATGAAGTGAAAATTTAACATCTTGGTCCAATTATCTTTGCGTAATAAGACTTGTACCTTCCCAACATTGCGGGCATGAGACAGGCACATGGGCAACAACGAATATGATTGGAAAGTAAGTGGCACGTGATCAAATCCACACAATGAGGAGCCTGGAAGTGCTCTCAGCGCATTTACAATGAGATGAAATGACGTACATCCATTCCCATTATGGGAATTTTTTGGAGGGATACCCCAGGAATATTTTTTTCTTGGCAAATAAGAGAGCTTGTTACATAAAAAGACGAACACCAGAGGATTCCATCAGTATAATACATCTTCATGATACTGATAATGGTCGATGCAAAACACCGTGACCGCATGGGGGTAATTTGTGCAGTTGTGTCATTCAAAATGCATCGCGTTTGTGCATGCGTCCACAGCGATGCGAAATTACAATGTTTTTATTAATTTCCGGGCGTCTTTTCTTTATTTTTTAAGTCTGTGACGCAGGACGCAAGCTTAATGTGACCCCGGATATAATGAGCGTGCTGCTTTTTCTCGCTGGGCACAGTCATTTTGCTGACCTAGTCCTAGATTCAGACTTTACACACAAGGGAATGACGTAGCGCCACAAAGTGTCATGCATATATGATTGTGAGGGGAATCCCAAAACACTTATGTAGGCAAAAATAGATCATAATCAGAAGGCCGACGAATGGTAGGTCAACTGACGAGTTTACCTTCACAAAATTACGGTAAATCTTAATGAATTATGGCCTTTACTTCCATATTTTTTCTTTTTAGAGCTGAAATTACTTAAATGATGCAATGTATCGTATTTTACGATACAGGGGACCTCATTTCGATACGTGTATCGCGGTATATCGTTACAGCCCTAGTCTTTTGTAATGTTTCAGTTCCCACAAGAAAATGATGTTTCCTATTTTTGTTTTTTTGTGGGTTTTTTTTGAGTTATACTACAAAAGCACGTATAATTTAAGATTTTTAATAAAGCAACTGAAATTCAATTGCTTAATACTAACAGATATTTCATTATTTTTAATAGCTAAATCAAAACGTATACTTTTAGGAAATATACATTTGATATGATGTCAACTAAGAAGTCTAGTGTATATATAGACATGTTTGGAGCAGAGTTGTATTTTTTTGTGTAAAGTGTTGAAAAAGTGTACATGCCCACCGTCTTTGTTTCAGTCATTCACTGTTTCCAATACTGATGCTAATCTGTTTATAAGTAGGAACTGAAGAGTATTTACAACTGACTAGCAACTATAAAATTACCATTGAATATATAGCAAAAACTAAAATCTGAGTTTCCATTTTCTGCAGCAGAAAATTAACATTTACCTATAAACATAAAACTAAACATTTAAACTGAAAGCACTGTTCAAAGGATTTAATTTTCTGGGCCTAATCATGCAAGGAAACACTGAACAGATTAATAAAGTAGGCAAAAAACTTTTGAGAACCATTAGAATTATAAAAAAACTTCATAAGTTGCTGCCAACATAGAAATATTGCTTATCTTCAAGTCCCCATTTTTACCCCATCTAAATTAATGCATCCTTGCCCCGGGCTATTCATGCATCTAAACTTTTAAACCACAAAAAAAAAAAAAAAAAAAAACCAAAAAAAAAAAAAAAAACCAAAAAAAAAAAACCAACCCAGTCATTACACTGATGTGCCATGTAAAACACACTGAACACACTAAATCTCTTTTTAAAGCACTTAAAGCCCTAAAAGTTCCTGATCTGTTACACATCAGAGCTATGAAAACTCTTCTCTAGGTATGGCAATGACCAATTGCCTAAAGACTTCAAACCCATTTATGCCAGTTACCCGCCCCTATCTGACTGAGCACAGACACATTCCTCACTATCCAAGATGAAATACAACAGACAACTCCATTACATTGTAGATATTTTATGCCATCTGTACTCAATAGGATGTCTTCTACGTTAAAAATAATATATTTATCAACTCCTTCAATGGTTTCTTGGCATATGTCAAATCGAACATTATCAACAATTACTCCCTTGTACCATTATAAACTGTTACATTTGCAGCAACTAAGTGTCTACCTTTCACACCTTTCCTGATGATGCAATTGTTCATTTCCTTTTTTTATTTGGTAAATTCAGGTCCTACATTTTTCATACATGTAGATCTTGGTGCATATAATATTTAACATGCAGATGGCCTCAGTGACAACAGATATAACATCCTTGACCATGGTCATCGTGACTTTTGCAGTGCCACCTGGTGGCCAAAGTAAGAACTAGGTGACCCTATGTACAATATGAAAGCAATTGGCCGAGTAGCTCTTGAGATGAAGTTTTACTTTTTTTTTTTTTTTTTCAAAATTCAGGTTCAAAATTTCATAAAAAATAAGAAAAATATTGCATCATCATCTCCTCTGCAAACTTTGGAAAGGTCCACATGGGGAACATCCAATACAAAATCCAAACATTCTGAGCAACACTTTTTGAGAAGTTGAAAATCTAAATACAATAGCCATATGTGTACCGTGGTAACACTAACCTAGGGTCGCAAAGTTTGATTTCCCATAACTTCGTCAAAAATTAACATGTCCATATAATTTTAACAAACTTTCATTGTCTAAAGTCAAATTATACTCTGACCAAATTTTGAGCAATTCTGTTTGGCCGTTCTGGAGAACATGTCCAAAATAGCCTTAACGCACACACGCACAAAAAAACAAAACAAAAAAAAACCCATAAAAAAAATAATAAGAAAAAATAGTAGCACCACCTGATGGCCAAAATAAGAACTGGGTGACCTCAGGTGATCCAACATGTAAAATCAAAGCATTTGGCCGAACAGTTCTTGAGATGAAGAAATTTTATTTTTTCACAAAATCAATTAAGAAATTCATAAAAAATAGAAAAATTTATTGCATCATCATCTCCTAAATTGCAAACTTGGTAGAGGTCCACCTGGGGAACACCCATGTGCAAAATCAAAACATTCTAGGCACCGCTTTTTGAGAAGTCGTCGAAAATGAAAATACAATAGCCATAAACAATACAGCGGTAATGCCTACCTATGGTTGCAAAGTTTGATATTCCCATAACTTGGTCAAAAATTAATATATCCATATAATTTTTGTAAACTTTCATTGTCTAGATTAGTCCAGTGACTTGACACCCCAATTTTGACACAGACACCCAGAGTTGTCTACAGTGGGTGTCCGTTTGGCCACTAATCTTTTTCCCTCACCTGTAAACATTGCGGACAATCTCAATACCTTGGTTCACAACAAGCGATCAGTGACTGGAAGGACTACTTTTACCCTTTCCATTTACTGTGTCAAAAGCCATCCTGCACGTAATTACAATTTGAATGTTCCATTGACTTATTCAAATTTGTTGTGAATCTACTACACACCTTGTCATACTGATATGTGTCCACCAGATTCTTTGGCGGACCACCATATGCGAGGTGATGGTAGTCCATCTGACCACCTAATAAAGTTCTTAAAATCTAGCCCTGTAAAGTCAAATTATAATCTGATAAAATTTTTAGTAATTCTGTTCAGCCGTTCTGGGGAAGAAGTCAAAAATAGCCATAACAAAAAACAATGCATAAAAAATAAGGAAAAGTTGCAGTGCCACCTGGTGGCCAAAATAACAACTAGGTGACCACAGGTGACCCTATGTGCAATATCAAAGCAATCATTGGCCGAGCAGTTCTTGGGATAAATAAAGGTAATTTTTTTTTCCAAAAAATGAATTAACCTTGGTCGAGGTCCACCAGAGATATTTTAGACTTTATCCCAGGTTATTTTACTATCTTGGGGGGGGGGGTCTGCCCCTAGCCCCCTCCCCTCCGTATCTTCCTTCGTTAATTTCTTTTATCTAGTTTTTCTAAATTTTGTAGAGGGTTCTGCCCCCCACTCCCCCCCCGTTCCTTCTTTTGTTATTTTCTTTTATCTAGTTTTTCTGAAGTTTGTAGAGAACTCTGCCCTGCAAACCCCCCTGTTTCATCCTTTTTTATCTTCTAGAGGTCTCTGTCAATAATAAATATCCCTGTAAAGTACACCCCTGTAAAATGATAGTGGCGTACTGACAATTTTTTGCAGGATATTTGATAACATTCCATTAAAAAATAACAAGAAATAATTATCATTTTGAATATGTGACTAATTAAGTTATTTGGGACAGTTTTATATAGCAGTATACAATATCTATTGTAAGAAAACACCCAGGAGTAATTCTAAAGTTTAGCTAATCCACCTGGGGAACATCCATGTGCAAAATCAAAATATCCCATGCATCGGTTTTTGAGAAGAAGTCGAAAATGTAAATAGTCAAACGAGGGACGTCTCTAGTATGATACACTGATGTAGAAAAACATGACCTATATTCATAAATATCAAACCCAACAGTGACAGCAAAGAGATTCCAGAGTTACCAAACCATCAACACTCATCTTCCAACACCAATGTGAAGAAACAAATTTCACTCCTGACTTGAGACAGGCAGTCACCCACAAAAGACAACTGGTAGTTTTAAACAGGTCCTGTCAACCTTTGAAATATTCTTCATTAAATACGGACTATAGTGTTTCCAATAAGTATAGGCCCAACTACTCAAATTACTAATTTTATTACTTCTGCAAAAAAATAAAAAGAGAGTTGGCAGGCCTATCACTATTTTGGTTCTTCTGACTAGTTTGTCAACTGAGTTTATAGCAAAAGTAGAAAGAAAGCCTATATCATTTTTGTGATAGCTATGAATCTGGAACATTATGTAATTAATAAGTTAAGTAATTGAATAACTGTTATAGAGTATCAAATGCAAGGAGCAGACTTTTACAAGTCCCTCACTATACAACTGAAGTTCTACAAGACTTGTAGAACCTCAGTTGTATAGTGTATTGTAACAAGTCTACGGAAACAGATTCCCATAGCTCTGCTGACTGGTAAGTCAGCACAGCAAAAAAACCAAAATAAATTTTGAAAGTCTAGTCTTCCCTGCCGAAATATACAGTTCACAATATCTTCTGTCATTCTGGTATGGATATGGTGGAATTTATACATCGTCAACCTACTGACAGACACTGGCCACTCATAGTGGACTGTAGGATCACAAACTTTTATGCTATGTCCTGAAAATCAAAGAGTTTCTCCACTATATACACACTCCCAATAACAAAATACAACAGAAATCAATACATCAAAAAGACCTTATCATTATCATATCCAATAACCTCCCTCCCCTCCAAACCTACATTTTTAACCCTATCACTGAAAAAAAAAAGAAAAAAAACCCCAAAGTACTGGAATCATCTTAAGGCGTGTCACACATCTCACTGAAAAGAAAATAAGCACACTCTATGAGACCATAGCAAGACCGATACTAGAATATGTATATTATGGGGCTCCTGTGTGCAGCCCATACCACTATACTCCACAGCCAAAATCAAGATTGTAAATCTTTTGAATCAGTACAGGGCTGGTGCCTAAAAATATGCAGAGAACAAGTACACCTAAAATTTTAGGCTCTACTAATTCGCAGATCACATATTGATATACATTTTATCTATAACAAATACCTTCGCAGCTCCTACAAAACCAACCATGAGAAGTTTTTTCCCACCCGAGTAGAATACTACGAGGTCACAAATATAACAGCCAGTGGCAGTATCAAAGAAACAAACATTGCACGTCTGTAAGTTCTTCTTTGCCAACAGGGTGTTAACAGCTGGAACGGCCTTCCTGGCAAAGGGGCAGAGGCACCATCCTTCATTCCAAATCACCTTTCAAAGAGAAACGGATTTCACTATCATAACAGGAAGAGGGGAATAACCAACCAACTAACAAGTTAGCAGGTTAGTGTCAAGCACCCTGTTTAGAAAGTGAAAATAGGCTGTGATGACTGAAAATGAAATTTTAAGTGGGTCGTTTATTTGCAACCGTTCCACATCATTTTTTTTTTTTAAAATAAGCATTTTGCTGAAACTAGAAAGGCTTACGCATGTCACAGAATTCATTTTCAAACTTTTGACTGGACCTGGCGTTTCTTGACAACGTAATCTGGTAACACGACGGCTGAAATGTCACAGATTTTTCCACGACACACATTTGTATTCTGTAACCTGCGTTGTCAAACCACCTATACCAATGCATGTTTTTAACGTCTCGGGAGCTTACCGTGTTCCCTATTCCCAAACAGGAAGACACATATATATCCCTACGTCATGACGTCTGTTGTTCTTTTCGAAACAAAGTTCTCCATGGTGTAAAATTTGTCACTTAGTGTGCCCACAGTTGTACCACTCCAGGAAACTGGAATGCCTCGGTGCTTTACCGGATGTGACATCAGAGCCTACTTCAAGTCGGCTCGAGTCGGGTATTTTAGGCGGTTTCACTTTTTATTTTAAAGAACTTGTTGTCTTCGATATCATATTCACTTAAATACCAACAATTTTGAAATGAAATGGTATTGAAGTGATAGTGACGGAACAAGAGGTCTATATCTGGAAAAGCGAGAAACGAGCTGGTACCGCCACGCACGCCATCTTTTGAGGAAACTTTGAACCACACCGCTCGCCAGTAGGCTGGGGATAGTTTTAGGTCTGCAGCTGGTGTGAGGGAGGAGATCCAGGGTAGGGTGGAGCAGGCTGAGGGGCGACAGGATGGGAGGAGAGGTCGGGAGGGAGGTGAGGATGAGGGGAGGCAGAGTGTGGTATGGCCTAGCTGGAAGGGGGAACAGGAGGGAGGGGAGGCAGAGAGTGATAGGGCCTAGTGGGGGAGGGGGGAGAGGAGGAACAGGAGGGACCTAGAGAGGCAGTGGTGATATGAAGCAGCATAGTAAGGAAGGTAGATAGGGTCTTCTGTAGGGCAGACAGGGAACATAGGGTTAGGGTGTGCCTTCCAGAGGCCAAGTTTAGGGATGTTGAGGAGAGGCTTGAGCGGCACAAATGATCTGTCGGACACGGGGAAGAGCAGGGGGAGAGAATAGGGACAGAGACAGTGTTAGGCAGATACCGGAAGCTTGTGGGGAGGTTAGCGCAGTTAGACTGTGATGATTTGGTAATGGGGATATTTAACCAAGGCTTAGGATTAGTGGGTGGGAAGCAAGCAGGTTTTGTGGGATTAATAGGAGGTTAGAGAAGTTATGTAGACAGGGGGAATAGCTTTTAGGGATGTGTGGGAAGATTTTGTAGGGAGGAGGGAGATGTTTGCTGGGGATGGGTTGCACCCAAGTCAGAAGGGAGGTGATAGGTTAGGGCAGGTTTACAGTGAGTGGGTGCAGCAGCAGGAACACTTGGAACCTGAGCAACTACCAGGTCAGTTCGGGAACAGGGTGAGAACCTCAGAAAAACAGGAAGTAGCTGTAGAACAAGAATGAGCAAGAGAAACATGAAAATAGGATATGTCAATTATAGAGGATTCAAAGGAAAGATAGCAGAAATAGAAGAGGTAGCTGAAAACGAGAAGATGGATATTATAGCTCTAGTAGAGACACATATTAGAAAAGAAGAGATAGGAATAGTGACAGGCTCCGCAGGATATGATATAACAGGTAAAGGAAGAGAGAGTGAGCAAAAAAAGGGATGAGGAGTAGGGTTTCTGATAAAGAAAGGGGTGAAGTGGCATGAAATCTTTAAGAACAGATGGGAAGATGATAGTGAGATCAAAAATGAAATACAGTGGATGGGAATAGAGTCAAATGGAAATAAAATAGCGGTAGGTGTAGTGTATGTGGGTCGCAAGGGGTTACCTAATGAATGGAATGACCAGATACGATAGGATTAGAATGATGATTAGTGATATTCAGCAGCAGGGCTACCAGATTATGGCCGCTGGGGATTTTAATGGACACATAGGAAATGGAATGAGTGGTATCGAGGGAGGAATAGTGGAATCAATGGAAATGGAACCAGGTTACTGAACTTCACAAGGGAATTTGGTCTGAGGATAGTTAATAGGGATGTACAATGCAAAGAAAAGTGGACATGAGCATCTGGAGAAAGACTGACAATAATTGACTATATTCTAGTAGACAGTGAGGTATTTCAAGTGACACAAGGATGTGAAATAGATGAGGAAGGTAGATGGGATATAGACAGTGACCATAACTGGATGATAGTCTCAATTAACATACAGTGTCAAAGAAGAAGGGGGGGGGGGTGTAAATGGGTGTGGGAAAGGAGGAAACAGACTGGACAGAGTATCAAGAAAGCCTAAAATTGGAATTGCAGGAATGGAAAAATAGATGTGAGAATGAAGGGGAAGTAAAGGAAATGAATGGGGATCTAATCAGAAGTATTCTTAAGGTAGCACAGGTAAAGATAGGTAGACAGAAAGTCCCGGTTGGAAGTGTAGGGTATAGAATAGACCCAGAGCTGAAAGGAACCATTAAAAGAAAGAGGGCTAAAATAGAGCATGGAGATTAGCCAGGAAAAACAAATACTCTGAAGGTGTGACAAGAAGCTAAGAGACGGTATATGGAATGTAGAAGGAATGTAGCAGAGATGAAAGCAGACAGGAGAGGCAGTAATAATGAAAGAATGACAAAGAAAATAATGAAGAATAGGGGAGAAGAGTCAAGCATCTTTTGGAAACAGGTTAATTGGCGTAAACAAAATAAAGCACAGGAAATCACACAGAGAGGGAAAGAACAGATAACAAAGAAGAAATACAGGAAGCTTTAAGGAGCATTGGCAAGAAGTTAGTAATCCGCACTGGGGTCAGGGAACAGTACCAGGGTGTCAAGCAGAATACACACAGGACCAATGGGATGCAGAGATGTGTGGCAGAGTCAGAAGTATAGAAGTTGAAATAGCAATTGAGCAGATGTGATTACCCAAAGCTCTAGGACCAGATGACATACTGTCGGAATTCATAAAGAGAGGGCCAGAAGAAATGGAGGATAGTTTACAGTTGCTGTTCAATAGGGTTATTGAGAAAAGACAAGTACCAAAGGAATGGAATAAACTCAGGATTTCATATGTTCCAAAGAAGGGCCCAGGAGGACAATTGGATCAGTGTAGGGGCATTGCCATTTCATCAAATGTTGAAAAAATATTCAGCACAATAATGTACAGGAGACTAAGTAGAATAGTTGAAAGGCTTAGACCTTTGCGGGAAATTCAGAATGGATTCAGACTAAACAGAAGGGTAGGTGATCACATCTTCACATTGACCCTGGTGTTAGAATTGGCAAGGCAGAAGCGGAAGAAAGTCTTCATGAGTTTCTTAGATGTGAGGAATTATGACAGGGTATGGGGAGATGCCCTGTGGGAAAAACTAAGTGGACTAGGATTTGGTGGGAACTTTCTAGAAATTCTGAAAGCAGTGTATAAAAATGTAGACTGTACACTCTCATTAGGAAAGGTAGAAGTAGAGAAAGAATGCCTGGGTATAGGTCTAAAGCAGGGATGTGTGCTGTCCCCAATTTTGTTTGCCCTGTGTATTAAGGAGTTGGGGGACCAGTTAATGGAGTGTAAAAAGGGAATAATGGTAGGCGACCTGAAAATCCCAGGTCTATCTTTTGCAGATGACATTGTACTCATGGCAGAGTCCCAGAAAGAATTGCAAGAGATGCTGAACATAGCAGGGGAATACAGGAATAAATGGAGGTTAGAATTTAGTAAGGATAAGAGTAAAGTGATGACTCTTGGTAAGAAACCAGATGGGAATAAAAAATGGAGAGTTGGGCAGTTCCAAATTCCAGAAGGTAGGGAACAGTTAATGAAGTTGATGAGTATGAATACCTAGGTGTTAAGATAAAAGCAACGGGTGAAGGCGTGTTCAGGTATCAGGTGGAGAAGATTAAACAGAAAGTGAATTGTACAAAAGGAATGATTAAAGCTACTGCACTGAACAGTTTCAACACAGCATACACAGCAAGGGTATTATGGGATAGAATTGCCATACCAGGGATGATGTATGGCTTAGATGTGATTTCAATACGTGAGGGAGATATCCAGGGAATGGAGAAAGCACAGAATGAGATGGGGGAAATGGATACTGGGAGCACCACCATGTGCAGCAACAGAAGCAGTCCTAGGAGAGTTAGGATGGAGTAAAATCTCAGATAGAATTGCCAAAGCAAAGCTTAAATACTGGGGGGTATTTACAAGCAGTAAATGAAGACAGGTGGTGCAGGAAGGTTTATAATGAAGTGGTCAAGGAAAAAAACAAGATGGGTCAAAGATATAGGTAAGTTTGCAGAGAGATACGACTTGAAAGGATATGATGAGGTTTATGACTGGAAAGTGTATATAGGTAGGACTGTTACAGAGGGCTGGAAAGAAGACTGCAAAAGAGGAGTCAGGGAAAAGAGTGCATTAAAAGTATACAAGGTACTAGAAAAGCCAAAGAAAAGTGTGTGTTGGGATGAAGGGAAGGGATTCAGGCTTCTTTTTCAAAGTAAGGCAAGAGTGATCCATCTAGAAAAGAGAAAACAGAAGTGGACAACAGGTAGTAATGGTAAATGTAAGGTGTGTAGACAAGAGGCAGATGAGACAGTGGATCATTGGTTGTTGTGGTGTGATGCATATAGAGAGATAAGAGAAGAATTTTTCAGAAAGTGGCACAGGGAAGACTATAATAACAAGGGTCTAGATGAGATTCAGTGGCTAGAGGAAGAGGAACGTGTAGCATGGGTTTCAGGTTTGAAGGGTGGCTTTCTGGGAGGCAGGAAAGGCACTAAAAGTGTACAGGACTGCCTGGTAGGGTGATGGGAGAAAAGAAATGAATTGATGGGGCTTGATAGGGACAGGGTGAATTAGAATTTGAGAGTGCAGGGAGGAGAGGGAATGGCGGTAGCCCTTATAAGGGCTCCCCTGGGGTCCCCCATGGGAAATGCCTGAGCCTTAGAGGCGGGGATACGGTGTATGAGGGATTTTTTTTTATGGGGGGGGGGGACTAGAAGCGATGAGTGTTGGGGGATATATCCAGGGCCAGGGCCCCACCACAGCTGTAAGAGAGTCTGTGGTGAACCCTTTGCCTAGGCTGTGATCCTGGAAAACATGGCAGCACGAGCTGATTAGGATAACCATGGTTTCCTCCATCTCATCTATTTTCCCTTTTTTTCCTTTCCTTTTTGTAGGCCACCTGTGTCACATAGGACCGTGGCGCATAAGTGGAGAGCCACAGTAATATCATTATTATTATACAAGGATGCCAAAATGTTCTGCCAACCAGAGAAGGCAGACACGTAATGACGAAACTTTATTGTGTACAGTGCCCTCTGTGGGGCCACATACATAGTCACATGTCATACAAAATAATTATAATCATGAATACAGTACATATGGCGACCTCTTTTGGTCAAAAAAACAAACTACCTTACAGATCACCATACAATTTGCAAGTTGAAGTCCTCTGCTGCACCACATGAGGGGGGGGGGGGAGAGAATGGAAAGGGAAACTAGAAAAGAAGATTTGCTTCACAGCAAATCTGCCTGGGTACCTTCAAAATGAGAACAGTTTGCCTAATTTGCATAAATTGAAAACCTACAACTTTGGTTTATGGTTCACTGGAAGGGGCTTTGCCACAAACCCATAAATTGAAGTAGGTATGACACCTCTATCTATAATAGTTTTGAACCTATTCAAGATTTACATTTTGTATGTTTACCTTATTTTCATAAATTAAAATCCTACAACTTTTTCATGGTTCATTGGATGCCGCTTTGCCACAAACCTATGAATTGAAGTTGAAATGGCATGTCTATGTATAATACTTTTGAAAGCCCCTTATTAGCATAATCTGAAATTCTATTTAACTTATACTGTCCATTATATTGGCAGGTGTCACAAACCAATATATGTACATGGAAATTTTGAGTATCTGCAATATTTTGAAAGATATGGAGCTTTTAAAATTTTCAATTGCCCCTAAATTGCATACTTTTTAACATCATGACTATTCCAAATGAGACGCACAATTTCACAGGTTAGGTCAGTCACCATAGCAAGTTTGGTGGTTTTTGGAAAAATAGTGATTGAGAAAAGCTCCAGACCAACTTGGTTGTGAAGAAGAAAGAAAAGAAAGGAAGAAAAAAAGAAGGAAGAAAAGAAAGAAAGAAAATTTCAGTGTTTGCTTATACAGTGAAACCTCTCTGCAGTGAGCACCCTTGGGACCAGAGAAAAGTGCCCACTCCTGAGGGGTCACCCCTTTTAGGGAGGAAGGGAAAAATATGTGTGCATGTATAGAATTATTCGCTATGTTCTTCGTCCTTTTACTGAAAGTTATAAACCATGGCATAATTTTCACTTCTGTAAAGCTGTGTAACAAAATGTTGTTGTTTCTTTTATAAGTTTTACCTGATCTGACACTTGTTTCATTTATGCCTCTTAATACTGACCCTATCAATGAATTGTCTGGTTTATTTAAGATTCGCTCCCTAAATTTAAGAATACTATTTGTTGCTGCTATAGCTATTGGAAAAAGCTATAGATCACCTCAAATAGCCGCTGTGGTTGTGTGTTGGTGCACACCCAGCATATACTTACCTTTGTTTTTTGTTATATAGGTGAATGACATTCCTGAAGTTGTTAAATCATTCATTAAACTTTTTGCTGATGACAAAAAATGTTCAAACCTGCAATTAACATTACTGATTGTTTGGAGCTTCAGAACGACGTAAAGCGTTCACAACTATGGGAAAAACAATGGCAACTCACTTTTCAACCTCCAAAATGTACAGTTATGAGATAAGGAAATAACCATCCTGACTATCAATATGAAATGACTTCTTCAGATAGAAATATTAACCTAGCTGAATCAGTCGCTGAGAAAGATTTAGGGGTGTTAATCAGTAAGGATTTGTCATTTGATGATCATATACATAACATTGTGAAAAAGGCTAATCAAATAACCGGTCTTTTGTGGCGATCCTTTGAATATATCAATGAGGAAACCTTCCTACCTCTTTATAAATGTATGATTCGTTCACATCTGGAATATTCTGCAACTATATGGTCTCCAGGGAAGTGGGGACTGGTTGAGTTGATTGAATCTGTCCAGAGAAGAGCGACCAAGAGGGTACCAGGTTTAAGTGATTTATCATATGAGGACAGGCTGAGAACACTCAAATTGCCTTCTCTGGTTTACAGGAGATTAAGAGGTGACCTCATTTGTGTTTACAAGTACACGCATGGGGAATACTATGATCTGGATACCTGCTTACCACCCTTCCTGGAAAATGCCAGATCTAGAGGTCACCTATTCTTAAAAATAAGGAACATTTCGAATGTTCGTAAATATTTCTTTGGTCAAAGGATTTCAGACTGGTGGAATACTTTACCGAGTGACATTGTACATGATCCTGATATATTAACATTTAAAAATAAGTTAGATCCACATTTTAAGGACCATCCAGTTTTGTATACTGATAGAGCACTAGATCATCCTCTTAAACCCAATATGACAATTGTGTAATGAACTGTGAGCGGCTTATATGGAATAATATTTCCTATCAAGCCGTAATTATCTAATCTAATCTAATCTAATCTAATCTATTCTAATCAAATCTAATCTATACCAAGCAAAGCTTATGCGCACCGTTCTGCTGGCAGCGAATTGACTCCTTACACAGGACCAGAAAAGCATAGAATTTTCTCACCTCAAGCTGATTGGAGAGGGCATCGCGGAGGTGGGCATAGGGTAATGCATGTTAACAGTACCGATCTTCAAAGTAAATTTGAGGTCAATTATAGCAAAATCAACATAAAGTGTAAAACTTTTTATTGTATGCCAGTCAATATCGGTAATATACCAGGCATTTTTAATTTGAAGATGTTAGAAACTTTCTACAGCAAAATTTATGAGACCCTCATACAGTATCTGTGTACTGACCACCACACATGCATAGGTTTCTGACACTGTGGGTTAATCACCAGAGTAGTTCGTGAAGCCCTTAGGGGGCGGTCATTATTTGGGGGGGGTCTCGGGATATATGGATAAGGTATAACAGTTTTTGTGCCCCCCCATAAAATACGACAAGAATTTGCGCCCCCCCCTCAGCAAGTCTGCAGAATTTTATGACCCCCCATTGAGCCTCCCCCCAGCCTTATACTGTTTATTGTTGTATGACTTTGTTAAAACTGACACACACACACACACACACACACACACACCTGGCCAGTGGTGGTGGTGGGGAGGGGGAGCAATTTTATAATCCCCCGTATCAGTCATTTTGCAACCCCCCCTATTAGGAGCATGTGTAATTTTATGCGCCCCCCCCCCCATAATTGGGCAGAAAAATTTTGTGACCTCCCCAAATTTCCCAAGCCCCCCCCCCGTAAATAATGGCCGCCCCCTTAAACAGAGTACATTTTATCAGCATGTGCTCAAGATGCCACAGCATATGGAATACAACCATTCATACAAGTGTGGTGTTTAAACGGCAAAACACCATTGTTTTGGCACACATTTCACTGATTAGGCAAGCTTTACTGCTCCCAAAATAGTCTTAACCTATTATTATGAGTGCAACATTTTATGAAAGGTTTCATTTATTGGTTTAGAGGCCATTTTTTCCATACTTAAACTTGTTCAGCTGAGATATTCATGTAATTTTATCATGTAAACCTTGCTCTGTGGCAAGTGCCTATGTTAAAACTATCGAATAAAGTAGCCTTACCCCAGCAAAGTGGCTTTCTCTAGGCATTGGAGGTGAAAAAATCACTTGGCAAAGTAGTTCTCATGTGGGGGAAAGTCCTTTTTAAATTTTTGAAAAGTGCTATGAATTGAACTTGAGAAGAATGAAGTGCCCCAGATTTCACATCCATATAGGACAATTGCTCTGATCATTGAATTAAAAAGATTTACTGCAAATTTGGATGCAAGGTTGCCTTCCATTATCATGTTCATCAGTTTGAAGGATGCTTTAAGTGATTTTTGTCTCACAGTTTCTTTTGCTAGTGTGAAGGAGTCTAAATTAGGAAAGTCAATTTCTAGATACTTGAAGCTTTTGACACATTCGAAAGAACTTGGTGCTACAGTACTATTACATTCTGCACGTATGAAACTTTATTGCAACCAGAGCCCTCTATGGGGCCAATTACAGAGTGACATACAGTGTCCTCTGTTGAGCACACAATACATAAAATAAAATAAAATAAAATAAAATTATTAAACATTTAAGTGTCTAAAGTGCATGTAACTTCAAAATAGTGCCAAAATTGTCCATTACCATTTGTGATCAACAGATATCATGTGTTTGGTGCTTTCATTGTCTCTTTTTGCACCATGACTCTGCTGCACCAACAATCAAAAGAAGAAAAAGAACTGGTGCTAGATATGTCCTTTGTTGTTTGATGTGTCCTTTGCATTTGATTGTCCATTTGTGCAGAATATAATAGTACTTTGGCACCAAGTTACCACATGTACATTGGCTAAGGCAGCCTTAGCACCATGCCATTAATGCATCCACAATCAAAACAGGTACATCAACAGAAAACGTTAAGGCCTGCTATGTAAATGCATATGCTCCAGGAATGAAATGGGTGCCGTGGTTTATTTTATCACTAGGTACTATTTTTTTTCTTTTTTGTTTGTTTGTTTTTGGTAACACGTTTAACAAACCAGCAAGTAACACCATTTCCCCCCCATTTACTTCATGGTTGTGATAGGTTCAGGACCGGCATACCTGTTTTCGTTTTTTGAAAGCAGAATGGTAAAATCTGGAAGTAGCCTTAATAATTTTCCTTTGGAAGCCATGAGAAAATAAATTTTTTGACTTGCATCAATATTTGGTAAATTTGGGTAGTCACCAGATACTAACTGGTAAAATTCTAGTCTTTCTTTTGTGTATAAGGAGCAATTTATTAAAAAGTGTACTTCATCCTCTGTTTCCACGCTATTGCAGCGGGTACATACTCCGTTTCGATTGGTCATTTAGGTCTGGCATATCTTTCGGTCTGCATTGCAAGTGAGTGACTGCTTGTTCTCAGATGGGTAAGGGCCTTTTGATAATCAATGTTTTTTACCAAGTGGAAAAAAAAATATATATCTGATGCGTGTGTATTCAGAGGCAATTCAGTGAATTTGACATAAATTAACAATAGACCCACATATTAAGCTTGGAATAGCAGCTCTATCTATCTATCTATCTATCTATCTATCTATCTATCTATCTATCTATCTATCTATCTATCTATCTATCTATCTATCTATCTATCTATCTATCTATCTATCTATCTATCTATCTATCTATCTATCTATCTATCTATCTATCTATCTAGAGTGAGTGAGTGAGTGAGTGAGTAAGTAAGTAAATAAACAAATAAATAAATAAATAAATAAATAAATAAATAAATAAATAAATAAATAAATAAATAAATGAAATATTTGAGGAAAAAACAAGAAGTCTGTGTTAACACACAGATTTAACCAAACCTTGGTCACCTCTAATCGCCACAGACTAAATAAACCGAGGTCACCTCTAATCGCAGCCAAGGGGGGTGTTTTTGTGAACACCAAGCAAATACCTTGCAAAACCGAGGTAAACCTTGCCCGCTGTAAACTTTTGAAACAATTTCAACTTACCTTGCAAAAAGAGAGAGAGAGAGAGAGAGAGAGAGAGAGAGAGAGAGAGAGAGAGAGAGAGAGAAGGAAGGAGAGCACCCAAACTTCACAACCATATAGGGCAACAGACTTTCCAAGGGATTTAAAGAGGTTCAGGGCAACCTTTGGTGATAAAAATTTCCTCACTAATTATTTTCTTAAGTTTGAAAGGAGCTTTCAATGATTTAAGTGGTACTCCGAAGGTTATCTTTGGCATGGTAAATGAGCCAGAATTGTGAATTCGACGCACAGGTATCTGTTTGTATGTGGGCCCAGGCTATGTGTATGCGTCCTTGCTCGTAAATAAGTTACAGCGGTGCATCAATAAGGGGTTTCCTATGTAGGGGGGGGGGGATTACTTGTATCATTAGGCATGAAGACGGCTGAGGCACTAAATAAATATTTTGTTAGTGTATGCACAGATGAAATGAAGTGACATGAATGTTGTCGAGATGGATGGTATTCACATAACAGTAACACCCCAGCCAAAGGAAGATATCGATATAGCCCCTTGTAAAGTGTGACAGACACTCAAAAAGGAAAATATTTGTGAATCATCTGGTGCAGATGGTATACACCCAAGGGTCCTGAACGAGACAGTCCATTGCGGAACCAACATGCGTAAATAAAAAGTATGATTTTAGTATCGAATGATACCTAAAGAAGAGAAAGAAAGTTTTGTGACAGCTATATACAAAAAGGTGATAAGAAGAAGCTGAAAGCTACAAACCAGTGATGCTAACATGTGTATTATGTGAAGTCCTGGAGTCAATAGGATGTATTCATATCTAAATGCGGTCCTACTCTAACACCTATTGAGCAAAAGAGGGAGCCACCTGCATCAGGGCAGATCCATGTATTTAGCATGGTCAAAAGTACTTTCTCAACAAAATGAACAAAAAAACACACAATAATCTTAAGAAAATGTATTAACATATATTTGAAAAATAAAGGATGCCTAAAAAAATTAGAACTTTGAGAAACACATGTAGGAAAAGATAAACTAAGCTAGCAAAGTTATGGGGATTATACAAAACTCTTTTGAACTTTTGGACGTAGGTATATTTAAACAGCTCTTTCAATCACTCGTGCGACCGGTGCTGGAATATGCGGACTAAATAAGGTGTCATCATGAAAAGAAACATATTATAACTCAAGAAAATGTCCAAAGAAGGGCACCAAAGCTTAATTGTGCCAGGATCAAATGACCTATCTTATTCTAAAAGACTTCGAAAACTGGATCCCAACTATACCAAGCCAGGACTGCAATATAAATACATATCTCATTTAAAACAGAATAATTATATTTAAAGAAAAGACAAAAAAAAACCCATATACATTTCTCATTCAAAACAGAATTATCATAAATGAAACAGACCAAAAAAACCAAAACAAAACACCCCCCCCCCCAAAAAAAACCACCCCCGCACACACCCCAAAAAAGCGAAACAGATATTTCCCGTTGCAAACGGATTAATCATAGATAAAACAGACAAAAACGCCCACAGTCGGTCGCCGTGACGTAGACAAGCGCCTGTGAGCGAAACGGTCCTGGAGAGGAGTGAAGTTCTTCTGGGTCGACGCTATGACAGCCCCCTCATTTATCAAAGTGTGGGTGTCAACACACACTTTTCTGTTTTTCCTCGAGTTCTTTATTTCTTTCTTCTTTACCAGCAAATTTGTCCGACACTTTTCTCGGACACTATTATACATAGAAACTCCAAACTTGGCATGATTGTACCTCCATACAAGGAGTTTGACCGTTTTATATAGAGGAATGAAGATGTTTAAAATTATGCAAATTTATACATAGAAACTCCAAACTTGGCATGATTGTACCTCCACACAAGGAGTTTGACCGTTTTATATAGAGGAATGAAGATGTTTAAAATTATGCAAATTAGGGGCATTTGAAATTTTAAATCTTGAATATCTTCAAAAGTATAATAGATAGAGATGTCAGTCCAACTTCTACTAGGGGGTTATTGACCAGTTCGCATCCAAAAAATTCAAAACAAAAGTTGTAACAATTCAAATTATGTTAATTAGCATCATTTGAAATTTTTAAACTTGAATATCTTCAAAACTATAAAAGATAGAGATGTCATTTTAACTTTTACTAGGGGGTTATTGACCATTGTGCATGTGATGAATCTAAAGCAAAAGTTGTAGCCATTTAAATTATGCTAATAAGCAGCATTTGAAATTTTCAATCTTTGAATATCTTTAACACTGTAATAGATAGAGATGTCATTCCAACTTCTTATAGGGGGTTGTTGACCATTGCGCACCTACTGAATTAAAAATAAAAGTTGTAGCAATTTAAATTATGCTAAATAGCACCATTAGAAATTTTAAATCTTAAATAACTTCAAAACAATAAAAGATAGAGACGCCATTCCAACTTCTACCCCTGTGTTATGGAATATTTGTGCATTGCCAGACCAATATGCTTTGAAGACACACACACTGATTTGCTATGCAGCAAATCATCTTTCCTAGTTTTTAATATATTCATTTGCAATTTGGTTTTGTAACGAATTAACCAAGAAAGGGTCTTGAGAAACACTAAAAACACATAACAAAACAGATATCTATCATTTCAAACATAATAATTATAAAAAAATAAACAGACAAAAATAACACAAACAGATAATTCTTATTTAAAAAAAAAACGATACAAGTAAAACGGACAGAAAATAAAACAAAACAGGCAACAAAAGAGAACAGTTGTCGCTGCTGAATGAAACGGCTGATCGTCAAATAAAACTAACTAATTTGAAAGAATCTACAATTAGGCAAACTGAGATTGAGTTAGCGTTTGCGCAGACAGCGAAAGGATATATGTTTTGATGAATCTTGATTTAAGTTCCTTTTGTGAAAATGTTTTTATCTTTTCCATAAAATTATAAAAAAAAATGGCAATTATATTCGACAATGTAGCAGCTTTAGACCCGCTCAGAGACAGCTCGGCGTGATGTGAGTGGGAAAAGGGTGTCGAAATTGCGGCCGTATTTCGACCGCGCGTATAGAACTAGCGACTTTAACCCCATATAACTTTTTCGTTTTTGCCATTTCACCCAGAAAACTATACATTATTGTAATGGTACAGATGTCTAAATTTGAAAGAACCAAGTTTTGTATAAATGTGACGACTTTTGACGGTGTCTTGAGTAATTTTCCAAGAGGGTATCAGATCGCACTTTTTGCAGCGCCCACTGGAAAAATATTCGACAATTAAGTCTAAAAACTATGCAGGATTAAAGTACTGACCAATACGCAGGAACCGTTCTTACCGTTCATGAAATGAATGAGTATGGAAAAAATTGTTGAATTCTTTCATCGCCATCATAAAGTCTTACACTAGTTACAGTTCTGTCACTTTTAGCGCTTCGAACGTCATGGAAGGAATAGTCAGAACGGAAAATCCCAGATACGGTTCCTAGCTTAGGAATTGTTTTCGAAACCACTATAAATTGTATGAATTTGGTAAATCCTTTTCTTGGATTGATATTATTTATTTATTGATTTATAAGATAATAATTCTTAACACATTCACAACACAGAGCCACACTTGCACATGGCAGCAAACCGCGCAATGGCGACGGATCATTTGAATAAGATCTGCTCGTTTGCTAAAACTTCTGTCATACAACTGCTCTCCATACAGCTTTTTATTTCTATAGGTTATGGGGTGTGGGTGCTGTGGGGATTTCACTATACAATCCTGTTTTATCCGGCAAATTCACTGCCTCTGATATGCCGTGCCAATACAGGGAGGAGCAGACTTTGTGGAGGAGGTGAAAATAGCAGAGGAAAGTTTCCTCTGCAACGGCAAAGTCCTGCGAATTTTTTTGATAAGGCATGACGAATCATAAAGCAAATTTAAAAGCACGAATGCACAAACACGCACACGGAAAAACGAGGAAAATAGAAATACTCCTCCACGAAGTATAGAAGAAGGATTATAGTGCCCCCCTTACCCCACAGCACCCCCACCCTACAACCCACACCCCACAGAAATAAAAGCAAGATGAAGACTAGTCTTATGATAGAAGTTTTATCAACAAACGGCTAGATCTCATTTGAACGTTCCGTCGCCATAGCGCAGTTTGCTGTCACGAGCAAGTGTGGCTCTCTGTTGTGAATGTGATATGAATTATTATCTAATAAACTAATAAATATATGATATCAATCCAAGAAAAGGATGTGCCAAATACATACAAATTACAGTGGTTTCGAAAACAATGAATAGGCCTATACTCATTATACAAATTTCTTTATTTTTTTCGGTAAGCAATTATAAAACAGAATGTATCTTGTTTTTATGACAAAATTTGCCTCCCAAGTCATTAGCCAAGTGGGGACTCAGGGAGGACGTATTATTCTTTTGTAGCAGATTTATGCATCAATAATCTTGTGAGTTGACGGAAAAAAGTAACTTTATTAATATGTTTCTCATTAGGACACAGCAAATTTTGTGCTGGGTTGGGCTTTTGTTTAGCGTTTTCTTGACAGGAACATAATAGCCCTATGAGGTGCATGCAAACATCTTTAAAGTAAGAAGTAAAGTTGCTGATTCGGGCATCTTATGATGGCGGGATGTTCAAATGACATTTGTTCGTCTGTTGATAAAACTTCTAACGTTACGCAGCTTTTAATATCACCTGATTTTCCGCTCTTCAAATTAACCAAATATGTTTTTTCCTCGTTTTCACCTCTGCTGACTTGCACTGTGCATTTAGTAGGCTCAGTCATCGTCGTCCGTCCACAATCCACATTTTAGACCTCTTCTGCAAAACCACTGGCTGGATCCTCTTTAAACTTGGCGGGAATCTACCTTGGATGGGTCTCTACCAATTTATTTAAACGGTCATTCTTCAGTGACTTTTTGGATTTGGAATGAACTTTTTGTTGTTCTTTTGGGGGGCAAATCTTAAAAAATCTTCTTCTCCGAAACCAATTGCTTTGATATCACACAGGAACAATCCTAGCGACTCCAGGTTCTGAATTTGGTCATAGTCGACCTGCAAGGTTTTGTATTCTTTCATGCTTTTTGTGTTTTTTTTTTGCTTTTTTTTGACCTCTTTTCCAGAGCCGTCACTCAGATTAAGCTGAAACTTGGCGGATATGTTCGTTGTGGAAAGGTCAAAGTTGTTCACTAGGTGGCACTGCTGTGGATACCCGATTTTTAACGATTTTTTAAAAACTTTGGGTACTTATCGGTAAATGTTATCCTATTGATTACTATGCCAGTCAATGCACATTCTAATGCTCAACATCATGTGTTTTCTCCACCAAGCAGTAATCCTCTTTTTAAAATTCTTTTAAAATATTTTTCAATTTCTCACGATCCCGTAAAATTTGTATGTTTAATTTCTTTTCCTTTATTCCAATCTTAGAAACTCTTCTAAATGTCATATATATTATGCTAAAGCTCAACACAGGTCTGTAGAGTTGCAACTTTGATTTTGTGAACAAGCTTAGGTCAGCTCAGTACGGGCTGTTCACACAACCCTCTTGTTTTACTGTATTCACACTGAATGATAATCCTCAGATTCTGAAGTTTACCAACCTGTGTTGTCACCTTTCGGCAAACGTGCACAGATCTAAGCAAGTTGTTCACTGATCAGTTCATACGTATTTTCTTGACGCACCACTTTTTCCCACTCCCAGCTGTCCATGGGCGGGTCGATAGGCTGGCACATTACATAACATAATCGAATATTAGTGCCATTTTGTTTATTTCGATGGAAAAGCCAGGAAATTTTTCACTGATAAAAATTAAATCAAGATCCATCAAAACATATCTTAGCGAGAATTTACCACAAATATTGATTCTGTGCTAATTTAGTAATTATGCTGACAACAAACGCGGGTGTAGAATAGAAGGCATGATTGTTATCATGGTGAGGGTAGAAAAATGAATTCGAATTCAGACCGCAAATGTTTTTTTTATCATGAATCGTATCTGTGAAAGTGTTCTTTTTCGTAGGTTTACAATATTATAAATTTGAAAGTATGTTTGTTTGTTTTTTTAATATATATTTTTTTCAGCAATTGAAAAAAGGCAATAATTATGATTGGTTATGTTTGATCCTGTTTTGTTCCGGCTTTTAGCCCCTTCCGCTGCCTACGCATGCGCTAACTGAATCTTATTTTGCCAAAGTGTGGATTCTTTAAAGTAGTCGGTTTTATTTGACTATCACCTGTTTCATTTGGTCAGCGACACCTGTTCTCTTTTGTTGTCTGTTTTATTAAAAATGGCTTGTTTATTTATCATTTTTGTCTGTTTAGTTTTATTTTTTTCTCTCTTTTATTTAATATGTAGGCATAGCCCAAGATGCGAGCGTCAGCATTACAAAGTATCAATAATAACGTCGGTGGATCAGGCAGTGCTCAGTTGCAGTAGTACCTAGTCTCAAGGTCCCTCTAGTGGCCATTTACGAAACCAGATCCCAAGGGGAAGGCCCTGAACGAACCCATCTCTCGTATAGCTCCCCCCCCCCCCCTTTTTTTTTTTTTTTTTGGTAGACACTCTTCCACAAATTTGAGTTTGTTTTGTTTATTTAGGTTATCTTCACATTTGTAAAGTTTTTCTACTCTGGCGAAACACATTTCCAGCCCCAGAAGCGGGTTTGTCAGGCCCAGGTTTCATCAAGGTGTCAACAATGCGCGTTGGTGAATCGTTATCATTTATTACACTTTATTGAAAACGTTTTCTGAATAGACATGAATTATTGACATAGTTTTCATAAAGCCCGGTCAGTTTGAGACTTTGGTGTAAACAAAAGTGCACAAATTACCCGGATGCATAAAAAGGGGCAATGACTCGGTCCATGTGCGCATGCGCAGGAGGGGTTAAGCAAGAAGTGGAGTCCATTGACTAGATACTGAGTAGTCTTCTGATTGGATGATTTACCATTCTGTTATGGCCTGTTTTCACATGCGTTTATTATAAGAGCTCGCTGACGCTCTTCAATTATTTTGTTTTAAATGAGAATTGTATGTTTTATTTTATTTTCTTGTCTGTTTTATCTATGATTATTCTGTTTTAAATGAGAAATATCTGTTAAGTTTTATTTCTTGTCTGTTTTATTTACAATTATTCTGTTTTAAAATGAGAAATGTAGGACTATCAGTTTTGTTATACTTTTTTTTCTGTTTTATTTATAAGCATTCTGTTTCAAATGAGAAATGTATTTTTTGCAGTCCTGGCTTGCCATACCCTACTCTGTCATATCAAAAGGCGGGAGGAGACATAATAGAGGTGTATGAGTTATCAAACCCATAAGGAGGTCATGACAGAAAGGAAGCTCAATGTATGAGGAAAAAAAAAAGGAAAAAGAAACACACACACACACAACCACCAGAGGACATTCCTACAAACAAAAACAAAAAAAAACAAACTAAAAAAAACAAACAAAAAAAGACCAAAAAAAAAAAAACAAAAAAAAAAAAAAAAAAACAAAAAAAAAAAAAACAAAAAAAAAAAAAACAACAACAACAACAACAACAAACCCCCCCCCCCAAAAAACCCCCTTAGAACTCACTATATGACATAAGGAAACACAGATTTACATGAAGTGTGCTTTCAGTTTGGAACAATATTCCTAGGGAGGTAGTGGAAGCAGCTTCATTGAACGCATTTAAATATAGACTTGATAGATATTGAGATTCCCAACCATTAATATGATTATACTGTGGATTTGATTACCAGACGGAAGCTGAAACCCAGAACTCCGAATAAATAGAACAAATACATGAGTTTAGTGCAAGTTCAGTTTTGTTAGAGTCTTTCCTTTCATTCATTTAGTGCAATCTAATTTTTAAACCATGTGATCATTCGACTTCTCAAGGAGCTGTACAAAGAGAATCACATGACCTGCGTGTAGAAACAACTCTCGTGAACATGTCATTTGGATGGTGAAACATTTAGGGTATTTTTATTAATTTGAAAATAATCAGTATCGAGACTGTGATGGAGAATGGTCCTGTATACGGGCTCCATGAATTATCAAATTCAGGAACAGCCCTATCGCTAGACTAATTTTGCATTATAAAGTGATGATTTTATTTACATCCAAGGTTGCAACACAGATATTTTGTACATAAACAAATCGAGTAAAAAACTAGGAAAGATGATTTGCTGCATAGCAAATCAGTGTGTGTGTCTTCAAAGCATATTGGTATGGCAATGTACAAATATTCCATAACACAGGAGTAGAAGTTGGAATGGCATCTCTATCTATTATAGCTTTGAAGTTATTCAAGATTTAAAATTTCTAATGGTGCTATTTAGCATAATTTAAATTGCTACAACTTTTATTTTTAGTTCATTAGGTGCGTAATGGTCAACAACCCCCTAGTAGAAGTTGGAATGACATCTCTATCTATTATAGTTGAAGATATTCAAGATTGAAAATATCAAATGCCCCTTATTTGCATAATTTTAAACACTTTCATTTCTGTGTATAAAACGTTCACACTCCTTGTATGGAGGTACAATCATGCCAAGTTTGAAGTTTCTATGTATAATAGTGTCCGAGAAAAGTGTCAGACAAATTTGCTGATAAAGAAGAAAGAAAGAAGGAAACTGGAAAAGAAGATTTGCTTGAAAGCAAATCTGTCTGTATGCCTTCAAAGGTTGTAAATACTATATGCTAGGTGTCTAGATTTGAAAGAACCAAGTTTTGTATAAATGTGACGACTTTTGACGGTGCCTTGAGTAATTTTCCAAGAGGGTATCAGATCGCACTTTTTGCAGCGCCCACTGGAAAAATATTCGACAATTAAGTCTAAAAACTATGCAGGATTAATGTACTGACCAATACGCAGGAACTGTTCTTACAGTTCATGAAATGAATGAGTATGGAAAAAATTGTTGAATTCTTTCATCGCCATCATAAAGTCTTACACTAGTTACAGTTCTGTCACTTTTAGCGCTTCGAACGTCATGGAAGGAATAGTCAGAACGGAAAATCCCAGATATGGTTCCTAGCTTAGGAATTGTTTTCGAAACCACTATAAATTGTATGAATTTGGTAAATCCTTTTCTTGGATTGATATTATTTATTTATTGATTTATAAGATAATAATTCTTAACACATTCACAACACAGAGCCACACTTGCACATGGCAGCAAACCGCGCAATGGCGACGGATCATTTGAATAAGATCTGCTCGTTTGCTAAAACTTCTGTCATACAACTGCTCTCCATACAGCTTTTTATTTCTATAGGTTATGGGGTGTGGGTGCTGTGGGGATTTCACTATACAATCCTGTTTTATCCGGCAAATTCACTGCCTCTGATATGCCGTGCCAATACAGGGAGGAGCAGACTTTGTGGAGGAGGTGAAAATTGCAGAGGAAAGTTTCCTCTGCAACGGCAAAGTCCTGCGAATTTTTTCGATAAGGCATGACGAATCATGAAACAAATTTAAAAGCACGAATGCACAAGCACGCACACAGAAAAACGAGGAAAATAGAAATACTCCTCCACGAAGTGTAGAAGAAGGATTATAGTACCCCCTTACCCCACAGCACCCCCACCCTACAACCCACACCCCACAGAAATAAAAGCAAGATGAAGACTAGTCTTATGATAGAAGTTTTATCAACAAACGGGCAGATCTCATTTGAACGTTCCGTCGCCATAGCGCGGTTTGCTGTCACGTGCAAGTGTGGCTCTCTGTTGTGAATGTGATATGAATTATTATCTAATAAACTAATTAATTTATGATATCAATCCAAGAAAAGGATGTGCCAAATACATACAAATTACAGTGGTTTCGAAAACAATGAATAGGCCTATACTCATTATACAAATTTCTTTATTTTTTTCGGTAAGCAATTATAAAACAGAATGTATCTTGTTTTTATGACAAAATTTGCCTCCCAAGTCATTAGCCAAGTGGGGACTCAGGGAGGACGTATTATTCTTTTGTAGCAGATTTATGCATCAATAATCTTGTGAGTTGACGGAAGAAAGTAACTTTATTAATATGTTTTTCATTAGGACACAGCAAATTTTGTGCTGGGTTGGGCTTTTGTTTAGCGTTTTCTTGACAGGAACATAATAGCCCTATCCATTCAGCAGAGGTGCATGCAGACATCTTTAAAGTAAAAAGTAAAGTTGCTGATTCGGGCATCTTATGATGGCGGGATGTTCAAATGACATTTGTTCGTCTGTTGATAAAACTTCTAACGTTACGCAGCTTTTAATATTACCTGTTCATGGGATGTGGGTGCTGCAGGGTCGTGGGGGTTTCACTACAATCCGATAAGACAGGCGTTCGCTCATGTTCAAATTGTTATCTTCCGTCTTAGATTTCTTGATTTTCCGCTCTTCAAATTAACCAAATATGTTTTTTCCTTGTTTTTACCTCAGCTGACTTGCACTGTGCATTTAGTAGGCTCAGTCATCGTCGTCCGTCCACAATCCACATTTTAGACCTCTTCTGCAAAACCACTGGCTGGATCCTCTTTAAACTTGGCGGGAATCTACCTTGGATGGGTCTCTACCGATTTTTTCAAACGGTCATTCTTCAGTGACTTTTTGGATTTGGAATGAACTTGTGTGTGTCTTCAAAGCATATTGGTATGGCAATGTACAAATATTCCATAACACAGGAGTAGAAGTTGGAATGGCATCTCTATCTATTATAGCTTTGAAGTTATTCAAGATTTAAAATTTCTAATGGTGCTATTTAGCATAATTTAAATTGCTACAACTTTTATTTTTAGTTCATTAGGTGCGTAATGGTCAACAACCCCTAGTAGAAGTTGGAATGACATCTCTATCTATTATAGTTGAAGATATTCAAGATTGAAAATATCAAATGCCCCTTATTTGCATAATTTTAAACACTTTCATTTCTGTGTATAAAACGTTCACACTCCTTGTATGGAGGTACAATCATGCCAAGTTTGAAGTTTCTATGTATAATAGTGTCCGAGAAAAGTGTCAGACAAATTTGCTGATAAAGAGGAAAGAAAGAAGGAAACTGGAAAAGAAGATTTGCTTGAAAGCAAATCTGTCTGTGTGCCTTCAAAGGTTGTAAATACTATATGCTACAACTTTTATCCTTTGGTACTTCACATTCCATTAAGCTTATGGCTGCATGCAAATTTCAAAGTCCAAATGACCTTGACCTTTGACCTTTACAGGTCACATGTAAATTGCACAGTGTTACAATACCCACAATTTAAGCCCAACATGAACCCAATCATAGTAAAATTGACCATGTTATGGCAAGATGAAACTTTCAAAGGGCCAAATGACCTTGACCTTTGCCTTTTTGAGGTTACATGCTCTTATAAAAATGTTGCAGTCCAGTGTTGCAATACTTACAATTTGAGTCCAACATGATTAGAATTGGATGGAGATTGGCCAAGTTATGACTGAATGAAACTTTCAAAGGTCCACGTGACCTTGACCTTTGAGCCTTACAGGTCAAATTTAATTTTTACTAAATATGCAGGGTTATAATAGCTACAATTTGAGCCCAACATGATCAAAATTGGAGTAAAATTGACGAAGTTATGGCTAGAAGAAAGCCACCATCGAAAGTGGCCTTTGACCTTGAAATGACCTTTGACCTTGAGATGACCTCTACCTGAAGTGAACCTTGACCTCAAAATGACATTTTGGCCGAAAATTGACCTTTGACCTTTTACATGACCTTTGACCTTGTCATGACCTTGACATTTGAGATGACCTTTACCTTGCTATGATCGAGCTCCTTTACATTCGGAACCACATCTACTGTAGTGTATAAGATATTGAACCTTTAAAACTTTAATTAGCCCTCATTTGCATAATTTTCAAAAAGCATGACTTCTCATTATAAAAAGGCCAGACTTTATTCATAGAAGTATAATTGTGCAAAGTTTGGAGTTTCTACATATAATACTTTTCAAATGAAATGTAGGACAAATTTGCCTGTAAGGAAAGAAAGAAAGAAAGAAAGAAAGACAGAAAGAAGAAAGAAAGAAAAAAGAATTCTTAGAAAAACAGAAAAGTGTGTGTTGAGACACACACTTTAATGATTAAAAAATGGCACAATATTATAAGGCCTATACGTCTAAGACTTACTTACGTAGCTGTTTCGATAAAAAGCCGAATTAATACAAAAAAGGAGGCTCAATATATAAAAAAAAATGTGTTACTAAAATACTTAAATTATCCAGCAGTAAAATATGCTTTTATCTAGTAAATCAAATTAAATAGTGCATAGCTCACTGCCACAACTCACAACAGTGTGACGAAGGGTACAGTACAGCTCACACATAAGTTCCCTTTATGCTGGCACAGCTTTAATTTACAGCTCACACATAAGTTCCCTTTATGCTGACACAGCTTTAATTTACAGCTCACACATAAGTTCCCTTAATGTTGGCACAGCTTTAATTACTAGCATGACAAGATAACTCTTCATTATACCCATGATTGGTGTGGTTGAGCCAAACACAGCAAAATGATCTTTTGTATGTTATCATCATGGAATGGTCCAAAATTGTATAGGTGACTACACCTTATGACTGTTACGGCTTAATGAAATTAGCCTCAGTGCACTTATGTTGATCAGAAAAATGTTATAACAGAATAGCATCCTTCATAGGCTGCTTCAAGTCTGAGGTGATGTATCTGTAGCTTCATAGAGGTTTAAAGGTAAGAAGGTCCAATTTTGGAGAATTGTTTTAGATCGCCACCCAGCAGAAGAGTGTCGACGTTCAGTGTGAGAATAAATTCTCTTTGCCTTCAAGTTTTTACTCATAGATTAATGTGTTGCATGTACACTGAGCGATATTCAAATCCAAATTTATTTTCAAAAGGTCCACAATTTACAATTTGACAAATGGAGGAAATAAATAACACCTTTTCGTTTTTAACATTTCAAAGACTACAATTTGAATTCCTCATCACAACAGAACTGTAAAGACCTGAAATATCTGTGATTCAAATCTGAGAAAGTTTAGGACTCTGCTTGAGGAATATCAATTTCTAAAATAAGGCAAACAAAATTTGGATGAAAGGATTACCTTTATAGTGTTCATCAAAAGGCTTAGTAATAAGCTATCCTGATCAATGACCCCCACACTTCTTCAACTAAAAGACAAAGCCGACATCGGGGAATTTTAAATATCCATAATTTTTAAACAATAACAATAAAATATCATTGTCCCAGATATTGTATTTAACAGTTTTGAAGAACATAGCGCTTATAGTGTATACCTTCTTGTGTGTGGCCCTTATGTATTGCAATGAAATTTCACTTACTTTCCATGATGAGGAGGAGCAAGAGTAGATGATCATGCAGTCACGTTTTCACTTTCTGTTATAAGCCTCAATTTTTTTCAGTACAGTTCCATGAATGCAAGACAACAGTGACTTGTGCCATGTAAATTGGCACTTAATTTCACTGTGTTGTCATTTTCGCTGATGCCGGGCCCACACTACAGGAATTGGCGCAGAAAATAATTTTTATTAAAGTACAGCTCACACTGCCTTTATGCTGGCATTTTTAAAATGTGTGCTCGCATGCCAAAAAAACTCATGCTATAGCACGTGTGAGCATGCTAGTAGAGCCAGGCGAGAAAGTGGAAACCGATGCCACTGGCATTTCATGGACAAAACGCATACATGGCGAAAGGCTAGGCGCATTATGTTTAGAGCCAAACGCATTATGCTCATCGCCAATCGCCCCATGCGCTGTACGCACTTCGTGACCAACCATTAGCCAAACACATCATGCGTGTCACTAAAAGCATTGTGCCAATGGCGAGTCGCCAGATGCTTCTAGCATATTTATTTGTTGGGCATGAGCATATGGCGATGCGATTTTTTCTCGCATGCGCCAGATTTTATGCCAGCACGTTTGAGCATGCTTAGAAATAATGCTAGCACTGGGTGGGGGTGGGTGTGGGTGTGGGTGTGGGTGTGGGTGGAGTGCGGGTGAACCTATCTGTGGGCTGTACTGTAGCTCTGCATCTCCAGAACAGGAATGTCGTCAGTTGGCTGTCAGTTTATGCCCACTTAATACTTAACATTTATCCACTTAGGCTTAGTTTTACAGTCAAGAAAGATCATGCTTATCGTGAAAGTTTCAATGCACGGTATACTGTTTCACAATATGAATGCGTTGAATGAATAATGACATGAACTGCTTAGGCCAAAACCGTTTAATACCTTCCGATAAAGTGAACATATTTTTCATTATTTTCATGCTAAGCGTGAATAGAGACATTTGCTGAAATAGAAGGTGAATGCATGTCCAGCTTCCTAAAAATAAGGCAGATTTTATATTTTGACAGAAAGAAACATAAAATAAATTGTGCTGAATCTCATTGTACAGTATCACATGCATGGCTATGCTTTGAAGATGGACTTTCCGTCCTCTTCCATCTTCAATCTACCAGTAAAGCAGGGAACAAAGAGAAAAGACGGCACAAAAAACAAAAAACAAAAAACAAAAAAAAAAAAAAAAACAACAACAAAAAAAAAAAAAAACAACCAAAAAAAAAAAAAAACAAAAAAAACAAAAAACAACCAAAAAAAAAAAAAAAAAAAAAAAAAAAAAAAAAAAAAAAAAAACCTACTGGAACCAGTGGTCTTTTAATTTTCAACATCTAATGATTAGATTGAGGGATAAAAACTTTTGCTTCAGAGACTTAAATTGCTAAAATGATACAAGTATGGATGGTTTAAAGTAATGAAACTCAACTGTTCCAATCTCGGGCTTTATACTTTCCCTTTTTCAAAGTTAACAAAGATTTTTTTCCTCAATCTTGATAGTTGCTTCAAGCACTGAGAAATTTATGTCCCCGGATACCCACAGCAATACTTCGCTTTGCAGCCTTTGGCTGCTTGCATGTCCATTCTTTATATCATTTGAACCCCTCTATCCAAAATCCTGCCTACGCCCCAGGTGATATATCGGAATTAATCCTTAATTTGACGATCACTTTTTAAAATCTAATAATATCTACCATTTGATGATGTATCAGAATTAATCCTTAATTTCACAATCAGTTACTAAAATCTAACATTAATTTCTTACATTTAATGATGTAGGACCTAAGGAATTTTTGTTAGTTTTGGTTAGTGGCTGGCAGATTAAGTGGAAGAGTTCAGGTGAAATAACTGTTAGGAAATATTGTTAATTTGCTTTTGGTACGTGTCACAAGGTTGAAGTCAAAGAGAGTATGGGGATTGAGGCAACTAAAAGTTAGGAAATATTGTTGAATTTGGTACATGTTTGGCTGTTTAAGTGATTAAGTAAAAACACAGCGAATGTAAGTGTTCGGAAACAATCTTAGTTTTGGTTCGTATCGCACAGTTGAAGTGAAGCAACTGCCACATTGGGGAAAGCAACTGTTACGGTTTGGAAATATTTTCAACTTTGGAACATGTCTGACAGTCTGTTGGCCAGTTGTGAACTTCTGAGTTAACTTCAGGTTATCAGAACCTGAGGTTAACCAACAGTTAACTGAAAGGTTGGCCTGTACTCATGCACTTCCAAGTTAACCTCCAGTAACATTATGGCTTCTTTTTAAGTTTGCACCCAGGCATGGTTCACTCTTTTTTTTTTTTAATCATTTTGTGATCTTGTCATTTAAGTACAAAACACTTTCTGTTGGGTTTTTGCTGTAAATACATGCAACTAGAGGATTCAATGTATCATTAGTCATTGTTTATGGCCTATATATAGCGACAGCGCCAGGCTGGCCATACGACACACCAGTGCGTGATTTTCACAGGTTATGTGGGAAGAATCACGGATCACCATTTGACTCGCCTTCGTTTTATTGACCTGGTAGAAAGAGTTACAAGAAGTCCACACCTTCAACATAAAATCAACTAGGGCTCTGTCGGGAAGTACTTTTTAATACCCGGGTACCCACCAGACGGGTGTTAAAATACCCGGATACCCGCGGGTATTACCGTGACATTGGATCACATAATCTATTGACACATTAATCTGCTTTAGCATACTACTGGTAGACGAACCGCAATGTTTGAGCTGTCTTTTAAATATCTTAATTACAGTTGACTTATTCTCCGCTCTTTGTAAATAATCTGAAACCTGGGACTGGGAGCCTTGGTCCTGTGGGCTTCCATCAACCATGATGTCAGATAAAAAATATTCTACAAACGAAATGGGAGAGCCTCACTTTGGAATTTTAAAGATTCCCGCCTGCCGTGACGCATTACACGTGAAGGGCTGTTATTTATTTATTTATTTATTATATATTTATATATGTATTTATTCAGTTATTTATTCTGTTTATGTATCTGAAATACATATTTTGTATTTGATATATATATATATATATATGTATATATATATATATATATATATATACATGTTTGCATAAAATATATAATACCCGTCGATCCGGGTACCCGGGTACCCGACAGAGGCATTGAAGCCACCACTTTGAAATGTAAGACGATAAGGTCCTTTGCGACTTCCTTTTTGGTATTTTTTATGCGCCCACCGGGCGGCGGGGGCATATAGATTTGCCCTTGTCCGTCCATCCGACATTAAAATTGTCACATTTGTGTCGCGTATACCTTCAAAAGCATTTGAGGTACAACAATGAAACTTTGTGGAATGCTAATGGACGCAATGACAGGTGGGGGCATTCGTGTCCTTGGGACACTTTTTTTTATGCCAGGCGTCTTTCAGCAGGTTCATGCTTCGCTTGTTCACGTCACGCCGGGCATTTAACTGCTGTGTTAACGTGTACCAGTTTATATCCTTTTTCTCAATAATTCGTCCGTCATTTTTTTTAGTCTCCAGTACGTCTTAAAACGACTTCACCAGCTTCAGGATGGTTTGTTTTTCTTGGTGTGTGTGTGTGTGTGTGTGTGTGTGTGTGTGTGTAAAGTTAACTTGTAACTCTGGCCCAATGATGAACGCTTCTGCAAGACCAGTGACGCAAGTTACCACGCCTATGCATCCAAATTGAATTCTTCAATGAAAAACATCAGAACTGGGGCAGCAGGTCTCGTCCAGTAAACATGCACAATAAGTAATAAGAGAGAAACCCATTGTTTTTGAGAATGTGGAAAGGAAGAAGACTGGATTCAACCTGAGCTTGTGTAACTAGCACTTGACCGAACCCTGTGCAAGCCAAGTTGGATTGACCCAACCTGAAGTTAATATGCAGTTAACCTGCAGTTTAACAACCTCAGGTTGACCGTCTTAACCTTGAGTTAACCTTAAATTCTAAACTTGTTACCATAACAACCACGTTTTAAGGCCTTCAAACTCCGGATTCAAAGTTCAGATTCATGATGACAAGTTTAGAATTAAAATAATAATAGATAGTCTAGGGTGCGTCCGCTACAGTTATGCCGGGCCCGAGCGCAGCAAGAGCATTACTTGACGTGGACGCACCCTAGCCTATCCACTCTGGACTGACCATGTTCAAAATGGTACGTGGGTGACTCATAAGTTGTTCTCACCATATGATGCACTCTGAAATATTTGGATGTGAAAATAATGGTTTTGTTCACATTTTTGTTTTAAAAACTCACTGCACCTTCGAAACTTTCCGTTCATTTCCGAAACCCTCAAGGCGCGAAAGGTTTGTGACGTCACAAACACAACACCGCTGGCCGACAGGGAAGACTCCGACCATGCAAGCGAGCTATGGCTGTCAATTAAGTGTCACTTGGTTTAAACATATTTTATTCACACTTCATCAACAGGATTAGAGATACATGTAGAAATATTCATTTTCTACCCTGTTCCCGCCCAGGATGGGGCGGTGTGCTGCTGTTAATTGTAGCAATACATGTTCTACAGTTCATTAACATTCCCCCAGACACATGTAATTCCGGAGAGCGTGGTCGTGGACCCGTGCAGTCAAGATTTGCAGGGACAAGAGGCAAGGGCCTGGGAATAGATCTAACCTATGTCGCGAACACTTCGTGGAAAGTGACTTTTATTTGTCAAATATGACGATGTTTAGGGTAGGTTTTGCAAGAAAAGCTACTGCTGTTGCCAAATGCGGTCCCATAGGTGGAAAATGGAAGAATGCATGGAACTGGCCAAGTTAGGCATTAGTCATGAAACCAGGAACAGCGATTCATTTGTTTTTTCACAGTATTTACAAATTAATCTTCTGTATGATTCTGATTTCAAAGCTCATATTACATCAAAATATTGGTGTAATAGTTCTACGACTGTTACAATGTATCACATAATTATCAATCTAATGTCACAGTGACAACACTGGTCCGGGATGTCCTTGCAAAGAAACATTGTAACAAAACTTCAGCCACCATACTTAAGTCTGTTTAACTGTTTTGATTTAATTGATGGGAAAAATGGGCGGAAAACACGGACAAACAAGAACTGATCTTGTTCCATACCCAGGTCTAGAGTTGAACAGTCTAAAACAGATTGAGTTATCTGGCCACTGTATTGTGTATGTCCAACTACTGCTGTATATTGCGAGGTGGGTGGTTGGCTTTTCTTCTCTTTCAGTCATGTACCACTGTTTGTGACAGTCCACGGCCAGCTCCCAATAATCGGGTGCACAAAATTCCATCTCATTATTTCTTTGTCGTTAATATGGATCCAGAAAATAAGTCCGACACAGGAAAATATTAGCAAGTCCATTGTTATATAATGAATACAATCTGAAATAAAGGATATCATGATAAACACGTGTACTGATGGCCATGTATACGGAAACGTTAATTACTGCCTTCCAAGGGTCGCGGGGGTTACTGCCGGGTATGACCTAGAATTTGAAACACAACAAAACCTGGCCCATCCGGAGACAAATTCCAATGTATTGCATTCATGCTTGTTCTTGTTAAATGAAATATTGTAATTTTGTATAGGAAATATCTATTTTGCAACGAATTATCATTGCCCATACGGCAAGTTGGGATCGTCTGGCTGTACATGTACCACGGCTGCACTCGCTGCAGTAACATAACCTATTCAAAAGTCCCTGCCATGTTTGGTACACTACTGCCCTCTGGTGGCAGAAACCAGAATGAGGCTGGGATGGAAGCCAAATCAAATCCCCATTCACTTACATGTTAAATTTGCTAACTTTTGTAGGTCATATCTGTCATTTAAAAACACTTTTGGATACACACATTGTGTTATCCTGTTAGAACAACTCTAGGACTACAACAGTTAGGGAAAAAACAGGCCTTCAGTGTTTGATCCATTGTTGCAAAAGCTACTGCGATGTAGTCTGTTAATATGAAATAAGTTTTCATGGCAACATATTTTATATCATCTGATCACAAAACACAATCTGTTAAATTAATATTTTAGAATCAGTCTTTCATTTGGGTGTGTAATTTGTACTAACTGGGACATGAAAACAAATATAAAAAAATCATGGTCCAATACTCACGTTACATTGGAATTTTTTTTTTCTTTTTTAGTCTTGATTGGAAAAATAGGTTTGCACTGAGCAGTTTGCTCCATTAACAAGTCAACTGAGCTTTAGAATAAATATACCTGTGACAGCTAACTATACATCCTTAAAAACCCATGCTTTATTAAGCTGTTGCTGCTGGAAATGCCTGGAATGTATAGAGAGTCAACTCAGTTGTTCTGGCTTTGGTTTCAACGGTAATGGGTATCAAAATTGCAGTGAGATGTATATCAGCAGCAATTATGAAAAGTAAAAAACACTGAAGACCCTAATGTTGTAGTCCTAGAGTTTTCCTTCCAGAGTAACACAATGGTTATGGTCAAAAGTGTTTTTAATATGAGATAAGAGCTAGCAAAGTAAGCAAATTTAACATGTAAGGAAACTGAAAAAACAAAATCTTAGTTAGCATCTCTCGACATATCTAAAGCCTTCGACACGGTAAATCGGAACGTGGCATTCTTGAGACTGTGAAAGGTATCCAAGAGCAGAAGGCATGGTGCCTCATTAAAGGCTTGTATAGGCAAGTGAATGAGTTATTTTCGGCCCTTTTGAATCTCCTTGGTTTGAGGTAGCACATGGAGTAAAACAGGGATATATTTTGTCGCCAACCAAGGTTTGGGTGATATGCTTAAAAATAAGAAGCTTGGCATTCTTTTCAATATTACAAAACTTCCGTGCCCACTTTACGCAGATGACGTTGTAGTCATGGGTGACAATGAGAAAGAAATGGAGAAAATGTTGAACGTTTCATACGCATTTGAGCAGAAATGGGGTTATGTCCTTTACTTATGAATTCAAACAAATAAAAAATGATGGCCATTGGCAAGCGACATAATGCCGACAGAAAGTGGATGTTAGAAGATTTCCCCATATATGAGTGTAGGACCTCCAAATACCTCGATATACTATTTTCTCAATCTCTATTTTACCTATCTCATGTTGAAACGTTACCAAAATCCAAAGCATCCCGGTTAAGAGGCTACCTATGCAGTGTTCTGTCCGCTCATGAAAATGTTAACAGAGTCACATTTGGTAATACCATCTGGAAAAGTATCATTGTGCCTTATATTTCGCATAGATGAGCTGTATGGATTAACCCTTTCCCCCTTTAAACCCGCCAAAACCGGCTGGTGGTCAAATGTCGTCTGCTTCAGCGTTTTCAACTGATTTCAACAGCAATGGAAAAACAATTTGACTGAGAATTGAAGATGAGACCGGTCAAGACAACATGACCCAGGTCAACAGATTTCCTCGGTAAGGGTTGGGCACTAAGTGCCCAACCCATGCCGAGGAAAGCTGTTGACTCTGTCTTAATTCAAGGGGGAAAGGGTTAATAATACTGACAAAAGTAAAGCGCTGATAGTGTCTATACAATATAGAATGGCAAAGGCTATAAAAATGGGTGTACATCTACACCTGCTGTCACGGCAGTCTTGGGCGAATTTGAATGGTTATGTTATCGCTCAAATTTTTTTTAGACAGAACCAGAATAAAGTACCATCACAGGCTTAATTATAAAAGCAGACTGTGTAAACTTTTTTTTTATGAACTTTTAAGAACGTAATATGCAGGTGAGACAGAATCATCCTGGACTTACCTTCATGAAACTCGCCAAACTTTGATTAATGTTGGCGTGGACCGTGCGTTCACAAGTAACAATGATGGCTGGCTGCAGCCCTATATGAAACGTAGTTTAGAAAGTTACAAGCTGGAATTTTTCCAAGATATAGATGATAAGATATCCTAACACTGGCTGCGTCTAATGAAAGGTCCCACTTTTGGCATTAAGTACCTTTACGATGTTGGAAATTTCAATGGAGTCTGGTTAAAATTTTTGGCCAGGCTCGGTTGTCTGGGATTAAATGAAGACCGTGCTAGATGGGGTATAGCTAGTGAAACATGTGGCTCACGCAAGCAAGGAAATGAAGATCTTCCCCATTTTATGTTTGTGTGTGGCAAACTAAACCACATAAGAACAAAATATGTGTTTATGTTGGAAAATACACTGAAGGCTGAAGGTATGGAACACGTCTGGTACAAGCATATGGGTTCGTCTCAGGCAACAAAACTCTGTTTTCTTCTTGGCGAAGGAGCCTATTCTTATGGTGATAATGTTTGGTCCCTGTTTGACCTGATTTGCAAAAAGTACCATACTCAAGCATGGTGTTACAGGTAGGAGTCACTTGATGATCCATCAGATCCGACCTGATTCGTAGTTTCTTTGCAAATTGGCGTTTTGACTGTATGTGTTTGCGTCTAATATCTTGTTATTCATAAATACATTTTGACGCATCGCGGGTCATACCCTGCCTGGTGTGCCCCCCATGTAAAGGGGTAGTATCAGAAATAAATCATTATTATTATTATTATTATTATTATTATTATTATTATTATTATTATTATTATTATTATTATTATTATTATTATTATTATTATTATTATTATTATTATTATTATTATTGAAAAATTGTTAGTTTCTAAAGCCATAAACTTCGTGCTTGTGTAAGCAGTATTCTGGCTAAACATTGCAATTTGAACACGCTTCCTTTTGGTGATATCTTGCATACAAAGGTAGTGATAACTTCTTTGTTACATGGTAGCTGGGTTGAAAAAAGGATCACAACAGTGTGAGAATCACAAAACTAACGAGATCATTGCAATATGGCATTGGCAAAGTGGTCATGCAAATCAAGGCTAACGTAGCACACATAGGTGACTTCGGATGGATTCCACTGTTGGACGGAGTATTAAATATTTCCATTATTTGAAACAGAGGGCAGAAAGAATTAGACTATGTAGCCAAGTGTTTTTTCCCGAATGTATCACAGGTATAACGCCTTCACGCAAACCACATGAACTATTCGCGACCAGCTGAAACTCCATGTCTCATGTTGTACCGGCCGCCGCAACACCAGTCATTCAAGACTGTGGGGGTCAAAATTGAACTGAAAGATCCTAAAGACAAAAGCGTATTTTAATTACTGACCACTATTAAGAGTATCTCTCTTAAATTTCTACTAAGCGCCTCTTACCAACAAGCAACGCAGCAACGACATAAGCTTCAGAATGTTGAAGGATGTCGTACATGGAAGAAAAAGAAAGACAGAATACTGCGTGGCCATTTTTTTTCAGAAAATATGTGGTCGTACATGGAAGAAAAAGAAAGACAGAATACTGCGTGGCCATTTTATCTGGAAATATGTGGTCGTCCATGGAAGAAAAAGAAAGACAGAATACTACGTGGCCATTTTTTCTCAGGAAATATGTGGAGCTGGTATGGACTGGGCAATGTACAATAATAATAAAGATTGGCTAAACACTTGTTTTCCATTTAGGTCTGATTTGTAAACCTCTGACTTTTTCCATAAAATTGACGGTAAAACCATCACTCTACTTGTATGCTTCGCTGTTTTCTTTAAACGACAAGTCTTCGCTGAAGAGTATGTGTACAATTAGGAGGATTTCAAAGGAGCGAAGTGTAAGTTTGAAGCTTGGACTGTTTTCTAAGTTTGAATACAGATCGACAGCGCTGTGGTTTGAATGATGGAAAGAGCAACTTTTGTCACTCAGAAGGATAACATTATCATATATTTTTTCACTCGCTCTTTTTATGAGCTTTATAGGAAATTTGTTTGTCATCATTTTGAACAGAATTTACAAAACCATGGTTTAATCTATGTTTGGCAAAATTTTATATAATCAATATTGTTGACTAAATTAGATTATTTTCTTGGAGACATTGCCCATGCTGGGTCATGGCCAAGAAGGTTTTTTGGATTTTCGACACCATTGGTCGCAATTTCCCATCAGATAGTCTCGATACAAGATCTGCTGCCGTTGCTGATACGGCAGTTACGCACAGACCTAAATAGAGATCTTCACATTACCTGACGAATGTTTGTATATATGTGTATAAAGTTCTCTGGAGTGACTTAACCTTGTTTATCTTAAATGGATGGGTCTTCTCTATTGCCTGGATGTGAGGCGTTCTCCCTGTAAATGGGACATATCCTGACTGAATGATTGAATGAATGAATAGGTAAGGCTAAGAAAAGAAGGTTCAAGAACTGCCTAAAAGAGGGCACTGCAGTCAGTGGAGGGCTAGAGTCGTGTATTCCCATTATTTTACATTGTAATTTGCAACTGAATAACTTGAAAACTAGTGCACATAGAAACACCAAATTTCAGACAGTAAATTTAAATGCATAACTTATAACCACAGCTACGAAAGTGACTGGTTTACTTGAGGTTGCTTTAACATGCAAATTAATGGGAATACACAGCTCCAGCCCTCCAAATGTTTGTGTAGTCTGTTGTGTATTGGGGCGAATACATCCCTTAAGAGCTAATTCTGATCTTTCCTATTAGTGAATAAAGAATGAACACATAAATATGCTATAGTCCATTCTAACTGGCAAGTTACATCTGTTTGAAGATTCATCCCTTGATTACCTGCCTACATGTTTAATAACGCACGATACAATGGCCCAAGTTACTCTCAACTCATTGGCGTATTTGAACTCGCTTTCATTCAATGCTGTTAAAATACCACGCATAACCGCGAAAGTTGATGCCCTCGCTGTAACGTGGTAGTTATCAGGTAAAACAGCCAATAAATCATGATTAATATTACCATTGTCACTGCGTTTAATCCTCTGCTATTTACCATACATAGTTTTCTGGCGTAGCACATCGGGGATACCAACATACCACTGGCACTAGAACAGGGCGAAAGAGGTTTTTGTGTACCACCCTCAGTTTATTCATCTGTCCAGCCTTGACGTTGACCAAAGTTGTAACAGTACACACTTGTGCAAAATGACAAGAAAAATAGTCGAGATTAACGCACTATCATGCTTCTTAGGCAATACTGGCTCGTTATGTGTCGTGATATATCACCGTTGTCCGAAACTGTGGACTGCATCACCATACTAAGTAGTCTGTACGGTAATATGTGATTTGACATACGCAAATTTTCTGTCACCCAGTGAGACGTGAGGAACATTTGTCAATCGCAGTTTGGAACATTCGAAATACAGAAGTACAGATTTTTTCCGCATTAAACAAAATATATTCACTTGCATAATAGCAAGTTCAATAACCATTACAGCCATCTACTTAAATTTCAAGAATTTCTCAACCTGGATAACTTTTTATTCGGTTGATCCGAGATATTCCGCACTAATCACACGCCAGTGATGCTGCACTTTGAATGTTTCCCCGCATATATTGGTAACAGCGCGAAGCGATATCAGTTAAAACAATAATGCAACACAGAGCCTTTGGGAAGTTTTGGATATGCACGTGCTTTGTGGGTCTATGTTGAATAGAGATGACCTTCCCAAAAAGGTTTGGCTGTATAACACCCAGTGCATAATTGAATACACACGGACTGAACCTAAATTCCCAAATTGCCATGGGCTTCATGTCTCTTGAGCAAAAGGGACGTAAGACTGAGTGAATTCGACTATTTCTTGTCCATGTCTTAGAGGCTTCGTGAGTGCGTGCCTAATGACAATGGTGCCCCTGTTTTGAAAGGACAGATTTCCTAACAAATTATCATTATTCTATGGGCCTTATAATTAATCTCTCTCTTTAGCCCTACACACACACACACACACACACACACACATACACACACACACACACACACACACACATTTGGTATACACCACTATACGAGCAAGACGGATATGGTGTGGGCACTCGTACTCCAGAAAAAAAAACGGAGTGTGTGCTGTCCAGTTCTGAGTTATTGCTGAGATTTGGTCACCATATTCGAAATGTTGCAATTAAAATACGTTTACGACTTTGTGCGACAGGTTGCTTGTTGGAAAGGCTTGGTTGGGCTTTGACACTGCCCCCTTTGATGGCTGTGGAAAATGGAAAGTTTGCTGGCAAGAGAGAAATACACTTTTTTTATAATGTCTTTGATACAACTTTTCATCGTAAAATGAAGGTAAATTCATTATCTGATCACCTTCAGCCAATGGATTCTGAAATTTTTAGACATTGTAATGATTTACCTGAGCTCCTGTTTTCTGAAAAGGAATGGACATTATTTCGATCATAATCCGATAAGTTGGATACCTTTGTGCCTTGTTTTGGACTGAACTGTTCCTGTCACGTCAAAACTGCAGTTCCCCACTTTCCCGACAGATGGCATGGGTCTCCTGTGCGTCTTTTGTGGATTCAGATGGTGCGGCTGTGATACTGTGATGTTTATGGCTGGGTGCCAAGCCAGACATATTGTTTTCCTCACGTTCCATGGCACCCAAATTTGTCCGGCGTTTTTCTACAACACTATTATTCTCAAAACCACCAAACTTGCCATGGTGACTGACCTACCAATGAAATTTTGCCATTTGGTTTGGGATAGTCATGATCTTTAGAAATTTTGCAAATGAGGGGCAATTAAAATTTTAAAAGCTCCATATCTTCCAAACTATTGCAGAGAGACACAAAGTTTTAACTGACACATGTATGTAGATTTGAGACAACTGGCAAATCCAATAGCATGCAAACAAAAGTTGGTGAATTTTTATGTATGCTAAATTCACTGAATTTCCCAACAATGAGGAAGTATCCAGGGCTTCTACTGCTGCATAGACCTTCGTGATGGTAGGAAACCATTTTGCATTCTTAATAAATGAGCTTGAACCTAGCCATGCATGCTGGGTGTATGATTTGGAAGGTTGGGGTCTTGTAGCAATTTGAGGGGGGGGGGGAGGGCACTCCCAACAACTGTGTAATGAGGTTCTCAATAAAATACAGAGAATCTCTTTCTGTTCATGCAGGAAGAGATCTCCATGCTGCCATATGTACCAGGCAGGCTATAGTTCCTACTAGTGCTGGTCAGGGCAGTCAGTGCACCATGACTGACACTGGTGTCCAAGCTGGTCTGTTTTTGTTTGGGGATATCAGTCTGCTGGGCTTATCAGTCCCAAGAGGCACAGGCAACTGGACTTCTAGTCAGAATAAACCTGAACGCACCCTCTGTTAAAAATAGACTGCTTGGCCAGACCCATCAAAGTATGTGTCTTCCAGTCCTCAATGATTTTTTTCACAACTTTATAAATTTTGAAACAGAGCGTGGATCTGTGTCATGTCAGTGGACACTTTCATGTCTTTGTTTTCTTGTAACCAGTGAGATGCGGCCTGTTCTTCATAACCAATACTGAGACCATATAGTGCTTGTCCTGGTTGACAGGTATATGTACATGTAGTTTCTGGACAGCTTCTGTCAAAATTTGTTTATGTAATATAGGAAGAAAGACAGTTTTGTACTGCATGTATACACCTCCCCTTGAATTGTAATATGTATACACTATACATGTATACGTGCAAGTATGATGATGTACATGTACATGCACATATACCCATCCATACTGCCCAGAGGGGCTGACCCTCTCAGGAGTGGGCACTTTTCTCTGGTCCCAGGGGTGAATTTTCTCTGGTCCCAAGGGTACCCACTGTAGAGAGGTTTCACTGTATAACTAAACACTGGGATTGCTTGTTTGTTTGTTCCTTTCTTTCTTTGAAACATTTCAAAGTTGAATATCTCCAAAACTATTTTACATAAACCTACCATTCCAACTTCAATTTATAGGTTTGTGGCAAAGCCGCATCCAATGAGCCATGAACTAAAGTTGTAGGATTTTAGTTTATGCAAATTAGGTGAACATGCAAAATGTAAATCTTGAATAGCTTCAAAACTATTATAAATATACGTACCATTCCTACTTCAATTTATGGGTTTGTAGCAAAGCTCCATCCAATGAACCATAAACCAAATTTGTAGGCTTTCATTTTATGCCAATTAGGCAGGTACACAGAATTAAAATGTTGAATAGCTTCAAAACTATTAGAGATAGTAGTTTCATTCAAACCTCATTGTGTAAGTTTGGGACATGGCCACATCCAATGAACCAAGAACCAAAGTTGTAGCATTTCATTTTACAAAAATTGGGCGAATACACGAAATATAGATTATATTGACAATGGAGAAGTGTACAATTTCAAATTGTCCTCATTTTGAAAGCACCCAGACAGACTTGCTGTGAAGCAAATCTACTTCTCTAGTTTCTTTATTTGTTACAATGCTCCATAACTCCCGTTATTACCATTGACATTGCCCATGTATTTGTGGGATTTATTGCTAATTGTCTGGTGTCTTTTTTCTGTATGTCCATGCTGTGTGTTCATATTTATTGAACGTTTGAGAAACAAAAAATGCTACAAAAGTGTACCTATTGACACTACTGCTACACGTGTACGTGTGCATGGCCACTGTCACCTGGGCTGCCAATCTGTTCAAGATCAGATCTGACAAAGGTTTGCGTGTATTTTTGTGGGTATAGTCAGGGATATCCCTGATATTTTATGCACTCAAGGTAAAAACTTTCCTGGTCTTTAATAAACGTCTCACACACACACACACACACACACACACACACACACACACACACACACACACACACACACACACACACACACTGCCAAATTGCCAATCGGGGTAACATGGACTCAGTGCAACAATATTAAAATGAATGGGGCCCTACACACACACACACACACACACACACACACACACACACACACACACACACACACACACACACACTGCCAAATTGCCAATCGGGGTAAGATGGACTCAGTGCAACAATATTAAAATGAATGGGGCCCTACTTTGGTCATCTGAGGATTACGCTTGTATTTACGTAGTCAATGCACAGGCAAAGCAGAAAAGAGCTGCTTTAAGCAAACCTGTCTTTGTGTCTGCAAAGGGATATTGTTGCCTTGCACATTCAAATTCAAAATGGGAAAAGTTACATGAAAGAAAACATAAACATGAAATTTAAGAAAAAAAACTTTAGCAAGATAAGGCTCTTGGCATGAAAAAATCTGCAGGAAAAAAAGTAAATGCCAGACAGAAAGAATGAATGCTTGATAAAACAGAATGTCAAATGTCAGCAAACAAACAAGATTTGGTCACCTGGTGAGAAACTGGAGCTAGTTCTGACGCACTTTTTGTTGTAACTTTCATTCATTAATGGGTCACTGTTGAGACTACTGCATGGCCTGGTGACGAAGTTGTCACCATATATGGTAGCATAAAAGTGTTACATCTGACATGAGTGTAAACAACATATACTACTAAAGTACATATACACGTAATTTACTAGTGAAGACACATAATGCCCTGTTGTATTTCTTGTTTATCACAAATGCATATATGCCTACATGTACAGGTCTGTCATTGTAGCCCCTGATTTACATATTTTTAAATTCATGATAGGGCCACACACTGTTCAGTTTTTTCAGCTCCAGTGGCATCTGAGAGCTTTGATGTGGACAAAATTGACGATAGACAACTTTGGATGTGAAGTCATAATGGCACATCTACACATAATTGTTTTAAAGATATTCAACATTTTAATTTTTGAAGTCCTCCATATAGGTATAAATTTAAATCCCACAACTTTTGCTTGCCGTTCATTGGATGCGCCAACAGCACAAACAAAAAAAGAGGTT
>OZ026623.1:55068098-55110598 GCA_964020975.1 Hermodice carunculata | reverse complement strand
AATAACAGAACAGCAAAATCAAAATTAAACTACTGGAGCTACTTGGAAGAGGTAAGCGATGACAGATGGTGCAGGAAAGTGTACTTGGAGTCTGTTAAGAAGCAAACAAAATGGGTCAGAGACACAAATAATATAGCAGAAAAAAATTTGACTTGAAAGGACCTGATGAGATTGAAGACTGGGAAGTATATGTTTAGAAAACAGTATTACAAGGATGGATAGATGATTGGAATCGGGGAGTTTGAGAAATAAAGTACATTAAAGGCATATAGAGAATGGAAAAAACAAAAAGTACATGTTTGAATAATAGTAAAGGGTATAAACTGTTAATTCAATGTAGGGCTGGTGTATTTAAGCTTGAAAAAGACAACAATAATGGACAACAGGCAGTGCCGGTAAATGTAAAGTACGAACACGGGGGTGGGTGGGTGGGTGATAAAAATATATATCACTGCCTTTTTTGGTGTGAAGGGTATAACGTTAGAAGGGACATTATTTTTAGAAAATGGTAGCACGAAGACCAAAATTGTAAAAGTCTGGAACAGATTGGGAGCTGTGGGGAAGACGAAAGGGTTGCATGGTTATGGGGAATGAAAGATGATCTTCCGGGAAGTATAAGAGGAATCAAATCTGTGCAGGACTACCTGGTAGGATGCTGGGGAAAAAGAAAAGAGTGTCAGGAAGTAGGACAGAACACAATGCAGTAAAATGAAAGAATGGGGGAATGGAGGGGAAGGGTGGTAGCCCTTTTAAGGGCTCCCTTGAATGATTGTTTGTCTGTAGACTGTTCGTCAGTGCGGGAACATTACAAGGGAAATGCTGAGCCTTAGAGGCGAGAACATGAGGGATAGGAACTAAGGAATTTTGATTTTTACCTTTTCTTTTTGAGGTCTCCAGTGAGACAGGTCGACTGCAGAAATATTGTTATTCTTAGGTTTGAAAATTGAGATTTGACCATAACCAAGACACTATATAAATTTAAATTTGTCTCATCTTGATAGGTTTACAAAATTAGTGTGATATTGTTTTAATTGGTTGAATAACCGAGACCTGAGTTCTGAATGTAAATTACAGTCCAGTGTATAATGAATCTCATCTTCTACATTATCAGTATTACATAATTTACAGGTTCGTAGTTCTACTGGCAACTTTGGCCTAGCATATCGCCCTACTTCAATCTCCAAAGTGTGGGCGCTAACTCTTAATTTACTTAAATTCTTCCGTTTGTTTTTATAGGCTTGGTTTGCCGAAGGTAGTTTTCCATTTTAAAGTCATTTTTAAACGTAAAATAGGAACGTAGCTTCTGCAAATTATCAGTTCTCTTGATTTGCTCTGACAACTTAGATCCATAGATTTCCAGACGCCTTTAATTTTTTTGACAAGATATGGCATTGTACCTCCCATACTGCTCCGTGTCTCTTGCATACCAGTGAGATTAAATATATCTCTTAGACCACTTAACCAACAATTCTTACCTGTCCTGCATAATTCATAATTTTCTAAAAGATATTTAAACTTCAAAGTAAGAGGGTTACTCAGCTGTAAATTTAGCCAGTACTTTACAGCACCACATACCAACCGAATGAAAAGTGGGAAGCTTCCATTTGGATATCCAGGAAGTATTTAAAAATTTGTTGTGGATATTTTCCAATAAAGCTTGCTCCCGGCAGCTGGCTGCTGAAGTTGTTTTCGTTTAACGTAGTAAGTATAAACAGACTCCATACCTCACTGCGGTAAGAAAGAACTTTGTATATTATAGTGAATTAAATAGTTTTGTTGCGAGGTTAACATTATTATTAAGAGGAAATCGCCTTAACTTAAATAGAGCTTTACTTGCTTGCTACATTATTTATGTAGTAGTTGTGAATAACGCAGATGCACAGAATTCAATGCCAAAGTAGCTATATTTTTCTGCAGCATATATGATATCTGTCCCGCAATGGAATGTACATGTTTCATTTTCCTTCTTCCTTTTTTAAAAAATAATAACTTTTGTTTTGGAGATATTGACCTTTAATTTCCAAGTATTACAGTATTCATCCAGTTTTTGTAAAGAATTTTGAAGGCCTTTTTCAGATTCCGAGATGAGCAAGCTCATCTGATCATGAAGCGTGACTGGGCCACAATTTGCATAAAAAAATATCAGGGAGGTCAAAAATAAAGGCAATGAACAGAAGTGGGCTAGCTGCACACCCCTGTTTCACCCCAAAATTGCAGGAAAATTGATAATGAGAACCCATGGTCTGATTTAAAGCATTGTATAACATTTGAGGCAAGCAGACCAAGAAAATTTCCACCAACATCCATAGTTAATAATTTGTACAACAGTGCTTGGTCAAAACTTAGTCGAAAGCACAACGGAAATCAATGAAACAAGTGTAATTTTTTTCCCTTTATGCTGATTTATATAAGTCGTTTAAAGTTTTCAAAGTTAAGATGTGGGCATCACCCTTTTTTGTACAGGTGTAAAAATGTTTCCCCTCCAACAAACTGGGAAGTTACCACTTGGGAGCATTCTATCGAACAACATAGTACACAAGGGACCAAAACATCAGCACTACTTTTGAACATTTGGTACAGTAAACCATTAATTCCTGGCGCTCTCTCACGTTTAAAATTCCTTTTTTTTTTTCCTGTTTTATTTTATCAATAGTAAATCTCAAATTCAACTCCTTGAATATTTTGTCTGTGTATTCGTTTATAAGATCATCAAAACCATTATTCTAACAGTTGAGTTATTAAACATCTTTGGGAAGTGATTGATCCAAGTATCAGTGCTGATAGAATTATCTTATTTAACCTTACTGTGGTTACTAATTTGGTCACACAAGTTCCAAAAAGATGTAGGATCACGTTCTTCTAAATTTTCTAACTGTTTTATTATATTATTCTCAAAAGATCGTTTTTCCCTGTTCAGTAACTTCTTATAAAGCTTCCTTTTTTGCCTGTGTGAGTAGAGAAGCGAACTATTGAACGCTTGTTCCTGTAAAACACCTGACAGCTTCTACAAATCCTTGTATACCACACGACAGTCAGCATCATATCATTTTTTTCTCGTTTTTGCGTTTTCGACTTTTTACTTTAGCACCAATTGTCACATTTTTTATCTTAGGACAATGTGCCGTTTTGTCAATAGATCAGTAAAACTGGTTACCAGGTTGTTAATATCCGAGACAGGGTTTTCTCTTTGAGAAGTAGTATTCTACTGATAGATTCTGGGGATAACAATGCATCTTTGAATCGCTTATCGTCACCAGACAGCCAAATAAAATGGTTATCTGGAATGACCTATGTCCTCATGAATCACATATTCAAACTGTCTTGTAACCCCACAGGCTGATATTATATAGTGTATAGAGGCTGTAGTCACGTGATGTACAGGAAAATTGGAGAAATTGGGCAGAAGCGTTTGGGTAGCTCCCATGTAGTCGATGACCCTCGCAGCACCCTTATGACTCAAACATGTCTAATATCCTAGACTATCACCTTAATGTCTTCCATTTAGAATGCAAAGGCCCGAAGATCTGCATAAATTTAGAAGCTTTTTTCATGTACATCAGGCTTAGATTTGTCCATGTTTTTGCGGACTGGACCCATATCTAATATATAGTCCGGCAAAGGCATATTTTTACCACAGTCATTAAATAAAATCTGGCTCTTCAGCTGTGCGAGCATTCATGTCTCCACAAAACATATATATTCCAAGCCAAGAGTAGTTGGTTATATCATGGTCTAGAATTATTAATATGTCAGCTTGTGTCTGGGGGTGAAAATTGAGGTATGTGGACTAATATACACAAAAGCAAGATGAACATCTTGCAGCATGTTAAAGAAGGACTCTCTCAACTGTAAACAGGTTATTTATGAGCAGGTGGGGTATTATGTTTATTTCTGGTTTAAGTTCATTTTTAATGCCTGTGACAATTCTCCCCAAGTGTTTTCTTGCTTTGTGACCTTTTTGACGTGAGTTTACGTGTAGGGCCTATATAATAGCCATCAAGTGCAAGATCCTCCGATTACCACGCTAGCTGAGATTACAATAAACCAACAATGTCAAATTTGGTTATTTCTTCAACTACATGGTCATGTTGAAATCTAGAAAATCTCTGACCTCTGACCCTGCAGAATAGACCGTCAATATTCCAGCGTGTTACTTGTATGCTGTTCAAATAAGGCATGATCAATAAACACTTTCCAGATACAATACAACTAAATAAATAACACACAGGATTTTTTTTTTTTTTTTTTTGTAAAAAAAAAAAAAAAAGCTTAATTTACTGAAACAGAAAATAAGCTAAATTCACTGAAACTAAAAGGTTTCTTGTGGGACATAGTAATGATAGATATGCATTGCAGTAATAATAGATATGTATTGAGGGCAACATGTGAAAAATATTCCCGTCAGAACACATTACAGATTGAATGGCACATTAGTTTTCTCACATGTAAATCTGTACTAAGTCATTTATGTAAGCTGTCTTGTACCATTGTTACAAGAATATCAAATAATATGGACTGCACTAAGTATATGAAACATTAAGTGCTCTTGCATGCATGTCTAAGTCTGTAGCACATTGTGAGTTGTTCAGTGAGTGCCAATGGTGTTTTTGCACAATCATATCACTCATGCACGAGCACGTAAAATTTCACTGAGCCCGAACGAAAAGCAGCAAATCTGAATCGGATCCTGGAATAAAAATATAAATGTAATCACAATTATTGTTGGTTATTTTTTTTCAAAAAAAAAGGGGGGGGAGCAAAAGTTAAGATCTTGGACTTGCAGACAGGTTTCTGACTTTGAGTGGCGAGCTAGTCTGAATGACCTTATGCAAACATGCGCATAGACAAGTTTGCAGAACTGAAATACGTATGATTCTTGAAGCTTGTTTGGAAACCTTCGCTGACGCAGGGGCACCGTATGACTTGACTATCGTGGTTTGAAAGTGCGTATTATGTGTAGGTTTTGACGTGGCCTGACTAAAAGGCCAGGGGGTCGGAGAGCTGTCTTCAGGTCGATGCTAAGTGTTTGGCACAACTGACAAAATAAAGTTGTTGATCGATGACCTGTCTTCTTCATTTTATACAGTTTAAACATCTGTGGTTACTTGCCCCAATATTGAAAAACACACACACACACACACACACACACACACACACACACACACACACACACACACTTTTATTTGTCTCATCTGTAACTAAAATTGAGATATTTGCAGGACTCCCCATGTATAGAGTTCGGAAAGATGAACTCAGTGACGACTGTTTTGCCTCGCTTTGTGCTTAGGAGTGCCAATGAAACGAATGAGATGTCTTCTGTATAAAATCGTAAGTGTGTGATGATCTGAAACACGTTAATAATAAAAATATAGGACAATGTCATCTGAAGGTGAAAAAACAAGATTTTAAAGTTTATTCATAACAGTTTTTACCTTATGTTTGAACTATATCGATGTAGACCTTTGGGAAAGTCAGTTAAGTGTACATATAATAAGAACTCACAATATTGTGATCTAAAAAGAAAAGAGAGAAATATTCGTTACACCGGTATTTCTACGTTCGACAGACGTCATCTTCAAGCTGAAGAACAGGTGATCGCTTTAAGTCTTCAAAGTAGTTTGAGAAAAAAGATGAAGTGTTTTCTGACATTAGTATCTTCTAGTACTAGTTAAGACAGATAACTTGCCTAGAGCTCATTAACACAGATAACTTGGCTAGAGCTCATTAACACAGATAACTTGCCTAGAGCTCATTAACACAGATAACTTGGCTAGAAGTCATTAACACAGATAACTTGCCTAGCGCCTATTAACACAGATAACTTGCCTGGAGCCTATTAACGCAGATAACTTGCCTAGAGCCTATTAACACAGATAACTTGCCTAGAGCCTATTAACACAGATAACTTGGCTAGAGCTCATTCACGTGTCCCTGCCATGTGGAGGTTCTGCTTGAGTCGACGTTGAGCTTATTTATTTTATCTTATCTCGATACGGCATTTGAAAGGAAAACATGTACATACGTACACATACGCACAAAAAAGCAAAAAAAAATGCGTGGAGTAACATGAGTAAATACATTTTGACCATTCTTTCGGAACCATAATCTCAATGAACTTATGTACGAAATGCCTCCCTTCCCATGCATGGCCCATTGTGCCAGGCACACCCCCTTTTATTGTACCTTTATTGTGTGGTTGCGATATCTGTATGGCGTCGGATAAGGCCGTAACTGGTTTTCCTTGTTTACAATGGCAATTTAATTCACAAAATACAGGGGTGATTATATGCAATAAAACCAGATTGGTCTCCCTGACGTCAGTATCAAGACTTTCAGCAAACTGACAACTTGGGCCTGTTTATTCTCCTGACCATATACATGTAATATATTACTCACATTTGTGTATAATCCAAACCATATCTTATGATATTTTGTTTTATATTTCTTGCATGTTGTAATAAGTTTTCGTTATTTGAAGTAATTTAATGAAAGGAGTTTTTCATTAATTTATATTTCATTTTGATAATTTTATTATGGTTGTTGACATATGTTGGTGCATGGAGGACCCCTGCGGTGTAACTAATGTCCTAGAAAGGAAGTCCTGCTAAAATACAGCGTTTTCTCCACATTATAAGCTCAAAGGTAGCCCACTTTTTATCTTTTCTTCACCACCTTTCACACTTTTACCACTTGTCTCCTTTTTCATTAAAAAGTATGTTATTTTAGTAATATTTATGCAACATGTGGTCATTATCTGTCCTGGAACAAAAATTTTTGGTTGCCATCAAGTTCACCACCTTTCTCCTCTCCAAAACTGGGGGAATCCCTGAAATATATTCAAATATTCAAAACACCTTCTTGTATTTCCATTTATCATACATCACAAAATGCATGTGTTGCATTTAATAAAACGGCTGAAAGATCACTCAGGTATGTCCTCATACACTAAGTAAACAGTGTTCAGTCTAGGCAGGCATTTCCCACTAAGCAGTACCCGCGAATAGGACATTCAAATGTTTTTTTTTCTTTGTCATCGCTTAAGAAAGTAATGAATACCCAGATGCACAGCCACACCCTCAGACGCAGATGGAGCCACTCTGGTTTTTTTAAAAAGGGATTTTCAATTTTGAAAATTGTCTCGACCTTCTCAATATAAGGTGTTTTTTGCAATTGAAACAGTTTCATTCATGGTACATACTAATGGTTGTGCCTTGACCTGTGTAACTTAAGTCAAGCTTACTTCCACCCGCTCTACCCATTGATCCCTTGCTTCTTGTCAGCCAAAAGTACATTAAAACCTTCACTGCATTTTGTTAAAAATATGGCAAAAAACTTAGGTTTAACTATATTTACATTCTTAGTTTGATGTCAATCATAAACATTGAAAATGTATGTAAATATCTAAATGCTCTAGTTGGAATTCGAACATGCACAGAACCTCTTCAGGTCGGGTTTATAAGAGCGTTGATGGAATAGGGAAAGATAAATTTTAATGGTCCCCAATTTTTTATACATTGTCTACATGCACACATAAAATATTAAGAAAACGATAGCGGAATGATCCAAAGACCCATTTTTTCAACCCATTTACCGGTCAGTCGGATATTTTAAATACCAGAGTGCCAAGGGTAATGACTAGCAGGAAGTGTTTCTGGACGAAGAGATACAAAAACAAAGGGTAAAACTCGCCATATCGTATAATCTACATGTATTAGAACCATATTAAGTACAACTTATGAACCGGAAAACACCAAAATGCACGCTTAATTAAAACAAATGCAACCGTGTCCCACCCACTGTTAAAAACAACATGAAAAGCCCACACAGTCTTCATGATGTAAAGTTTAGCATGATACAGATTTGCATGACTGAATGAGTTGCTATATGGAATGGGGGGGGGGGGGGGGCATGCATTTTAAGATCACGCAAAACATTAGGGCTGGTAGCTTGGTAACTGTGACAATCAGCCGACATGACAAAGGCATACTGATATGAGAAAACAAGGTGTTACTTACATCAGTGTGAATAAACACTTATTCCGAACATATACCAACTCCTATTCATATCAAGTTCAGTATATGTTTGGTGTACTTGACTATGACATTTTTAACAATTAATTTCACCCAGATGGCCTGTTTAGCAAGAACAACAGATTTGGTCACGTTTGATACAGGGATTTGCCTGAACATCCGGGTTCTTCCTTCTTGAATGATACGGACCAAGCACACTGCAGTTAATATGAATATCCTCAATCCAGAGCAAGTTGTGTCTAAAATAAGTCCTATATGTTCCGGCATATATACCTCAATTTGGCACTGTTGTAAATTGTCGACTGGGGTACCCGCCAAATGCCCAGATACCGAAGAATACCCTACAACTCTTGTTTCTTATGATAAGGCGATCGCATGGGGGCCCCATTGGAACTCTTATAAGGGCTACCTGCATTCACTTTCCTCCCTGTACTCTGGAATTCTAATTTTACCTGTTGCCTTCTAACTCTATAAATTTCATTCCTTTTCTCCCAGCATCCTACCAGGTAATCCTGTGCGCTTTCAGTACCTTTCCTGCCTCCGAGAAAGCCACCTTTCAAACCTAAAACCCATGCTACACCTTCCTCTTCCTCTAAACACCGAACTTCTTCTAAACCCATGTAATTGTAATCTTTCCTGTGCCCCTTTCTGACAAAATTCTTCCCTTATCTTTCTTTATGGATCGCACCACAACAGCCAATGATCCACAGTCTCATCTACCTCTTGCTTACACATCTTACACTTTCCATTACTACCTGTTGTCCACTTCTTTTTTCTCTTTTCCAGATTGATTACTCCTGCCCTACTTTGAAAAAGAAGCTTGATCCCTTCCGTCCATCCCAACACACACTTTTCTTTGGCTTTTCAATGTCTTGTATGCTTTCAATGTACTTTTTTACCTGACTCTTTCCAGTCCTCTTTCCAACCCTCTGTAACATTCTTACCTATATATACACTTTCCAACCATGTGCAACATCATATCCTTTTAATACATATCTCTCTGCTAACTTGTCTATGTCTTTGACGCATCTTGTTTTTTCCTTGACTGCCTCATTGTGAGCCTTCCTGCACCACCTGGTTTCTCTTACTGCTTGTAAATACCCCCCCCCCCGTACCTTAACTTTGCTTTGGCGATCCTGTCTGTGATTTTATTCCATCCTAACTCTCCTAGGACTGCTTCTGTTGTTGTACATGGTGTTGCTCCCAGTATCAATTTCCCCATCTCATTCTGTGCTCTCTCCATTCCCTAGATGCCTGCTTCACTTACTGAAATCGCATCTAAGCCATATATCATTCCTGGTATAATTGCAACTCTATTCCATAATACTCTTGCTGTGTACGCTCTTTTGAAACTGTTCCGGGCCGTAGCTTTTATCATTCCCTTCGTACGATTCACTTTCTGTCTAATCTTCTCCAACTGATACCTATGCCTTTACCCCTTGCTTTTATCTTAATGCCTAGGTATTCATACTCGTCGACCTCCCGAATTTCGATCAACTGAGCTCTACCTTCTGGAATTTGGAAATATTCAATTCTCCATTTTTATTCCCATCTGGTTTCTTCCCAAGAGTCATGACTTTCCTCTTATCCTTAGTGCATTCCAACCTCCATTTAGTCCCATACCCCCCCCCCCCCCCCCAGCATAGCTTGTATATATACAAAAAGCAACAGAAAATAAGCATCAAAATAACGCATAATTTATTAAACAAAGATGAGAGTGCAAGGCTTAGCTGAATTAATCCTTGCCTTCGAGATATGTCGGCTATAATGGTCTCATCATCTTTATGAAAGGCCATTTTCTCAGAGTATTGCGATCAAATGTGTCAGTGAACGCTTTCAAATTAATTATACCATGCCTCCTTTGTTTTCGCAAGGGATATATATGTCACTTTCTTACACATATATTCCTGCTTTTATTTCCGTGGCTAAATTTCAACACAGGACTGATTTGCTTTGGTGAATACATTTTAAAATGCATTTATATTCATGAAAACAAAAAAGGCATGGTATAAAAAGGATACATCCCTTGTTCTCGTGATTTATCTAGAATCCTGCATTTTTAAATCCCTACGCTTCGCTCTGGGATTTAAAAAAGCAAGATTCCAGATAAATCCCTTGAACTTGAGATGTATCCTCTTCTGAAAAGACTGCCTCGATGGCTTTATTTCAGCGAAGGGGTTTTGTTTTCAATCTGTTCACCAGCGTGTGTCCTCTTCTCTGAGAGTGTTGCACTAATACGTGTTATGTCAGACACTATTGGCTGCGCGACACATAGTACAGGTGAAAAAGTAAAGCGTATAAGGAAAGTCCTTTGCTGAATCTTTAATGAGCCAGCTGACGAGACTTGATCTACTTTATTGCATATGACCTGACAGGGGTGACTACATTCAGTGTTCCAGATACAAACATTACTCATTTTTATTGGCGTTTATATAAGATTTTATCAAGAAGGAAGAGGAAGGCAATAAAACCTTTACTCTGTCGGGGTCGGTATTATCAACAGTGGAATCAGTTTAGCAAACACATCGGTTTTTCGTAAGCAACACACAGAAGATGCAGCACCCGCTGTTTCATCATGAACAGATAACAATCTTGCTGTTGTCAGTTTCGCAAGTTATTTCCATGATAACAAACGGTCGAACGGAGGTACCAGTAAACAAGGAAACCAAATAAACAGAAGACATAATAAACACACACATAAAGGGAGGCAGTCACAGAGACGGAAGGGCAGACTGGTAAACAGACTAACTGTTAATGGCAGGACACTTCCAATATACGTTGCAGTCAATTTATACATAAAACTGACCAGCAGGCGCCTGTCACTCATTTTAGTCATAAGTTTTCGCATTGCCATGCTGTACATGCACCAAGTGAAAGTAGATGTGTTGATGCACGACATGGGGGGGGGGGGACCCCTACAAAGCGGCATGATGAAGCACATACAATGAAGGCTGCTCTTAGTGCTTTTAGCAGACATGATATCAAATGACGAGATCGCTCACCAAAACCGAGAACACAATTTAAACAGAAAAAGAGAATTGCTTCAAAGCAAACCTGTCTGTTTGCCTTCAAAGGTTGTAAATATGACCAGATGAGAATTTCAAAGGGGCCAAATAACCTTGGCCTTTGACTTTTAGAGGTCACCCCCCAAAATTATGCAGTGTTGCAATACCTACAAGTTGAGTCCAACATGATTAAAACTGGATGAAAATTGACCATGTTATGGCCAGATGAATCTTTCAAAGGCCCAAATGACATTGACCTTTGATCTTTGTAGGTTACACGTTTACCGATTATATAAAAAACTCGCCGGTAGTTTCGGACTTGTATCCACTATCGGGGCAACCTTCTCCATTAAGCCCCAACTATGACGCAGTGGGAAGCTTGGCACCCCCCCCCCTCCCTGCTACTTAATTCATAGCCGGGGGGGGGGGGCAACTTCAATGTTTGATACAACATTCGTGTTCTGGGGCCCACCACCGCCAACAACAGGTAATTTTCAAGCATTGTATTTACATTTTTAGGTAATGCTCACACTGGAAAAGTCCTATTAAATATTTATGCCTGGGTGCCAACCCAGACATTCCGTTTTCCGATGAATTCTTTTTTCTTTTCTTTCTTTCCTTCTTTTTTCTTTCTTTCTTTCTTGCATCTTTACGACCAAATTTGTATGGAGTTTTTCTCGGACACTATTATTCCGAGAACCATCATATTTTGCCATGGTGACTGACATGACCAGTGAAATTGTGCATATAGTATGGAATAGTTATGATGTTTAAAGTTATGCAAATTAGGGGCAATTAAAGTTTTAAAAGCTGTATATCTTCAAAAACATTATAGATAGACACAAAGCTCTAAATTACACATGTAGGTTTGAGACATCTGGAAAATCCAATAGCATGCAAACAAAAGGGAATTTTAATGTATGCTAAATTCACTGAATATCCCCCAGAATACGCATCTCCCCTTCCACTGCTTGTTACAAGCTGCATAGAGGTCCATGCTGCTGGACAACCATTTTGCATTCATAATAATTTAGCTTGAACCTGTCTCATAGTCAGCCTTCTATCCATGCATGTTAGGTGTGTGGTTTGGCAGGTTTGGGTCTTGCAGCAACGGGTGGGGGGGAATCCCAACAACTGCGTCATGAGGTTCTTAATAAAATACAGAGAATCTCTTTCTTTTCATGCAAGAACAGATCTGCTCCATGCTACTACTATATGTACCAGACAAGCTCTAGTTCCCTCTATTGCTGGACAGAGCTGTCAGTGCACTGTGACTGAGACTTGTGTCCGGGCTGGTCTGTGTTTGCCTGAAGCTATCGTGAGTCTTCTGGGTTACAAATCCCAGGGGACCGAACTTCTGGGCAGAATAAGCCTGCTATGTGTACCCTCTATTAATAGACTACACACAATGCTGAGTTGGCAAGACCCATAAAAGTATGGTCTTCCAGTCCTCAATGACTGTTTTCACAACTTTGTGAAATTTTGAAACAGTGTGTAGATTTGTGTCATCTCAGTAGACAGTTTCGTGTCTTTGTTTTCTTGTAACCAGTGAGATAAAGCCTGTAATTAATATGAAGCATTTTCTTTATAGCGAAGACAAGGGTTACTGAGACAGTAAAGTGCTTGTCTGAGTTCACAAGTACATGTACATATTGTTTCGTGACAGCATCTGTTAACATTTGTTGATGTAATAAAGGAACTAAGACAGTTTTGTATTGCATGTATACACACCCCCTTGAGTTATAATATGTACATACATTGCACATGTATAATGCATGTATGAATAATGCACATGTACATGCACATACATTCATCCATACAGCCCAGCCCTGAATAATCATGGCAAGTTTGGAGTTTTCAAAATTAATGTAATAATGCCCAAGAAACTTGTCGGGCAAAATTTCTGGTTAAGAATAAATAAATTAGTTAATTAATCAATTAAGAAAGAAAGAAAGAAAAAGGAAGGAAAGAAAGAAAGAAAGAAAGAAAGAAAGAAAGAAAGAAAGAAAGAAAGAAAGAAAGAAAGAAAGAAAGAAAGAAAGAAAGAAAGAAAGAAAGAAAGAAAGAAAGAAAGAAAGAAAGAAAGAAAACCATATGTCAGGGCTCAGACCCAGACATCATAAAGAAACCCAGCAAAAACAGAAATGTCAGTGTTGGCAATATCACATGACATGCAGCGCTGAAATTGTGGCTCATTCTCACGATAATAATCATGTTAATATTGATGTTAATGATCATAATAAGAACAATGATGATTTTATCTTCACTGAAATTGTGGAAGCGTATTCTATGGATTTTAAATGTATTGTCATAAGACGTGTGGAGCATGAACCTGAATGTGCCCACTTGTTCTCGTGCGAGTTGGCCAGAAACGTGTAACGGAATAATTTAATATTCCCTGCTGTGATTCTTATTGCAAAAATTAATATGGTTTAGCTGAATTCACTACATTCGTGAAACTCATTTTATTTCTGCAACTGACGGTGTAACGACCGCTGAAAATACGTGTGCCAAAAAATTGTAATCCATTTTAATTTGCGAGTATCAGTCATGATTTATATTTGTTTCAACATTTGTGTCTTTTTGTTAAGTTGTAGAAAACGGGTCTGGAGTACGTATTTTCTTGCACACAAAGACGATGCAGTGCAATGATCTAGTTAGCATCTATGGGATTACAGAGTTACATATATCACGACAAAGGAAATACCTTAATCGTCCTTAATTCAATAAAAACACCCCTTTTTTAACAGAAATTGTGCGATAAAGAACAGACAGGGTTAGGTCAAATTGAGAGTACGTTTATCTTGTATACAGGACAAGAACAAGGCTGTATAATAATTTCCAAGCTGTTGTTGGTAATGTTGCTGAAACTTTAAATTTTGGTTGAAAGACATTCAGTATATATATATATATATATATAGAGAGAGAGAGAGAGAGAGAGAGAGAGAGAGAGAATGAGAGATACATATATATATATATATATATATAAACATACCATACAATCTCCAATTAAGACCACTTCCATGAAGAGACCACTTCTACAATATGATCATCAATTTACAGACCGATTTTTGTCTATCATTAATTAAATTGTATTCCATTAAGACCACAGTTTTCAGCCCCTGAAATGGTCTTAATGGGGGGATTCCACTGTTTTATATATATGTAGATATATATATATATGTAGATATATATGTATATATATATATATGTATATATATATATGTATATGTATATATATATATATATATATGTATATATATGTATACATATGTATATATATATATATATATATATATATATATATATGTATATATATATATATATATATATATAGTTATGTTTTGGGTGGTTTATGGGCAGAATTGTAATCCTCAGACCGTCTTGTGGGCTCGGGTTTATCGGCAGTTGAAAAATGCCCATAAACCATGTTTGCCTTAAATTCAATGCGCTACGTAGGGGGTTTTAGAAACGTACAAATTAGCAAATCTGTCCAGATATTATGGGAAACTATAAATGCCCAGAAATTGTGGTAACCTATACTTGGTATATACTGCCCACGGTAGGGTTGGAGGATTATAATTGACCCGCAGACAATGGGCATGACCCACAAACCGGCTGTAGGACCTATTCCATTGTATATTTTTTTTTTGCGGGCACTGTATAATTGCCCATTAACCATCCAAGACATATATATATATATATATATATATATATATATATATGTGTGTGTGTGTGTGTGTGTGTGTGTGTGTGTGTGTGTGTGTGTGTGTGTGTGTGTGTGTGTGTGATAGAGGACGCTAAAATCAAGGACGAATAAGCCATCGGGCGAACAAGCTCAAGTGCGAAAAAGCTGGGGGCGAGCAAGGCAGAGATCGAGCGTATAGCCCGGGGTGGGAGGGTGGCAGGGTAGCGTATAAGCTAGAAACCACTGCATGCAGAGATCGAGCAGACAAATGGTGCAAATGCACGGTGGTTGCAGATTCAGTGCTTTCTGTGTGTTTCAGGCGGGAAAGGTCAGACTGCCCGTTCAGTAATCTTTGTGGAAATATATTATGCCCTGCTACATTAGAATGATAGGTTATGGTCTTCAGGTCAGGGGTTACAAATATAGACCATCGCTTCAGGCAATACGGAACAGAGCGCAAGGACCCGTAGACGACAGGTCATAATATTAACAGCCTGGACGACACCTCCTGTCATGTTCTTCTTGGTGTCAGACATATGTTTCAATGCTTCATTTTTCTCGGCGAGTAAATTCGGCAGTTACTCGCAAATAAACTCAACTCGTTGTCTTATTGCCTTGATTGATATCACAAAACGCCATTTAGAGAGTTTCACAGACAACAACTCAAGTGCCCACATCACATATACATGTATATTGGTTTCCCGTATTAGTCCAGCCGATGGGCAGGGCGGTGCAATTTTATTTATTTATGCAATTTATATTCTTTTTATGATAGGATGTACACATGAATCATTGGAAACAAAAATGCGAGTTTCTTTTGCAGAATTTATCGCCATATAGCACGTACAATTCCTATTTGTATATTGCCTATACATATATTTTTTCAATAAATAATCCTTGTTTTGTCCTTTGTTTCTATTCTTTTCTTTGCCAAGGATTTATATATATATATATATATATATATATATATATATATATATATATATATATATATATATATATATATATATATATATATATATATATATATATATATATATATATATGTATATATATATGACACAGCATGATGTTTGTTAACTTTCAGTGCAACCTTTTGGACTGAGTCAGTAGCTTTCCTGGGCGCGGTTTGGGCAGACTGCGCCCAAAGCATGCCGAGAAAAGCAGTTCAACTGCGCCATTATGGCTCATATAAGTACAGACTTGCTGGTACTTGAATGAACGGTACTTTTACAAGGAATATTAATCTAGCACTTTTAAAATAATTCACAGCAGCTCGTTTCGAGTGGTTCGACTGTAGTCGCAGTTTGCACGGAAAGGGTTAATATTTGAGGACCTTTCACTTGCTTTCGTCTTGTGCCTCAATTTTTTTCGTCTTTATCGGGACAGACGCTGTTATCATCCTTCTTTGTTGAAATGGCTAATTTTTGCTTCAAATCTTCTTGATGTCTTTCATGTACATTGGATATTGTAAACGTCAGTACTACTTAATTCATATAGCATACTCAGTAATGTGAACAAAAAGCGGAAAGCTGGAGATAGGCCTTCGATCATGTTACATGTATCATTTGCATGCAGATTTTATGACACAAACCCATACACATATTTTTTTATTGTAAAGCAATCTGACAGAAGTTCTCCGCTTGAAATTCCAGGTCATATGTTCTTAACTGTAGGTGCCTAATGGGGAAAATGGTGGGTCGGGGACATTAATAATACAAAGAAAATTTGTTGCCTGGAATGATCTGTCCTTACATCTCCATCTTATTTTTCAACTATAATTATTCAAGTTAATAGCAAAAAGGGTTTCTGTGAAAGCAGGTCAGAGACCAAAAATGTAATTTCAATTCAAGGCCGTCTGCCACAGGGTGCGTGAACAGCTTCAGAAATAGGCCAATGGTTCTGATTACAAGGCATTGTGAAGGCCCTGCATTCCCTGAGATTGTGGATTTGTTTTCAAATTGTGCACAATAAATGCAAAACGGCGTCATTGTTTTGTACTGCCATATGTCCTTGACCTGCAACTGTCACAGTTAAAGCTATGTACAAAACATGTCTTATGTTTCCACTTCAGTTAAACATTGGTGGATGGTTTAACTAGGACAAGCTGTCCAGCTAGAAAGGGTACATATTGGTTCACGGGTAAGTCAAATTGTTCTTATCTGAACCTGTACTGTGCAAATTTGGTAATTATGGTTTATTTGACAGGTATTCTTCTTAGATATGAAGCTCTGCATTTATAAGCAAAACTTCATGTATTTAGCAGATTCATCAATTGTCACGTTCATATTTATTCATTATTATGTGGGTTGTCTTTGCGGAATATTTAGCTTAGACAAGAAGCCGCTACTCAGAGAGACATGTACGGGTAAAAGGCTCCGAAACATGTTGAGTAGTTACCCGCTGAAGACCCTTGAATTTATTTGGGCTAATACAGCCCATGTCAAAATTTTACAGAGGAACGTGTGCAATATGGACAATAGTAATTCTATGTATATAAGTTAGACAGGGACAGGTTAGCTTATGGAGAGTAAAGAGTTCGGACCGCGGAATAGGGTAATGACTACTAGGAAGTGGTTTTGGACAAAAAGACACAAATACAATTATGTTTAACAAATTCATTTGAGCAAAAATACGCCCAGCCCATGAACCTAATCTCGGTGCAAAATTATTTAATTTATTGTGCACGGTCTCTGATATCTAGCATTTTGAAGATTATGCAACCAATGCAAAACACATTTGTTTTTCAAGACTGTCATGTTACCTTGAATTTTTCCGAGGTCATGTTTAATCAGCAAAAAATCGTTCCACGGCAAAAGTTATCTATTAAGCTCCAGCTCATTATAATTTCGATTATAGTCTATCAACCTTGTTTCACGGAAGCGGATTTTGTGAACAATACAACAATTGATTGTTACTTGCAGATATATCCAATGCATAACCTTTTTTCATCAATGTATCTTACTTTTGAGGCATATGTGGCAACTATATGCACTTTGTATTCTTTTCAGCCGCATTTTGGGGGCATTTCTGTGGACACAAGGAAAACATGGTGCAATCCATATCGTCCAAGAAATGATAAGTACGCATGCGCAAATGTGACTGACAGGTACTTGTAAAAAATGCCGGCAAGCTTCGAAATTCGTCCGAAAAAACGCGAAACTTGATGGTTACAGAAATAAATAAAACCACATTGCAAACAAATTTCTTTCGAATGTAACGTTAACTGTTCATATTTGGTTATGTATGAAATACATGTTCATTTTGCCCGCTATTTACGCAATATTCGCGACATCCCCTTTCGTAACTCAGGGTTGTATTAAGCAAATATCTGCTTTAAAGTGGTGTCACATAACATATGCAAGCATAGGTCACTTACCAAGCATGGGATGCAAAACTTTACTAAAGGTGCATTATTTTGATTAGAAATTATTGTGAAGGCCGAGCAGTCTCTGATATACTCTGTTCGTTAAGATTGCACAATAGAAGCAAATCCACCATTTTTGGGGCTGTCATGTGATCTTGACCGTCCAAGTTTATGGTTCAAGTTGCAATTTAGGGGAAAACTGAATGTCCCACGCGCACATGTAGCCTGCAAAGCACGAGATATTGATAGAATTCAATTTTTTTTTACACAAATTGATGTTCGATATTTATGGAATGAAGGAGAAAGATTAATTGTTTACGTCATGGTCACTTGCCAAACACAACGCGCATAACTTTAGGATAGGCTCCATAGCCTCAAAACATTCATCTTAAACGCCCAGCGATACGTGAAAGTTTGGATTTAAACAGCTGAGCATACCTTAAACGGACAGAGGATACTAGAAAAGAAGATTTGCGAAAAAGCCAATCAGCTTGTGTGCGTGTAAAGCTTGCATAAATTAAAATCCTACTGTAGCAAAACATATGAGAATGACACCAATGGTCTTTAATTGTTGAATTTATGTAGTACTACATAACTTCACGTAACATAAAGAATGAATTGCGTATTAAATGTAAAGTAAGCCATCAGCAGGCACTTAAAATACAAGTATGACTAAGTGTCCCAACCAAGCATAAATTAAAATTGTACAACTTTTAGTTCTAGTCCATTGGATGTGCCCATATAGCACAAACCCAATGAATTAAAGTTTGAATGGTACCTCCACCTTAAATAGTTTCGAAGACATTTCAACCGCCCGGAATTTGTACAAAGCTCTGCAATTTTGTTCATGGTTTATTTGATGCGCTTATAGCACAAACCTGTGAATAAAGGTTGAGATAGTACCTCTGCCGTTAATATGTATGTATGTATGTATGTATATATATATATATATATCTTTATTCGTACTCGTAATGGTACACTCTTAAGAAAAAAGAGAGACGACAAAATCATAAATGTGTTTCCAAAAGCATGGATGACAAATTACGTCTGAAAATAATGCTACTTATCACTAAATTTGGAGGAAAAACTTCACTCTTCAATAGTTTTGAATTTATTCAACATTTATGGCCTGTTGTAGACGTATGAGTTAACTTCACGGTTAACTCCAGGTTAAGACGCAGGTCAACCTGAGGTTGTCAAACTACAGGTTAACTGTAAGTTAACTTCAGGTTGCGTCAATCCAACTCGGCTTGCACACGGTTCGGTCAAGTGCGGGTTACACAACCTCAGGTTAAAACCATCCTTCCTCTCTACCTTCTCAAAAACAATGGCTTTCTCTCTCATTTATTGTGCATGTTTACTGGACGGACCTGCTGCCCCAGTTCTGATGTTTGTCATTGAATAATTTAATTATTTCATTTTCATGCTTAGGCGTGGTAAGTTGTGTCACTGGTCTTGCAGAAGCGTTCATCATGGGGCCAAGTTAAAAATTAACTCCCCCCCCCCCTCCCCGAAAAACAAACCATCTTAAAGCTGGTGGAGTCATTTCAAGACATGTATACTGCAGAGTAAAAAAAATGACGGATAAATTATTGAGAAAAAGGATAAAACCTGGGACACGTTAACACAGCAGTTTTATGTCAGGCATGGAGTCAACGACCAAAGCATGAAACACTTGAAAGACGCTTGGCAGAACTTGAAAAATAATGCCTAAAAGGAAGTCGCAGAGGATAAATTCTCATTGTCATATTTTTCAAAGGGGTTGCTTCTAGGGCTCTGTCGGGTGCGCGGATACCCGCGAAAAAACATGGGTGCCGAGATCGACAGCTATTCCCCGTGGAATCAACCGGAATTATATATTTCATATGTACATATTATATACATATGTGTACAGCGGCACCTGCTGTGTGCAACCACTGCCGTGAGCAGCTACATTGCTTTTTGTGGTCATTAGACTCGGACATAGGAATTTTTTTTTTTTGTAAAATTTACCTGTGGTGACAGGTCACCTGCTGTATGTGGCAACTTTTTCTCGGCAGAAGGGGTGGCCACATACAGCAGGTACCCCTGTTTATATATTAGATACATAATATATATTTTAGATATACAAAAAGAATAAATAACTGAATAGACAGACAGACAAATAGATAAATACACTTAGTAACAGCCCTTCACGTGTAATGCGTCACGACAGGCGGGAAGGTTTAAAATTCCAAAGTGAGGCTCTCCCATTCCTTTTGTAGAATATTATTTATCTAACATCATTGCTGATGGAAGCCCACAAGATCAAGGCTCCCAGTCCCAGGTTTGAGATTATTTACCAGGAACGGAGATCAAGTCAATTGCAAGATATGTAAAAAAAAACAAAAAAAACCCAGCTCAAATGTTGCCGTTCATCTACGAGTAATATGCTAAAGCACGTTAATGTGTGGATTGATTATGCAATCCAATGTGGCAGGTTATACCCGCGGGTACCCAGGTATTTTAACATCCGCGTCTGGTGGGTACCCGAGTATTAAAAAGCACTACCCGACAGAGCCCTATTTGCTTCTATCTTGAAAGTGTGGATTTCTTTTTGTAACTCTTTCTACCAGGTCAATAAAGGGAAGGTGAACCAGATGGTGATCCATTTTTCCCACATGGCCTGTGAAAATCACCCACTGATGTGTCCTACGGCCAACCTGGCCCTATGTACGGGCCACAAACAATAAATAAAGATACATTGAAGCCTTCACTTGTATGTATCTAGAGCAAAGCCCCAACAGAAAGTTTTTTTCCACTTGAATAACAAGGTCACATAATGATAACTCAGAGTTAACCATACCTGCGGGCAAGGTTAAAAGAAATCATAATGTAACTCGAGGTTAACTTGGAAGTTGATGTGTCCAAGCCAACCTTTTGGTCAACTATTGGTTAACCTCAGGTTCTGATAACCTGGAGTTAACTCAGACGTCGACAACTGGCCACTAAAGTTTCATATGGCACTAATCAACACAATTTTCACCACGTTGACTATTCCAAACCAAAGTATTCATTTCACAAAGTAGAAAATTTGAGCTCAGTTTTCCTCGGACACTGTTGTTCCGAAAAGTATCAAACTTGGCACGGTGATTGATCTAATACTAGATCAATCGCCGTACCAAGTTTGATACTTATCGGAGTAATAGTGTCCGAAGAAAACTAAGGGCAAAACTTCCATGTAAATAAATAAATGAACGAACGGAGGGAGGGAGGGAGGGAGGGAGGGAGGGAGCAAGGGACGGACAGCCGGACGGACGGACGAACGAACGAACGAAAGAATAAATGAATGAATGAATGAATGAATGGATAGATAGATAGATAAATAGATAGATAGATAGATAGATAGAAAGATAGATAGATAGATAGATAGATAGATAGATAGATAGATAGATAGATAGATAGATAGATAGATAGATAGATAGATAGATAGATAGATAGATAGATAGATAGATAGATAGATAGATAGATAGATAGATAGATAGATAGATAAATAAACAAATAAATAAATAAATAAAAGGTTTGTGTTGACTCACAGACTTACTGAGAGGAATCCTGTTTTTGGATTTGTAATATAGGTGTCCAAGCAATATTATGCTACAGTTGAGGCGACCAACTGCACAATGAAGCCTCCGAATTCCTAAAAGTTTTCTCCTGTCGGGAGAAGCCGAAAAAGGCATATCAAAAGATGGACTGTAGACTTAATGAAAATAGACCGGTACAGAGATACTTCATACGAAACAGAACAACATAAAGTATAAACATCGATATCTTATGGGATATCGCAGATTTGACATACAGGCTCGTGTAGTAGTTCGAAATATAGTTACTAGATGGTGTGCCATCGCTTGCCATTGCAGACAGGTTTCAAACCTTACACAGTATTCTTTCAAATTGACCATGCTTTCTATGCAGAATTGGACATATTACAAACATTTTTTCTTGACCATTTTGATATATTTCTAATAATAATGTTTAACTGGAAAGATTTTTTTTTCGGCTATGACACTTTAATAATGTTTTCTCTTCAAGCCATTTTTGCTGTCTTTTACTATCTATTTGCACCCTGCTTTGTTCAGTCTCACCAGGTGTCAAAATCTGTTTGTTACTGTACTATTATCTTTTTAGACATGTCCTATATATTTCATTAATACTCTGATTTAAATCATGCACAAAAACGTTATATTTCGGGCAACATAAGATGCTGTCGGAAAAGCATTGTGGGAAACCAGATTAGCATTGGTCAACTCGCAATCGGCGCAAACAAAACCAGCATAGGCCAAAATCTGCCGGTTAATGGACTGTTTATTTATTGCTAATATATAATCTGACGAAATGAACAACAATGGACATACAGGCTCCGAAACATGTTCTGTGTAGTTACCCACTAAAGACCTTAAAATTTATTTGGGCTAATACAACCTATGTCAAAATTCTACAGATGAACGTGCGCAATATAGACAATAGTACTTCCATATGTATATAGGTGAGACAGTGGCAGGATAGCTCATGGAGAGTAAAGAGTTCGGAGTGTGGAATAGGGTAAGGACTACCAGGAAGTTGTTCTGGACAAAGAGACACAATATAACATGCAATGCACTTTTTTCATTATGAGTAACAAGCATAAGATTGTGTAAAATCATATTTATTTTTAGCGCAGCTGACTTTTCAATCAGCTGAGTTTACAAGATGGTAATTTGTCCGTCCCTCTGTTCATACTTACATTTTCGACTTATTCTTTGAAAGCGTTTTCCAGAACCTCTTCAAACTTGGTGGGTAGCTACCCTAGTTGAGTCTCTGTCCAGTTTGCATTTTGTGATTTGTCGATTTGTGTTTGATTTTTTATTGCTTTTTTTTTGGGGGGGGGGTTGCTTTGAAAGTGTAGAGCAGTACTTCTTGGTACCGTTAGACCTTAATATATTCACCAGATGACATTCGATGTTTTTGTTTTCTTTTTTCTTTTTTTTTTTAAAGAATTTTGTAACTGTTTGCGTTCCTCCACCTCACCAAAACTGTGACCCACGTTATGCTGAAATTTGACAGAGAGGTACTTTTCAGAAGTTTCAAACAATTTTGCTCTTCAGCTGTTGTGCTTTGGATCCTTGTCTTTTTACGATTTTTTTTTTCATTCCGTGTGCTTATCACTGTATGCCAACATTCCTGTTGCGTACGAAGTACGTCAATAGGGCTTGCAATGGCAATTCATGTTTTCAATTTCTTCTTTTGAAATTTGGGTACTTAGTTATCAATTCAAAAAATCATGTATTCCTATTGGTTACCATGTTCCCATGGCGACAGCACCGTTTTAATGGTTATTGTTTCTGCTTGTTATCTCGAGAAGTTGTTTACCTTGGTCGTTCATGTTGGCAAGGTTTATGGCACTCTACGAGGGTGGAATTAGGTACAAGGAGGGATAGCCTTGAGCTGCTTCCCGACATCACAGGACCAAATATGGTAGCATGATGATTGTACTTTTTGTGGGTCTCTAGTAACTTAACACAATTGGTCACGCTCTTGTCAGTTTTATTATTTTCTGTCGGTAGGCAGTAAAGGAAATGTTGCTTTATCGGTGTTTGAAATTATGGGATGGAGGATCTCTGGAAGTGAATGGAGGCTGAGGCATTTCATTCGTTTGCACTTTTAGTAAGTCATTAGCAGATCGTTTCATCGTTTGCGATTTTCTGCTGGATCATAGAGAGTGAAAACCGGCAAGATACCTTCCTTAGCAAGACAGATGCTACTATCGACACAAAAATTTAAGCTATTAACACCGCTAAGTCCAGGCTATATCCGCGGCCTATGTACCGTGTGTCCAGTAATTTTGGCAAAATTAAGAAAGTTGGGCCGCAGTTATTCTATTACTACTCAATTACTAATCATAAAAACTCTGTATCAGAATGTTCAGTGGAACAAGGGCTCTTAGGATCCTTATCGGTCACCATGATACCATTGGAGTGACACCTGATTGCCATGGCAATCAAACTATTGTTTCACTTTCTGATTTTTTTGCACAAAAACATGAGTTTGTCAACCTAGAAGTTGCCACTATGGGCAATATCAGGACAACGTGTGAATGATAAGTCCAGGGATATTTGTTTCTTCTGCGGACAGACAGAGCATTGGAAAAAGCAATGTGGGATTCCCGAGAAGTTGGCCGAGCGGGACAATGCTGGGCAAGAAGTAAGCGTTTTTCCTTGGAGAATATAAAAATGATACGGTAATTACGACCGATTCAGGATGGCATAGCGTAGGTCTGTAGCATTTTTGGAATCTAGCTATTATATATATACGGAGTTTATTTGAGCGCTATAAGTAATTGTTCAGACTGCCTTTTTATCGTTTCCTGATCCAACAGAGTAAAAAGCCACGTTTTTTTTTTTTTTTTTTTTTGTTTTTTTTTTTGTTTTGTTTTGTTTTTTTTTTTTTTTTGTTTTTGTTTTTGTTTTTTTTGTTTTTGTTTTTGTTTTTTTTTTGTTTTTTTGTTTTGTTTTGTTTTTTTGTTTTGTTTTTGGGTTTTTTTTGGGTTTTTTTTGTTTTTTGTTTTAAAAACCAGCAATCAGAACAGAAATAAATGTTCACTTTCGAAAAAAAAAAAGGTGTGCGGTACACTGTCGCTGTCAATCCCTTATCAGTAAAAGAAAATAGAGCAGGAAAGAGGAGAGTTATCCTGGATTTGCAGTAAATTCGTTTCTCAGACAGTTTAAATTCTAAATTAAAATATTGCCACGGCCACCCACCTTTTCGGTTCTGATATGTTCGTACGTGTGTGTGTAATCTGCTAACCACCATATATTGAAATTAATCAAGAGTTCCACGAGTTCTTGGGGTTCAAATTTATGGTACGAAGTGGAGAGATGTACAGTATTTTTAGTACACCGTCCTGCCGTTTGTGTGCGCCACTGCAACGTACCTGTTCACCAAGGCATGCAAACCTCTGGTCACGCATTGTCGGGTCCAAAGTTTTCACACACTGTGCACCGCAGACCCGTCACCAGCTTTTCCTGGAAGGGGGAGATCGTAGTTGGAAGATACTGACATTGCGAGGCAGCGTAAGCGACCGAGCGGGGGTGGGGGTGGGAGTGTTGGGTGGAGTGGAGTGTTTGGAAAGGGGGGAGCTGGCCCCCTCCCAAGGTGAGAGCCCTTGGGTAAAGAGCAGCCAAAATAGTGTGTTTTGGCGAGTGTTTGGGTCAAATTTTTGTCCATAAAGAAATACCATATCCAATTCACATAAGACAGTTGCAAGATGAATATACCATTTATTTCAATATATTCATGCAATAGACGCGGGTTTCAGGTGGCCGGCGGAAAGCTCAGTTACCAAATAGGTCTCGGGATTTGATGACTCACAAAATATTTACAGTTCAGAAAATCGTATTAAAAAGTATGTATTTTTTTAATTGTCTGGATCTACAGATGATCACATATAAAAGGAAGTATATTTCTTAAGTATGGTCGATTTTGATGAAAAATGGAATGTCATTTTGTAGTGTGTATTTTTCGTCGAATCTCTTTCAAACTCGTAAAATCAAAAGTTTAATCTGTCTACCATGATCCCATCGTTCAAATTTCGATTTTGTTATCTGTTACATTCAGATTAAATTTCCGTTATCAAAAGCCCATCACCAAATTTGCAAGTCCTAATTTTATCTATACCTCACTCCAGTATAAAACTGCCAAACTAGGCAAAACACCGGTCCATGCCAAACGCGTTAACCTTGGTGTTACATAATGTTGAGCTAAGCCAAAATATTTCTGAGGTTAAACGAAAAGTACATCTCTAAAGAAACATTTTCAAACAGGGAAAGTTACCATTTCTCAGAGGGGTTCAAATTGACACGTGATACTCTCCTTTAATGCATCTAAGAAGGATGTTTCGAAGAAAAGGTTATAAACACACATACTTTCAAAGGGATATTTTAAAACATAAAAAAAATGGAATCACCAATTTTGAAACTGAGATGACCTGATTTCTCTCGTATCGTAGATGGGCCTCCCTCAAGCCACCTCAAAAGTAATTCTTGGCACAACAAGAGTGTTATATTAAAAGTGCACCTTGAAAAAGCCAACACATATAACATATTTTCAACTGCTGGTAAAACTTACACAGTTAGCCTGGACTCTTGTTAATTTTAAGAGATCGGTAAACGGCATGTTGATCGCTGTAAACGCACGCTGATTGGACTCTTAGGAGTAGCGAAATCAGAAGTGGTGATTCTTAATGACGATTATGTAGCTCTTGGATTTTTTGCTTGTAATATGTTTACATATACCCTATAAATATGCACATTTAAAGCTTAGAAATGTGAAGATGCAGTTCATGATGAGTTTGTCAATGACGTACATGTAAGGTCATAAAATTGTACAGGGAAAGTGTTCTACGTGGTTAAAAAAACTTTACACAAAACATGAATCTCGTATCCTCGTGATAAATCAGAACAGATCGATATCAGCAGTTTGACTTGAGTCACAGTTGGCACTGAAAGGGTTAATCCGACATGCCGTTAATTATCTAATTTGCCCATGATATATTGCTTTATGAATGTGCACTGAACATCAGTATCTGACAGTTTCAGTTGTGCATGGTCTCTTAGTGTAAGCTCTGAAACAAAATTGTATTCTTTTTGCGTTTTATTTAAGAATTGATCATTTGAGGATCTATTGTATTGTAAACATATTCATTTAAAAAACTGGATCGCTTAGTAGTTTTGAAACAACTAATCTGGACGTTATCCAGTACATACATTGACTGTTTGAGTCTGTTTGCTTTCTTCACAGTATGTACACGACAAATAGGACATTACAAGGAGTCTGTTTGCTTTTTTCAACAGTATAATACCCCAAACAGTAGTTAAGAAAATAATATCAATACTCTATGATAAATGTATGTACTGCAGAAAAAAATTCAACATTCTGTTCATTTGAAAGATCCTTACTACCATTTAGCATTATTTCCAAAAGTCTGTCTCTAACGAGATCAATCAACAAGTTTGGATGTATACCTGGAGCAAGCACGTTGACAACAGCATTCAAGAGTTTATGCCTTCGAGGGTTGTAGAGAGCGGGATTTCTTAATGGACGGCGAGCTTGTACAAGAACACAATTAGGTATAATGTCATATAGATATTGTGGAGAAAGTATTTTGTATAAAATTACTAATTTAAAGAATTTTCTCCGGGTGTGGAGTGGCTCCCACCCAACATCTGCTAATAGACGAGCACGGGAAGTGAATTTAAAAGCTCCAGTACAAATTCTGGTAGCTGTATACTGTAACCTTTCTAACAGTTCAGACAGTTCTTGGGTACAGTTGTCAAAAAGAACGCAGCCATACTCCACAACAGGGCGAATCATAGTGAGATAAAGTTTTTCTCGAGTTTTCCTGGAAAGTTTAAATTTAAGTCGTTTTAGGAGTGAGAGGCGTTTGCTTGCTTCAGTGACAATGCGGTTGATATGCGAGTGCCATGTTAGGTTGTGGGATAGTGTTACACCTAAATGAGTGTGACTTACAGTCTCGGGTATTGCGGAGTTACCAAGATATAACGTTGGATGATCTACTTTGTTGCGCTTCCACGGGAACAGGAGGGAAAGGGATTTGAGAGCATTAAAGGAAACACGCCAAAGTCTGCCCCAATTATTCAGATGGTCAAGATTAGTGTTAATGTGAGTACCAGATGCCTCCGGATTATTGATTTCAAGAAAACACGTATCGTCGAGAAAGAGTCTGATATCGCAGGTAACATCACCAACTATGTCATTTATGTAAACTAGGAACAAAAGAAGCCCAAGAATGGAGCCCTGTGGAACGCCAGCCTCAATTGGTATCCATGAAGAGGATTGGCCATGTATTACTACTCTCTGTTTAATGGACTGAGTAACAAATTTTGGTTCCGCATTTTACCCTTGTGCTATCAACTTGTATTAGCTCCAGAGGAGTTACAAAGTATAATTTATTTTCTCATAACTTAAACTCTTAATTTCAAAGTGAAGATGGTTAATACAACAACAGCATTCTATCGTAAGCACTCTGTTTTTTTGCTATGGGATACTTATCGCATCAACTTATATTTGTTTTTCTGCATGTTATCTGTTTTATGTTGTTTTATCTTTTGAGTCTAGGGGCTGGACTATTTGATTTCATGAGTAGCTGTGGTACTGGAAATACAAAACTACTGATAAATTATTACATATCTATAACTATTGAGTATGTTATTTTCCGAATCTTATGGCCTCATTGTCTCATTGAGTTGTTACAAACACTGCATTTTGGTATAACCAAAATTTGTTGTCTCAAGTCGATTACTACTATAATTCAAAACCAAGATATTGCCATAAACTCCATACTATTGTCTTTTAAAACAAAGGTAGCGAAATTATTCTTTTGTATTTGCAATGGACACGTAAACATTATAATCTTTATCTTCTTTCGTGATATCCTTGGCTTCACGGCTTCAAAGCTAAACAACAGTCTAGCTATACTACGTATCAAACTGATCACTTACTTTAATTTATTTTACCGTGTTTATATAAGCCTTAATGTAGGAACAATTTTTGTGCAATACCTGTTATTATTCTGGGCAAGCAAATTATGTTATCTTTCATCGATTTCAATACAAGTGTCGTTGATGGCCGGATCGTTCGATATGTATTCATGTATATTGTATGACAGACTTACCCAATTTATCTCTTTTATATTTATTATAGAACTATGTACTTGTCATTACTGGATTTATGCAGTGCTGTTTATCGAGTTTACTGTATATACCATCGTGCGCTGGACGATGTGTTTAATTAGGAATGTAATAACTGAATATTTTTGTTGCACGAGTGCAGCCATCCTAAACCACGAGCATACATTTCATTATACAGAGATCATGATGCCTACTTATTTCACATTGTATCTCTTTATATATCAGTTGTGTGCTCACCATGTTGTGCGAACAACATATCCATTTAAGCTAAGTGTACGACTTTTCCGTATTATATCTCTACTCTTTATGCTCACAAATATATTAGTGGTTCTAGCGAATTTATAATACGGGTTATTCCTATGCTGCTGCTGTTATCGGGAAATATTCACTGGAACCCCGGTCCTCCCGGTGACCTTTGTGACATCGCACTTTGTCATCTTAATATTTGGAGTCTAAATCCAGACAAAATGAGATCTTTAAAAACTGATATTGCTCCCTATTTCGATATTATTACACTTTCTGAAACGTTCCTTTCACAAAACTCGCTGGATAGTGATCTCAGTATCCCAGGATATCAGGATATCAGGATATCAGGATATCATACGGAAAGACCGCCCTGGTGGTCTTGGAGGCGGAGTGGCCCTTTTTGTATCTAAAGAGCTCGTTGTCGCTTGTCGTCATGATCTGGAAGTACCAGATATTGAGTTTCTGTGGACTGAGGTAAGAGTTCACAATACACAATAACAAATTTTTATTGGGTACTGTTTATAGACCGCCTAACGCACCAGTTTCTTTTTGGGACAAACTACAGGATAGTATAGATTTAGCTAAAATTAGCAATATACAAAATATCATCATAACTGGTGACTTAAACTCAGATTTCAACACTCCTGCTGGCTCTAAATTGAATCAATTCTGCTCTACAAATTTACTAACCCTCTATATTACAGAACCCACGAGAATTACTGCTACTACAGCTACCTGTCTAGACCATATTATTTCCAATATACCCACATTTGTTAAAGAGCCTCGTGTCTTGCCACCCGTTTGTAATTGTGATCACGCTGTAGTTGCCTCAAATATCCTCTTTCGGCGCAAAAAGGACAAATCATATAACAGATATATTTGGGAATATAAAAAAGCCAACTTTGATATATTTAGAGACTCTTTAAGTCAAGCTAATTGGGATGCCTGTTTTATTTTGGAAAATGTTAATTCTTGTTGTGATAACTGGACTAAACTATTCATTCATGTCGCAAAAGAAACAATTCCAGGCAAATCCATCACAGTGCGTCCGTTGGACTTACCATGGTTTAATTCTTCTCTCCGATGTACAAGACGGAAAGTTCATCGCGCCTACAACAGGGCCAAAGATAAAAAATATGACGTTCATTCTTGGAACTTTTACACCACCACTCGAAACCAATACCAAGAACAGTTAAAGACAGCAGAGGAAAATTACAATAATAAACTAGGGGCCTCCCTAAAGAATGCGAATCAAAAGAATAAAGCATGGTGGCGTACGGTTAACTATTTTATGAATCGTAATCAGTCCCATGCTATCCCATCACTACTTCATGATAATTGTCATATAACCGATAATCTCTCGAAAGCTGAAATTTTTAAGAACTTTTTTCTCGACTAGAGTAATATCGACATATCCAGAGCCCATGCACTACCAACTATAAATCCACCGGAAGTACTTCTTAGTTCAATTCAGATTAATCGCGACGAGGTTTTAGATATCCTAAAAAAGCATAGATGTCACAAAGGCCACCGGCCCTGATGGTGTCAGTGCAATTCTACTGCGAGAGGGGGCGCCATTTATTTGCGACTCGCTAACAAAATTGTTTAATTTATCATTACGTCAGGAAGTCTTTCCTAGTTCCAGGAAACAGGCCCATGTCACACCCTTGCATGAGAAGGGTGATACCAACTTATGTAATAACTACCGACCCATCTCCCTGTTAAGTTGTGCTGGAAAAGTGATGGAAAAGGTAGTTTTTAATATGTTTTCAATTTCTTCAGAGAAAATTTACTGTTATCTTCTAGTCAATCTGGGTTCATGCCCGGCGATTCAACTGTTAATCAACTCTTATCCCTTTATCATGAACTTTCTCTCGCTATTGATCTCCAAAAAGAGGTCCGAGTAGTCTTTTTGAACATCAGTACAGCGTTTGACCCAGTATGGCACCAAGGCTTGCTATTCAAACTCGAACGCAGTGGAATCTCACACTCCTTGCTTAAATGGTTTAAAAATCAGCTCTCAAATCGTCAGCAAAGAGTCGTTATTAACGGCAAAACCTCTACTTGGGGTACTATCATTGCAGGCGTCCCTCAGGGTTCTGTTCTTGATCCTCTGTTATTTCTTGAATTTATTAATGATATCGTGGATATCATTCATTCCAAAATCAAACTTTTCGCTGACGACACATCTCTATATCTTACTGTCGATAATCCCCACCTAACTGCAGACATTTTAAACGAAGACCTGTCCTCTGTCGACGCTTGGTCAGCAGATTGGATGGTGACATTCAATGCCCTAAAAACGGATGCTATGTTAGTATCTCTGAAAAGAAATGAAGTCTATCACCCTCACTTAATTTTCCAGAATCATCAATTAGAAAACGTCGACCAACATGAACACTTAGGGATAATAATGTGATCCGACCTCCGATGGAACGATCACATTGATCTTATTATTGCTAGAGCCTCCAAACAACTTAATATCATGAAAAGTTTACAGTATTTACTAGACAAAGAAACCCTTGAAATTATATACAAATCATTCATTCGACCACTAACGGAGTACGGTGGCGTGGTCTGGGATGGCTGCACACAGGGCTACTCACAAAGATTAGAGAGCATTCAACTGGCTGCTGCACACAGGGCTACTCACAAAGATTAGAGAGCATTCAACTGGCTGCCGCACGTGTCATCTCTGGTGCTATGAGAACTACCCCTAATATTAAGTTATACGAAGAAACGGGTCTTCAAACATTGGCCAAACGCAGAGAAATTAGTTAATCAAAATGTATAAAATTACTCATAATTTAGCCCCTGAATATTTAAGTGATATTATTTATTAAAATCAAAACCAGATCAGACACAATACAAGACAAGCTGAAAACCTTCCTCATTTTAGAGCTAGAACAGATCTATTTAATAATATATTTTCCCCAGCACCACGAGACTTTGGAATCAGCTCCCGCTTGACATTCGAAATTCTAATTCCTTAAGTGAATTCAAGAAACACATAGATTCGGAAGTCCCTCACTCAATTAAAGAGACTAAATTATACTATGTTGGAAAAAGATACCCGGCTGTTATTCAAGCAAGGCTCAGGATGGGCCGCAGTCAGTTGAATGCTCACCTACATGCCATTGGTTTATGTGAATCCCCGAATTGTCGCTGTGGGCAAGGTACAGAAGATACTTGGCATATTTTTTTTATTTGTCCATTCTATACAATCCAAAGAGACAGCTTACATACATCTATTTCAGATTTTGCTCCATTTACTCTAGAAACGATTTTATTGGGATCACCAAATTGTCCCTTTAAGGACAACAAAATTATTTTTCTCTCAGTTCAAGAATATATTGTGAAAACCAAGCGTTTTCAGCGAGATGCCATAACACGAATTGTGTACACAAGGAAAGTACCACAGCGACCATATATTTGTACGATTTTTAGTTACAACCATTGCTACCGTCCATCGTTGTGTGGGCGGAGTCCCCCCATGTGGATGCTCAGCGGTTTAGTTTTATACAGCCAGCCCTTCTGTCTGTCTTGTCAAACTGTAGTGTCTTCCTTAAACTTGTTGGTTCGGTGCAATACTCCGCTGCAGTCAAGACAGGATTACGTCGTGGAGGAATGCGCCGGGCTGTGTGGTGTCTTGTCTGTCCTGTCTCTTTGTCAATTCCCAGCAAGAGGGGTTAATATAGGGCTAAGCCCTCCTCCCCAATTGCCTTCCATGGCAGACTGCTTTGAAAACCACTTGGCTGTGTGTAATTGATTATACTCTTTATTCTATGTTTTGGTTGCGGCTTCCATAAGTAACATCTTCTTTCACGCCAGTCGACAAAGATTACTCGTATTATACCTTTATAATTCAATCCTTTATCGTAAATGTTCAAATATTGATGTCATTTCTCCGCTTCTGATTTTATTAGCCGGAGACATTCACCTCAATCCTGGACCAACTGATGAGTTTTGTGATACTACCCTCTGTCACATTAATGTCCGTAGCCTGTCTCAAGATAAAATGAGGTGTATTCGCGCAGACAATGCTAAATATTATGATCTCATAACTCTCTCGGAAACCTTTCTGACACCAAATACTCCAGGCAATGATCTTATTTTATCTGGTTACCATAATATTATGCGGAAGGACCGCCCTAATGGTTTAGGCGGTGGTGTTGCACTATATGTATCTCAGCAGTTTATAGCTACTAGGCGTCAAGACTTGGAAAGTCCCGATCTGGAATTATTATGGGCTGAGATTAAATTACATAATAATAAATTTTTATTAGGAGTTGTATACAGGCCACCCGACTCCCCTGTTTCATTCTGGGACAAGCTTCAAGCTAGTCTCGACCAAGCAAAAACTACCGGTACCCATAATATTATCATAACAGGTGACCTTAACGCCGACTTTTCCACGGCACCAGGTAAAAAGCTTGACCATTTTTGTAATACTAATTTCTTTTTTCCGCATATTCATGAACCCACCCGCATAACTGAAAATACGTCTCGTTGTTTAGATCAGGTCATTTCTAACATCCCGAATTTTATTTCTGAATCAAAAGTTTTGCCACCAATTGCTAATTGCGACCATAGCGTAGTGTCTGTATTAGTTTTCGACGCAAAATTGAGCCCGTGTATAAAAGATTTATATGGTTATATGAACAGGCAAACTTTAATCATTTCCGAGAATATTTAAGTCAAATCGACTGGGACAACTTCTTTCCATCCAACGATATAAATGCCTGCTGCCTGCTTTGGACTGAAGGCTTTCTGCAAGCCGCCAAACAATGTATTCCTAATAAAGAAGTTACCATTCGTCCGGACGATTTACCCTGGTACACATCTTATCTGCGCTGTGAAAAGCGCAGAGTGATGCGCGCATATTCCAAAGCCAAAGATGGTAAACACGGACCTAATAGTCTCGAACTTTGGGCCACTTATAATCGGCTTCGTAACCTGTATCAGGAACATCTCCGTGAAGCCGAGGATCGACATCATAATAAAATAAATAACTCCTTGAAAAATTCTAAAAACAAACATAAAGCGTGGTGGAAAACTGTTAAACATTTTTTGAATCGAAATCATCGTCAGAATATTCCTTCTTTACTACGTGATGGCAAACACGTCACCGACAACGCTTCTAAAGCAGAAATCTTCAACTCGTTTTTCTTGAGTCAAAGCACTCTTGACTCATCTTCAATTAACAATCCTCTACCGCCCGATCACCCCTTAAATACACTCGGAGGTTTAAACATTTCTGAAGGTGAAGTACTGGACATACTCAAAAGTCTTGATACTACTAAAGCAACTGGCCCAGATGGGATTAGTACTAGACTTTTGAAAGAAGCAGCTCCCATTATTTATCGACCTCTCACTAAACTATTCAATTTATCTCTATATCAGAAACAGTTCCCTTCTATTTGGAAAGAAGCTCACGTGACTCCTTTACACAAAGAGGGAGATGAGAACCTGTGTAATAACTATCGTCCTATATCCCTTTTAAGCTGTACAGGAAAAGTAATGGAAAAAGTAATTTTTAAACATGTGTTCAATTTTTTTCGGGACAATATGTTCATTTCAGCAAACCAGTCAGGATTTATTCCTGGTGACTCAACAGTCAACCAGTTACTTTCCCTATACCATGAGCTATGTTTAGCCATTGATCAGCAAAAAGAAGTAAGAATTGTTTTCCTAGATATAAGCAAGGCCTTTGATAAAGTCTGGCACAAAGGTCTTATTCATAAACTGGAAAAAAACGGCATCGTTGACAATCTTCTGACATGGTTTGAAGATTACCTGTGTAATCGGAAGCAACGCGTCGTTTTAAATGGTCAATCCTCTAGCTGGGGAACTATAAGTGCTGGTGTGCCTCAAGGATCTGTATTAGGTCCTCTACTCTTTTTGATTTATATTAATGATATAGTCAACGTTGTAAATTCAGAAGTCAAACTTTTTGCGGATGATACGTCCCTTTATCTTACTATTGAAGATCCTGTTCATGCTGCTACTGTCATGAACGATGATCTGGCCTCCCTGGACGAATGGTCTAGGGAATGGCTTATATCCTTTAATGCTGTTAAAACAGACACCATGCTCGTCTCTTTAAAAAGAAATACCCCTGATCACCCTCCATTGATTTTCCAAGGTCACCAATTAGAGAATGTTTTAGAGCACAAGCATCTGGGTCTTTCGTTAAGATCAGATCTAAAATGGAATGAACATGTTAAACAAGTTGCAACTAAAGCCTGTAAACAAGTAAACATTCTGAAAACTCTACAGTATCGCCTTGACCGGGACACACTAGAAACGATTAATACCTCCTTCATGCGACCTATTTTAGAGTATGGAAACGTAGTCTGGGATGGCTGTACGCAGGATGATGCAAAACTTTTGGAAGACATTCAAATGACTGCGGCCCGCATCGTGACAGGAGCAATGAAAACCACCCCTATAGAAAAGCTATACGAAGAAACTGGCTGGGAGACCCTGTCCAAACGAAGAGAAAGATCCAAACAAATCATGATGTATAAAATAGTTCATAAATTAACCCCTAGCTATTTGTACTCTTTTCTCCCCAAGATTCCAATATTCCACCGTAATACTAGGGCACGACTCGATCAAAGCAGACGCTCAGACTTACCCTCTTTCAATTGTAGAACAGTTTTATTCGAAAACTCCTTTTTCCCTTCTGCTATCACGTTGTGGAACCTTCTCCCATCGGAAACTAGAAATCTTCCAACTTTGTTCCAATTTAAGAAGAAAATTTCAACTCCCAGACAGTTTTCTGTTATATTTCCCGAACTTTTTAATGTAGGCAAACGATATCGGTCTATTTTACATTCTCGTTTGCGTATGGGCCGCAGCCAATTGAACGAACATCTTTTTAAGATTGGTGTAAAAGATTAAGCAGCTTGTTCATGTGGCGCCACCACCGAGAGTATCTGGCACTACTTTCTCACCTGTCCAAACTATATTGTCGCTCGAGATGCATTACATACAACCATTGGTCGTTTGGCTCCATTTTCTATTAACACAATTTTGTTTGGCAGTGCTTCTTGCAGTCTCGAGGCCATTATTATTATATTTTTATCTGTTCAAGAGTTTATTGAAAAAAGTAAACGATTCCAAGGTGAAACTGTAACTTAATCACTCATATCGATAATTCGAAAAGGCATATTAATAATATATACTAGCAATATTGACAACTTTATGAGCCCCGCTATCTGTGTTTGTTCTGGTGGCGTCTATCCTTTCGTTTGTTTCTCCCACCACGCTGCTCATCAAGTCCCCTTGGACTTGATGAACGGTGGTTCATTGGAGTTGTGCTGTCAAGTCAGTCCTGTGTTTCCGTCTTTTCTCCACAAGAGGGATTAATATAGGGCTTTGCCCTTCTTCCCAATTGTTTTTCTTTTGGAAATAAAATACGTTTAAACCAATTGATTAGTCATGGAATAAAATACGTTTAAACCACTCTCTGTTGACAATTGCTTACTAATAGGTAACTTTCGACGCATTTAACTATAGAAGGGTTTATTCCTAATTGTCTCAGTATGAACAATAGACCTTGGTGCCATACCCGGTCGAAAGCTTTTGATATGTCCAAGAAAACCATTTTCTGGCTTCTTTGTGGATTTCAAGTCCGTTGTAAATCTAGTGAACGATGCTTACGAGTTGATTTATGGTAGAATCTTTTGACATGAACCCGGAATCGCGATTAGTTAATAGGTTACTACCCACTAAGTGATCATAGAGTACATTATAAACAAGTCGCTCAGGAACCTTTGATACATTACATAATAAAGAAATAGGACGATAGTTTGATCTAACTTGCATATCTGACTTTTTGTAAACAGGAAATGTGTTTGATTTCTTCCACTGAGTTGGGAATACACTTAAGACGTCACTTAAGGATAAGGATAGGTTGAACAGTACACATAAAGATTTACAGATGCTCGGAGCAGTTAATTTCAGCAGAAAATTACTAATACTATCTGGACCAGTCGCAAAACTAACTCTTAAAGAGATACTTTTCGAAACTTCCCTTTCATTTGTCTCAAACTGCTCTAGTCTAACATCGGTGCAATACTCAAAAGCTGGAAAAGGGGGAGCGGTTTCATGTACAGGGGTTTGCACTTGTTTGCAAAGTACAGATTGAATATTTCTGCCTTTGAAGATCTAAAGAAACAAACAAAATCTACCCATTTGCTTAGCAAGTCACTCGGCTTTTAAATCATTAATAGTGCCGGTAGTTTAGCGATATTAGGCAAGCCCCTTGACCAGGATCATGCCCAACAAAGTGTACAATAGGGCTTACATATATATATATATATATATATATTATATTCATTTTTAGTGTTGGAAAACGAATGTAACTATGTTTTGAAAAAAAAATTGTATATTTTTTTTTTCATTGGCTTGCTAGTACATGCCACAAGTGCAGTTAATGGACAGGTAGAGAGCCTATTGCTAGAAATGTGTTGTTAAAAGCGCGGACAATTCACAGATACTCGTTCAGAAGTCCAGAAAAATGACAGTTATATCGCATTGAGACTGGATTTGTTTGCTTGCTAATTTGTTTGGTGTGTGTGCGTGTTTTTCATTTTGGTCAAGGGCTTGCGCCCCTCCCCCCCCCCCCCCGGCAGCTGGAGATCCACTGTTTTGCTGGAACAGTAGTCCTGGGTACTGTTGGGACCATTCATCGACTGTAGACAGGATCTTATCCACTTGGCACTGGCCTGTTACAATCCCATTTACCCTGACGACTTCTGTTCTTCCTGTCGCCAGGGTTGCCCTCTACATCATAAGGCCGCATCCTCCATAGTGCATGGTCATGTTGCACCATGCATCGATCCATCCACAAATCTCTGACCCATACCCTCCCATCACAGAAATCGACGCAAAAAAGACCAGCCTCCAACATGACAATAATAGTTCCTCTGTCAAATTCCGAGAGCTGAGAGTAACCCGTACGCCATGGCATTGCGGATTCACTTCGATCCCTGTGTTGTCCATGGCCCCTTGTATTATAAGGCCCTCAGGCACCCCAATACCAGGCACTTTTGCGGTTTGTGGCTGTTATCTCAGTTCCAGGATATTTTTTTGTGTTTGTGTGACTGCTCGGATATACATGTACTCTCAGCTATCCTGTCTGTTACATAACAGTCCACGCGACATTCATATTTTCTCAACAAACTAATTAAAGCAGCCGGCTTAAAACCAACAGGGGGAGGGTGCTGTTTTGTTTTGTTTTTCTTGGGGGGAGGGGGGAGGGGCAGTATAAGACACAAGACGATCACAAGATTCATCCCATTTAAAAATGAGAACTGGTTTATTCAGCAAATCATATTTGCTTCAGCACTGAGACTTTGGAATGCACTTCCACTCAAGGCAAGAAATTCTCCATCCATATCAAGACAAAGCTAAACTTAAAAAAAAAAAAACAGACTTCTTGGCCAACAGATTTCCCCCAGTTTTCTGACTTTGTTCAAAGATTTGCGACAATACTTCTTAACAGACTTTGTTCTGGCAGCATTTGCATCAACTCCCCCCTTTTTTAAGTTGGGAATAAAACCTACTTCTTCGTGATTTGGTTTAGCAAATGAAGCTTCTTGGTATCATATTCCATCTGATCTAATAATAGAATAACATACTCCCATTTACATAGTACTATTTTTTTCAAGGTATGTAAAAGTTGTCTCCACGGACCAATTGTATGAAAAACACAATAAACTATTTTGATATACTTCTCTTTCACACACACACAGACACGCACACAGACTCACACACAGACAGACTGACACACACACACACACACACACACACGCACGCATGCACGCACGCACGCACGCATATACATAAATTTTTTATCCAGGTTTTCCTAGTTGTAAAATTTACTTGTGCAGAACTAAAAATTTTCTTTCTGCCTGCTCCTGTGATAGGTCATCAGGCACATTTTTTTTTATTTCTTATTTATTTTTTATATGGCAAAAATTGACAATAAACGAGCACTGGTTAACCTAGACCAGCTTCTTTATTTCCCATATTTGGCAAATGAGCTTTCTCAAACTGCTGTTTGAATAGTAAGTTACATAACAAGACTGAAACTTTCACAGCTCTCTGTGTACGATGCCCATGAACAGAACTGGTCACACCGGTGTGTTATAGAAACACATTCGCTGTACCTCACTATAAATACTGATATTACTCTGAGATCTCATTGCCTGAGGAACTCTGTGCTGAATGAAATGTGTCACATAAACCAGTGCCTCGTCTGAGGCTACTTGCCCTGTCTTAGTTCATATTTTCTTAAATCTATGCCTGCTAACCACTCCAGGCATTATTATCATCCGACTCATTGTTGCCACTGTACATTCAAATATTCTTCATAAAAAAAACAACAACATTGTACAAATATGGCAGTAGTTTTCAGACAATAAAGGAGGGGAAAAGAGAGGTCTACATTAATGGTATTATCCAGGGCCCTTTCAGAGCACTGTCCACAATATTCTGACAGCTCTCAACTCCTTTTCTGACCCACCACTCAAACATCCCATTTTTTCAATAAATTGTCTTGGCAATGATTTAATCATGTCAGTGAATCAGTTTTGATAACTTGCTTCCCAATGAATTTAACATGCAGGTACATTGGCAAAATCACATAAAATGGACTGGATCCTTTCATTCTCACATTTTAAAAACAAATACAAAATGTCATTGACAAAATAAACGCATTTTACATTTCACCATATGCAAATACTTCTGGGCCAATCAAAAATGTCTAAATGTTTAAATGTTCTAAAAGGTACACTGAAAGGGGGGGGGAGGGGTCAAGATCAACTTACCAAATCTGAAAATGTTGGTAAATATTTTATTTTTTATTTTATACATATAAAAGACAAACAAACAAACAACATTTTAGTTGGGCAATATTTGGGCAAAAGTCAACATTCTGAGTGTCCTCTATTGGGGATGGAGGGCAGTTTGTAGGAAGTCCTCAGAGTAGTCCGTGCACTAATGTAAAAATGCTGACAATTTTGAATGTCCCTGTGTTATTATCACAAATCAGTGGTCAGTGATCACTGATCATTATGATTAGGCATTGTTTCATCTTCACAACAGCAATAAACACATACATATGAAAATTAATGCCCAAACGTTTCTATACTCACGTTCTTGTCTACAAAGCAAACTTCGGATCTTTTTCCAGGACTATGAATATCAGCCTCTCTCTGTCACCAAGAATGATACTTAGTGCTGATTGGTCAACAGTCTTCCTGGGTCCACTCTGGCCTCATTGCCCCAGAGTACACCAAAGAAAGTTACTGACTTTGTCTGAAGTGGCTTAACTTCGTATTCTGTTTCTGGTTGGTGTGTAGAATATTTACATCATGTGGAAGATGGCACCAAGGACATCTATCTCGAGTAAGTTTCAGACAATTCATTGCTTCCTTTCTCACAATTACATGTAGTTTTTTTTTTTTTACCTACATGAAGCTCTTGTGAATACATGTGACACAAAAAAGATACACATGACACCATCTGTTACATACAAAATATATCAGATATATGAATCTGTTAGATAAATGAGTGAAGCAGCAAAGAAATTTGATGAACTCCCTTGAAACATGCGTCATCAAGTGATTATAATGCATATGGGGCATTCCCTGGTAATATGGACATGACCTTTACATTTATTTCAAAAGCTGAAGTTGTTTTTAAAGCTTTTATATTTTGAGGAACAGAGATGAGTTTGCACCTTGTGACTTCATTACTTTAAATAACTCAAACTAAATTCAAACATAAAGAAATGGCAATGCAGGTGAAGCAAATTATGCTCTATCTTTAATGCTTTGGTGATTTTTCTGAAAAAAAACAAACTAGACAAATGATGATAGAGCAGACGGATATCAAAAACCTTGTTTGACCCAAAGTAAAGTTAGATTTTAAAAATTTTAATGGGTGTCAAATTCTTAAAATGTCTCGTCTGCGATGTTTAAATTTTTACAGTTAGTCTCATTCAAAGACCAGGACATATTTCAAAACGATATTTAATTAAAATTCTGTAATAACACCATACGATAATAAAGCTTAAGAAAAAAGAATTTAAGAATTGTAACTTTGATTTAAAAAAAAAAATAAATGTCACGGATGGGACATTTTGTCATGACTGGAAGAGTCTGCCATATGCAGCATGTTAAATTCCAACTTTTTCTGTTGTTTCATACCCAAATCATCGATTTAATGTAATTTGTTTTACTGATGAATGTCAAAATCTATCATTTAATAGTACAGAAAAACATGATCCATATTCATTAATTCCAAACCCAACAATGACAGCAAAGAGATTCCAGACTTGCCAAAGCATCAACATTTTTCTTCCAATAACAAAGTGAAAAAACAAATTTCACTCCTGACTTGAGACAGGCAGTCATCCATAAAAGGAAACTGGTGGTTTTAAACCGGTCCTCTCAACCTTAGAATATTCATCATTAACTGCAGACACTAGTTCTTTTCCAAATTGTATAGGCCTAACCACCCAAAATAAATTTCATTACTGCTGCCAAAAATAAAAAGATACCTGTTAGGCCTATCACCTTTTAGTTCTCCTGATTTGTCAGCAAGACAAGTTTACAGCAAAAGAGTAAAGTAGGTCTACATCGTTTTGGTGATATTTATGAATCTGGAACATTATAGACACACTCCACCTCCACTTTGTTATTGTTCTTATATAGATATGGACCTGATCGTTATAAGAATTTGAAAATGTGACAGACGGCATATCATAGCACATACTGAACGTTTAGGTTTATTTACATGATAAAAGTTAAAGTCTTCCATTTTGCTTTCCATATTTAGGTTTTGAAAGAATATGCTTTTTGTGCAAAAGTTCAAAACAATAAATGGGTATTATATTTTGAAAATGCCACCAGATATACATGCTCATCACCCTATTCTACGCATAGGCAAAACTGTTCCATCCCTGACAACACAGAAATCCTGATGAAATATTTTAAACTGCAGTCAAAATTGCACCCAAATTTTAAAAACACGCTTGTTTTTACATTATGCACTGGAATATAATACAAGACCGTCACTTGTTTTGATTTATAGGATGCTGTGACTTATAGATGATCAGAATTTTAGAGTACTGACTGTTGTGGACAGGACATTTTCTTAATGTTGAAATGACTTTGAAGTTAAATATAATAAAAGCAGAGCCATCAATTGTTTCAAAACATTATAATATATATATTTCTACCTGATCCAGGTATTTTTGTCTAAACTGTCAGTAGAAAGTCAGCTTATTTTTGCATTCAGGTCAAGTGGACAAAAGTGTCCCATCCAGGAGAGTGCCTGCAGTCCCGTCCGCGATGCTGCTAATTTGCATATCTAACAAGAAGTTGAAGCTGACAAATGTAAAAACTGCAGCAGAAATACCCAAGTTATCATATTTTAGGCAAT